>JAHDVE020004783.1:0-600000 GCA_022606495.2 Halesus radiatus | reverse complement strand
GTAACAGTAGATTTGTCCTTAAACCTTAATTATGGCTACAGTATTCCTAAGGTTTGTGAAAAGGTACAAGATAAAGTGAAATTGGCAGTTGAGAATATGACTAGTCTTTTAGTACTTCATGTAAATATTAAAATTGCAGGCGTCAATGTAGAAAAAGGAAAATAAATACTATCTATTACGAAACATATATAGTATAATTGGGGTGTCTAAAACTTAGACACCCTTATTTTTGCGGAGTCAAAGTACCATTTGGTGCTTTTGAATATTTTATAAATGGGAACTTATGTATAAGAATGATTCAGGAGGAAATGATATGACTAGAAGAGAATTGCGGGAACATAATTTTAAGATGCTATTTCGTATAGAATTTCATGATAAAAGTGAGATTTCTGAACAATTGGAGAGTTATCTTAACTATTTTGAGCAGATGGAAGACAAAGACCGTCAGTATCTTCTGAATAAAACTGTGGACATCATTGAAAAAGTATCAGAATTGGATATTAAAATTGATGAAATAGCAGAGGGTTGGAAGATAAAACGTATGGGTAAGGCAGATAAGACCATTATACGTCTAGCCCTATATGAAATTTTATATGAAGAAAGTGTACCAACAAAAGTAGCTATTAATGAAGCTGTTGAAATTGCTAAATTATATGGTGGGGATGATTCTCCTGCCTTTATAAATGGAATTTTAGCAAAACTTATATCTTAGGTAGCCGATTATGGCTAGTATCTATTCAGTAGCCCAAGTAAATACTTATATTAAAAATATGTTTAATCAGGACTTTGCGCTAAACCATATTTTTATTAAGGGAGAAGTATCTAATTGTAAATACCATACTTCGGGGCATATTTATTTTACAATGAAGGATGGATCTGGAGTCTTATCAGCCGTCATGTTCGCTGGACAAAGAAACGGACTTAAGTTTCAAATGTCAGAAGGGCAGCAGGTAGTGGTTGAAGGAAGTGTTAATGTATACGAAAGAGACGGAAAATACCAGATTTATGCCAAAAGCATTACCTTAGATGGTGCAGGAGATTTATATAAACGATTCGAAGAATTAAAAGAGAAACTAAATGACATGGGAATGTTTTCCTCTGAATACAAACAGCCCATTAAAAGTTTTGCAAGATCCATTGGTATTGTAACGGCCAGCACAGGAGCAGCCATTCAGGATATTATGAATATTTCTTATAGAAGAAATCCTTATGTAAAACTAATTTTATTTCCAGCTCTGGTTCAAGGAGAAGGCGCTTCTCGTAGTATCGTGAAAGGAATCGAAACCTTGGATGCCATGAATCTGGACTGTATCATAATTGGAAGAGGGGGTGGCTCCATTGAAGACTTATGGGCTTTTAATGAGGAAAGTGTTGCAAGAGCCATTTTTAATTGCAGGACGCCCCTCATATCTGCAGTTGGTCATGAAACAGATGTAACCATAGCAGATTATGTGGCAGATATGAGAGCTCCTACCCCATCAGCGGCTGCTGAATTGGCAGTTTTTGATTATCAACTCTTTATAGAACGTATGAGAGGGTATGAAGATCAGCTGGGAAGAATTTTCAAAAGAAGACTGGAACATAAAAGAAATCAGTTAGAGAGAGTAAAACTAAGATTAAAGTTATACCATCCAGGTCATCAACTGTCCCAAAAACGTCAATACTTGATGGATTTAGAAGATAAGATAAGCAGACTTATGAAGCAAAAGGTTTTTGTTAATCGTCATCGTCTGGAGTTGTTAGCAGGAAAACTTCATGGCTTATCCCCATTACAAAAGTTAGGGAATGGTTATGCTTATGTTACAGATGAAAACAATCAGAAGATGGTATCTGTTTCCCAAATAGAAGTGGGTAGCAGATTAATGGTGCAACTAAAGGATGGAAAAACACTAGCAAAAGTTATCAAGGTGCAGGAAGAATCCAGGTAGGAGGGGTTATGGCAAAAGAAGCTAAAAATATAGAACAAATAATAGAAGAGTTAAATACAATTATAGATGAATTAGAATCAGGAGATGCCAGTTTAGAAGACTCCTTTCAACTTTACTCAGAAGGCATGAAATTAGTAAAAAACTGTAATGATAAAATTGATAAAGTTGAGAAAAAAATCATTGTATTAAGTGAAAGTGAGGGTAACAATGACTTTTAAAGATACGATGTCTAATAAAGTTAACTATATTAATGGAATTATTAAAGAATATCTTCCAAATGAAGAGGGTTACCAAAAGACCATATTCCAGGCCATGAATTATAGCATTCTAGCTGGGGGTAAGAGAATACGTCCCCTTTTAATGCAAGAAACCTACAAGCTTTTTGGTGGAGAGGGTAAAGAAATTGAACCATTTATGGTAGCAATGGAGTTGATACACACCTCCTCTTTGGTTCATGATGATCTGCCTTGTATGGATAATGATGAATACCGTAGAGGCAAAAAAACCACATGGGCAACCTATGGTGAAGATATGGGCACACTTGCAGGGGATGCTTTATTGATGTATGCTTTTGAAGTGGCATCAAGAACCATTGAATGTTGTAGTGACCCTAAAAAGGTCTTAAAATCCATTCAAATATTGGCAGGAAAATCTGGTATTTATGGTATGATTGGAGGTCAGACCGTAGATATTGAACTTACCAGCGAGAGAATGTCAAAGGATAAACTCGCATTTATTTATCAATTGAAAACTGGTGCATTGTTGGAAGCCTCTATGGTTATAGGGGCCATTTTAGGTGGAGCAAATGAAGATGAAATTAAAATAATTGAAGGAATTGCATCCGATATAGGGTTTGCATTTCAAATTCAGGATGATATTCTGGACGTAACAAGCACCACAGAAATCTTGGGAAAACCAGTGCTTAGCGATGAAAAAAATAATAAAACAACTTATGTTACCTTAGAAGGAATTGATAAAGCGGTAACAGATGTAGATATGTTATCAAAACGAGCCATAACAAGCCTGAATCATCTTTCAAAATCTAATAATTTCTTGTGTCAGCTCATTAATATGTTGATTACAAGGGAAAAGTAGGGGGAGTAAATGGATGTTAGAAAAGATTAATTATCCCAATGATATTAAGAAATTAAAGCCAGAAGAATATGAAGGATTAATAAAGGATATCAGGGAATTTTTAGTAGAAAAAATAAGTAACACGGGAGGTCATTTGGCCTCAAATCTTGGGGTTGTGGAGCTGACTATGGCTATGCATCTGACTTTTAACCTTCCTGAGGATAAAATTATTTGGGATGTGGGTCATCAAGCTTATACACATAAGCTATTAAGCGGAAGAAAACAAGGTTTTGATGAGTTACGAAAATATGGTGGTTTAAGTGGATTTCCTAAAACGAAAGAGAGCTGTTTTGATGTTTTTAACACAGGACATAGTTCAACCTCCATATCTGCTGGTATGGGAATTGCTCAAGCACGGGATCTTAAAGGAGAAACATACTCCGTTCTTTCAGTGATTGGAGACGGTGCTCTCACAGGGGGAATGGCATATGAAGCCCTAAACAATGCTGCACGGTTAAGATCAAATTTTATTATCGTATTAAATGACAATAACATGTCTATTTCAGAAAATGTAGGTGGAATGTCCAGATATCTTGGCAGTATCCGAACAGGGCAGGTATATAATGATTTAAAAGAAGGGGTTGTCAAAACCTTATCCAAAATCCCAAAAGTAGGGGAACCATTGATTCAACAAATCAAGAATACAAAAAGTGGGATCAAACAACTATTGATTCCCGGAATGTTATTTGAGAACATGGGTATTACTTATTTAGGACCAGTAGATGGACACAATTTAAAACAGCTTCTTAAAGTATTTCAGGAAGCAAAACAAGTGAACCACACAGTACTCATTCATGTATTGACAAAAAAAGGGAAAGGATATGCTCCGGCAGAAAAATATCCTTCTAATTTCCACGGAGTGGAGCCCTTTCACATAGAATCTGGGAAAAGCAAAAGAGTAAAAGCAAATCCAACCTATACAGATATTTTTTCAAGTGCGATCTGTAGATTGGGTGAGAAATACCCTGAACTTGTCACTGTTACAGCTGCAATGCCAGACGGCACAGGACTGAAGAGATTTGCCAATCAGTATCCGGAACGATTTTTTGATGTGGGAATTGCAGAGGAACATGGGGTGACTTTTGCTGCTGGAATGGCAGCCATGGGAATAAAACCAGTAGTGGCAATCTATTCTTCCTTTTTACAAAGAGCATATGATCAAATTCTTCATGATGTTTGTATTCAGCAGTTACCAGTGGTGTTTGCAATTGATAGAGCAGGACTAGTAGGAAGTGATGGAGAAACCCATCAGGGTATATTTGATTTATCTTTCTTGTCCTCCATACCAGGAATGAATATTTTTGCACCTAAGAATAAATATGAACTGGTTAAAATTTTAGATTTCAGTATGACATTTCCTTATCCCTTGGCCATTCGTTATCCCAGAGGAGACGCTTTTGCTGGACTAAAAGAATTTCAGACTCCAATTGAGTATGGTAAGTCTGAACTCCTTTTTGAAGGGAAAGATGTGGTCTTGCTGGCAGTGGGCAGTATGGTAAAATGTGCATTGGAAGTAAGAGAGGTCTTATTAAAAGAAGGCTATCATCCTTCCATCATTAATGTTAGGTTTGTAAAACCTATGGATGAGGATATCTTAGAAAAAATGACAAAAAATCATAGTCTATTTGTTACTATGGAAGAAAATGTCTTATCTGGAGCATATGGAGAACATGTTACAGATTATATTCATCAACATTATCCTAAGATACAAGTAGTAACCTGCGCTTTGGATGATGCATATATTGAACATGGCAATGTAGATATTCTGAAAAAAGATGCTGGTTTGGATTGTGATTCAATTGTAAGGAAAATTCTTAGTAAAAGATAAATGGAGTAAACATGAAAGAACGACTAGATATTTTGTTGGTTCAGCGACAGCTGGCTGAGTCCAGAGAAAAGGCAAAAGCAATTATTATGTCCGGAATTGTTTATGTAAATGGGCAAAAAGAAGATAAAGCAGGCACTATGTTCAATGATAAATCAGAAATTGATATCAAGGGTTCTACTCTTAAATATGTAAGCCGCGGAGGGCTAAAACTGGAAAAGGCAATGTCCCATTTTGACATTGCCATTGAAGGAAAAATATGTATGGATGTAGGAGCCTCAACTGGTGGCTTCACAGATTGTATGCTCCAAAATGGTGCAGTCAAAGTTTATGCAGTTGATGTGGGTCATGGGCAGTTGGCATGGAGTTTAAGGCAACATGAAAAAGTAGTTTGCATGGAAAAAACAAATATTCGTTATGTACTACCATCACAGATTGGTGATTACATACAATTTGCCTCTATTGATGTATCCTTTATTTCTTTGACAAAAGTATTAGGACCTGTAAAAGAGTTACTTACAAATGATGGCGAAATTGTTTGTCTCATTAAGCCACAGTTTGAAGCTGGTCGTGATAAAGTAGGGAAAAAAGGTGTGGTGAGAGAAAAATCAGTACATCTTGAGGTAATCGAAACAGTCATATCATTTTCAACTAGTATTGGTTTTATCATAAAAGGGTTGGAATTTTCCCCTATCAAGGGACCAGAAGGGAATATTGAATATTTATTGCACCTTCAAAATCATCAAAACGAACTATGTAGTGAAAGTACTGTAGATAGCAAAATGATTGTGGATGCTGCCCACAGTAAGTTATAGTAAATTAGGAAGAGCAGGTTCCCATATGAATAAATTTCATTTAATCGCAAATGCTGACAAAGACAAAGCCTTTGAAATCAGCCATCAAATTATAGATTATTTAAAGAACCATGGCATAAACTGTGGTTTAAACACCATTCATACGGAGATTGGACAAGGGTATCGCTACACAAATCCCCACCATATCCATTCGGATGTACAATGTGTCATTGTAGTTGGAGGAGATGGTACATTAATTCAAGCAGCCAGAGATATGGCTGGTCTTGGCATACCTTTAGCAGGAATTAATTTGGGGACTTTGGGATACTTAATGGAGACAGATCAGGAGGGAATGTATCCTATGTTAGACTGTCTGATGAACGATGATTTTGAAATAGAAAAACGTATGATGATTACCGGAAAGATATATAGGGATGGAAAAATACTAACAGAACATATGGCTCTCAACGATATTGTTATTTCCCGAAGTGGTTCCATGAGAGTTTTAAGATTTGAAATATATGTGAACGGAGAATTCTTGAATTTATATACAGCAGATGGTATTATATATTCAACGCCAACAGGCTCCACCGCCTATAATTTATCAGCAGGAGGACCTATTGTATCACCAAAAGCATCCATGATCATTATGACACCAATCTGCCCTCATACCTTGACTTCTAGAAGTATAGTTTTATCAAGTGATGACAAGATTGAGGTCAAAGTATGTAAAGGTTTGGCCGAAGGTGGACAGACTGCAGCATTTGATGGAGATGAGGCTATTAGCTTAATGGCTGGGGATATGATAGAGATCACTAGGTCATCCACAGAGACCTTAATGATTAAATTAAGTAAAATAAGTTTTTTTCAAAATCTTAGAAAGAAAATGGCAGATCTATAAAAAGGAGGATTCCTATGAAAATTGCGAGACATAGCAAGATAGTAGAGTTAATAGGTAAGTATGAAATTGAAACTCAGGAAGAATTGGCGGACAAGCTTAATGACTCTGGGTACAATGTAACTCAGGCAACCGTTTCAAGAGATATTCGGGAGTTAAAACTTACAAAGGTTACAACCTCAGGAGGCAGACAACGTTATGTGGTTTTGCAAAATCAGAACAATATTTTAAGTGAAAAATTCTTTCGGATTTTGAAAGATGGTTATCTTTCCATGGATATGGCACAGAATATTTTAATTATTAAAACTGTTTCTGGAATGGCTATGGCGGTAGCTGCAGCAATTGATTCCATTCATTTTAGTGAAGTTGTAGGCTGTATTGCTGGAGATGATACCATTATGTGTGCAGTGAGAACCATAGACGATACCATTATTCTCATGGATAAAATAAGAAAGTTATTATGATACTAATGAAAGGAGAATAGGTATGTTAGTGAATTTGTATGTCAAAAATCTTGCGCTTATAAAAGAGGTGGATATTAGCTTTTTAGAAGGGCTTAATATCTTAACGGGTGAAACAGGAGCAGGAAAATCAATTATTATTGGTTCTATTAATATTGCTTTAGGGGATAAAGTGCCAAAGGATATTATTAGAAAAGGAAAAGACTTTGCCTATATTGAATTGATCTTTTCCATTACTGAGCCAGAAAAATTAGAAACATTAAAAGCCTTAGATGTTTTTGCTCAGGAAGATGGGCAGATTATTGTGTCTAGAAAAATCATGCAAAGCCGTAGTGTATGTAAAGTAAATGATGAAACAGTCACCACTTCTAAATTAAAGCAAATTACTAGTCTCCTAATTGATATTCATGGTCAACACGAACATCAATCCCTTCTGTATAAATCTAAGCACTTAGAAATTCTGGACGTTTATGCCAAAACTCAAATGGAACAATTAAAGCAGCAGATTTTACAGACTTATTTAGAATATCGTAGTTTAACAGAAAAACTTACTGCTTTTCAAATTGATGAAGAAACTAGAGTAAGAGAGGCTGACTTTTATCGATTTGAAATAAATGAAATAGAACAGGCAAATCTTATGCCAGATGAAGAAGATAGTTTAATTAAACTTTACCGAAAATATAATTTTTCCAAGAAGATTGCAGAAAGCCTCTCAAACATTTATGAAGAACTAGCAGGAGAACATTCCTCAGCATCTGAACTAATTGGCAGATCATTAAAAGAATTTCACAACATTTTAGATTTAGATGAGATATTAGTTGATATACATCAACAACTCTACGATGCAGATACCATATTAAATAGTGTAAATCGGGATATTTCTAACTATATGGACTCTCAGAACTATGAACCTGAAGAGTTTTACCAAATAGAAAAACGGCTGGATATAATTCATAATCTTCAGGCAAAATATGGGGATTCATACGAAAAAATTTCAAAAAGTCTGGAGAATAAAAAACAAAGGCTTTTAGAACTGGAAAATTATCAACAGCTTAAGCTTCAAAATGAGAAAAAGTTACAACAATTAAAAGAAAAACTAGAAAAAGATTCGACTGCACTTTCTAAAATTCGACACCAAGGTGCAGTGACTTTATCAGAAAAAATCCGACAAGGTCTGGAGGATTTGAATTTTTTAGATGTGACATTTTTCATACACTTTAAGAAATTGGAAACATTTACCAGAAATGGTTTTGATGAAATTGAATTTATGATTAGTACAAATCCTGGTGAATCACCAAAAGCGCTTGGAATGGTAGCTTCTGGCGGAGAGCTATCCAGAATAATGTTGGCAATTAAAACGGTTTTAGCTGATAGCGATGATATACCCACATTGATCTTTGATGAGATTGATACAGGGATTAGTGGAAGAACTGCACAAAAAGTTTCTGAAAAACTATCTTATATTGGAAAAAGTCATCAAGTGATTTGTATTACACATCTTCCACAAATTGCTGCAATGGCAGATGTTCATTTTGCAATTGAGAAATCTGTAGAAGCTGGGAACACTACTACATACATTCGTAGGTTGTTAGATGATGAGATTGTAACAGAGCTTGCAAGGCTACTTGGTGGAGCTAAAATAACCCAAACAGTTTTAAATAATGCAAAAGAGATGAAAGAATTAGCAGAAAGAACAAAATAAGACAGTTTAAATTTTTTGTTTTATCACATACTAAGAGAGGCACAGATTAAACTTTCTAGGAGGATGTGGTATGACAAGAAAAACACGCTATCGTAAGCACTTGCTTGGGTTGCTGGTAATATCTATGATTTTTACTGTGTTTTATTCTTACTATTATGTAATGGATAAAATACCAAATAAAATTCATCTTGTAGTAAATGAATCAGAAAGCTTTCAGTTTTTACAACCTTTTTCGGTATCTGTTTTAGAGGATATAAAAGAGGTAGCCATAGGCAATGATTCTAATATACCAAAGAATCAATTAAATTTATCCAAAGAAGATTCCCTTACATTATCTTCTTCAGAAACAGGAAGTTATCAGCTGGGTTTAAGCTTATTTGGATGGTTGCCTGTTAAAAATATTGAAGTAGAAGTAGTTACCACTCAATATTTAATCCCAGGAGGAATGCCCATAGGAATCTATTTAGAAGATAACGGCATTATGGTAATTGGCACTAGTCAGATAGCAAATGCTCAAGGAATTAATACGGAACCAGCATATGGAATCATAAAATCTGGTGACTATATTATGGCAGTCAATGGGGAGCTTATTTTATCCAAAGAAGATATGATACAAAAAGTAAATCAATATGGGGCGAACCCATTGATACTGACAATCCGCAGGGATAAAACAGAAATGGATGTAAAGATCACAGCTGTACAAACAGGATTCTCTGAATATAAAATTGGTATATGGGTTCGGGATGATACTCAGGGTATTGGTACCTTATCCTATATTGATCTCAATAATGGGTTTGGGGCTTTAGGTCATGGGATTAGTGATGTAGATACAGGCTCATTAGTAGAAGTAACTGGTGGCACATTATATGAAACAGATATACGTTCTGTTGAAAAAGGGAAAGCAGGAAAGCCTGGTTCTATGTCAGGAGTTATCTACTATCAGGACTCCGCCATTTTAGGTTCAATCGACACCAATACAGAAGAAGGTATTTTCGGAACAATTAATGAAAAGCTAAAAAATCAAATTCAAACAGAGGCATTAGAAATTGGATATCGACAGGATGTGAGGGAAGGAGATGCTATTATTCGTAGTAATGTTAATGGAGAAGTATGTGATTATTCCATTAACATTATCAAGGTGGATTCTTCAAATGCCCATAAAAACAAAGGGATGGTGATACAAATTGTGGATGAAAATTTGTTGGAAATCACTGGAGGAATTGTTCAAGGTATGAGTGGGAGTCCCATCATTCAAGATAATAAAATCATAGGAGCAGTTACTCATGTTTTTATACAAGACTCTACAAAAGGTTACGGCATTTTTATTGAAAATATGCTACAAACTCAAAAAAATAAATAGATCATCATACAATTGTCGACTTATGCGCCTATATCTCATTGCATTGAAAAAATAAACTATATATAATACGCTTAGTAAATATCTGGAAACAAATTTTAAGAATTTTGCTACAAAAATTGAAAAGAATATAATTCAGGGAGGATTTGTGTAAGATGTCAAAACTAAGTATTGCAATTGCAGATGATAATGAGAGAATGTTAAGTTTGTTGGACGAGTTATTAAATAGGGAGGACGATTTTCAGGTTGTCGGAAAAGCAAACAACGGGGAAGATGCTTGCGAGATGATTAGAGAAAAAGAGCCTGATGTAGTACTATTAGATATTATTATGCCAAAATTAGATGGTTTATCAGTCATGGAAAGAATCAACACAGATGCTAAAATTAAAAAACAACCAGCATTCATCATTTTGACAGCAATTGGACAAGAAAGTATTGCAGAAAATGCATTTGCCTTAGGAGCCAATTATTATATTATGAAACCTTTTGACAACAATATGCTGATTAATAGAATTAAACAAATCAGTAATACTGGAAGCAGAAGACCCATTAGACAAGAGGTTAGAAAAGTCAATCAATATGAACAAAGTAAATCTTACATGGAGTTTAATCTAGAAAATGATGTGACAAATATTATCCATGACATTGGAGTACCTGCTCACATCAAAGGTTACCAATACTTAAGAGATGCTATTATCATGTCTGTGGAAGATATGGAAATGTTAAATTCAATTACTAAAATACTATATCCAAGCATTGCAAAAAAACATCAAACCACTCCAAGCCGCGTTGAGCGTGCCATCCGACATGCCATTGAGGTAGCCTGGAGCAGAGGACGTATTGATACCATAGACGAATTATTTGGTTATACGATTCATACAGGAAAAGGCAAACCTACTAATTCAGAATTTGTAGCACTTATAGCAGATAAAATAAGATTAGAATATAAATCAAGATAGTGCTTTTCTATTTCTCAAAAATATTGTATAATAATATGGTGTCTGAAATTTTTGGGAGGTAAATTGAATGAAAAATATATTATTTGTCGCATCTGAGGCAGTGCCCTTTATCAAAACTGGCGGACTAGCAGATGTAGTAGGTTCATTGCCAAAGTGTTTTCAAGATGACGAATTTGATGTTAGAGTTATGATTCCTAAATATTTATGTATTCCAGAACATTTTCGTGATGAGATGAAATATGTGACTCACTTTTATATGAATTATGCATCCAAAGAGCAGTATGTTGGAGTGCTTGAGTATGTATATGATGGAATTACTTTTTATTTTATTGATAATGAAGGTTATTTTGGTGGTTCAAAACCTTATGGTAACCTTTATGATGATCTAGAAAAGTTTATTTTCTTTTCAAGAGCATCATTATCAGCACTTCCTTTGATTGACTTTAAACCTCATATCATACATTGCCATGATTGGCAGACAGGACTCATTCCTGTTTACTTAAAAGACATATTTAGAGAAGGCGAATTTTTTACTAACATAAAGTCTATTATTACAATCCATAACCTGAAGTTTCAAGGTGTATGGGATGTAGAAACAGTACAAGCTCTTTCCGGGTTGCCAGATTATTATTTTGCACCAGACAAATTAGAAGCTTATAAGAATGGAAACTGTTTAAAAGGCGGCATTGTATATGCAGATTATATTACCACTGTAAGTAATACCTATGCAAAAGAGATTAAAACACCCTTTTATGGTGAGGGACTGGATGGTTTAATGCGCGCCAGAGAAAATTGTTTAAAAGGAATTGTGAATGGCATTGATTATGAAGAATATAATCCAGAAACCGACAAGATGATTTCTGCTAACTATAATACAAAAACTTTTCGTAAGGAAAAGGCAAAAAATAAAATTGCGTTACAAGAAGAATTGGGTTTGGAAATTAATGGGAAGAAATTTATGATTGGGCTGGTATCAAGACTGACTGATCAAAAGGGATTAGATTTAGTACAATTTGTCATGGATGAAATTTGTACAGAAGATGTACAAATTGTGATTCTAGGCACAGGTGATGAGCAATACGAGAATATGTTCCGTCACTATGATTGGAAGTATAAAGACAGGGTGTCAGCTAATATTTATTATTCAGAAGCCATGTCCCATAAGATTTATGCTTCTTGTGATGCCTTTTTAATGCCATCTCTATTCGAACCTTGTGGTCTTAGTCAATTAATGAGCCTTCGATATGGTACCATACCCATGGTTCGAGAAACAGGTGGTCTTAAAGATACGGTAGAGCCATATAATGAATTTGAGAACTCAGGTACTGGATTCTCATTTACTAATTATAATGCCCATGAGATGTTAAATATGATCAATTATGCAAAACATGTATATTATAATAAAAAGAGAGAATGGAACAAGATCATCGATAGAGGTATAGTGAAAGATTTTTCCTGGAGTACTTCGGCCAAACACTACGAAGATTTGTATGATCATTTAGAAGGATTGACATTATGAGAAGCATGTTAAATAATACAGAAAAGAAGCAAGTGATTGACTGGCTGTCAGATTATGACTGGGTAGAAAAAGAAAAATATGAAAAGGATGAAGAATATTTGGAATGTGTATTTGATATTCTGGAGCATCCAGTGTTTAAATCTATGGATCAATTTATTCAACATGGCAGAACCACAACAAAAGCTCATTGCATACAGGTTTCTTTTTTGAGTTTCAAAATCTGTAAGAAGCTTGGATGGAACTATAGATCAGCCGCAAGAGCAGGTTTATTACATGACCTATTTCTTTATGATTGGCATAGTCATGCTAAGTTGACTGGAGATCATTTACATGGATTCTTTCATCCGAGAAGGGCACTAAATAATGCGAAAGAATATTTTATATTAACTCCCATGGAGGAAGATATTATTCTTCGTCATATGTGGCCTCTTACCCCAATCCCCCCAAAGAGTTTAGAGGGGATGACAATCGTTTATGCTGATAAATTATGTGGCACTGTGGAATTTTCAAGCCATATGAAAAAAGTACTACTAGGAGAATATCATGGTGTTTTGGAACGAGTTTTTAAGTAATAAACTTTTAATCAGTGCAATGACTGGATGGGTTGTGGCACAGATTTTAAAGACTATCATAGACATGTTAATGAATAAAAGATTTAATTCTGAACGTTTGATAGGGTCAGGAGGCATGCCAAGTTCCCATTCTGCTACTGTATGTGCACTTGCTACAGCAGCTTGTGTTGAATATGGTGTTGCCTCACCTGAATTTGCAATTTCTTTTATTTTGGCAGTGATTGTTATGTATGATGCAACTGGCGTTCGAAGAGAAACGGGTAAACAAGCTGTGCTTCTTAATATTTTTATGATACAATATCCATTAAAAAAAGACGACGAAGATTTTGAGACAAAATTAAAGGAATATATAGGTCACTCACCATTGCAAGTATTGGCAGGTGCCATATTGGGTTGTTTGATTGTAGCTATTATATATTTATAATCAGAAATCGTGAAGCTGCCTGTACTTGGCAGCTTTTTTCGTATTTTCATCATTATATAGAAAAAACTAATGAAAAATGGAAGTTTTTGTATGAAAAAGGATATTGATTTATTGCCAATATCATATTATACTTATGTACAGATAAACACAACAATAAAATTTGAATTTAAATTTAAGGAGTAAAAAGATGTCTATTTATCATATTATCCTATGGTTTTTTGGATTTAGTGTTGCTGGCTACTTGCTAGAGTGCAGTGTACTAACTTATGAAAATAAAAAACCAATTTTAAACCGAGGTTTTGTCCATGGTCCTTTTTGTATTATTTATGGATTTGGTGCACTAGGTGCTTTCTATATATTTCAGAGAGTTTCAGGTAATTTAGTGATTCTATTTTTTACTAGCATGTTTATGGCAACCATGATGGAGATTATTACAGCAAAGGTTATGATTCGGATGTTTGGATCTTTCTGGTGGGATTATAGTAAAAAGCCGTTAAATTATAAGGGAATCATTTGTATGGAAAGTAGTATTGCTTGGGGATTTTTGGGGATTTTATTTGTAAAGTTTTTAAATAATTTTATGCATGGAATGGTTGGAAGAATTCCAACTAGATGGCAATCAGAAGTTGCTTTGTTCGTACTTGTTTACTATGCATTAGATTTTATATACACCTTAACCAAACAAATTAAAAATCCTCCTACTGATTCGGATGAAGAAGTGGGAAGATTAAAAGTACTTTAACATGATGCCATGAGTGGCGGCATAGCTAAATAGCTATGCCTTTTATAATATAAAGAGGGCGGTAATATGAATATTATTTTAGCATCTGCTTCACCTAGAAGAAATGAACTATTAATACAAATGGGTCTTGTTTTTGAAGTATGTAAAAGTGACAAAGATGAGATTGTGAGTAAGAAAATACCAACAGAAATCGTAATGGAATTATCTCAGCAAAAGGCCAGAGATATCGCATCACCAAAAAAAAATCATGTGATTATAGGGGCGGATACAATAGTTTCTTGTGATGGCATCATACTAGGAAAACCTAAGTCAAAAGAAGAAGCATTCACTATGTTAAAATTATTAGAGGGAAGAAGCCATGAGGTTTACACTGGTGTAACCCTAATAAAGAAAATTGGGGATCAATCTCTAGAAAAAACATTTGTAGAAAAAACTAAGGTTACCGTTTATCCTATGACAGATAGTGAAATTCATAACTATATAGAAACCAATGAACCAATGGATAAAGCCGGAGCTTATGGTATACAAGGTAGATTTGCTATATTTATCAAAGGTATATCAGGAGATTATAACAATGTGGTAGGTCTACCCATTGCCAGACTTTATCATGAGCTGGCTTCTTATTTAGACGAAGGTGACCAGTGAAGTGTTTTTTATGATTTAGAAGAATGAGAAACATATAATTCAATATAGTTCTTTCTAAAATCTTATGTTATAATATTAGAAAAGAAGGATGAAAGTTGAGATAAAAATGATAAAATTAATTGCCTCAGACATAGATGGAACTTTAGTAGAAGAAAGTACAAATAATATAAACCCCGAGCTTTTAGATGTTATCCTAAAGCTGAAGGAAAAGGGCATTCATTTTACAGCTGCTAGTGGTAGACAGGCAGCTAGTATTGAGCGTTTATTTGAACCAATTAGAGATAAAATTTTCTATATTGCAGAGAATGGAGCCTACGTAGGCTGTTATGGCAGGACCTTATTTACAACACCCATGGATCCTGGAATGATAAAAAACTTAATTCTAGATAGTAGAAAAGTTAAGGATTGCAATATTTTATTGTGCACACCGCATATGGCTTATGTAGAGAATAAGGACAATGAATTTGTTGACTGGTTAATAGCTTCTTATAATATTAATGTAATGAAAGTGGAAGACTTACTAGATGTAAAAGAAGAGGTCATCAAGATATCCTTAAATAAAAAAGAAGATGTACATAAACTATTGGTATATCCCATGGAAAAGTATCGCAATAAGTTAAAATATTCTATTTCAGGAGAATTCTGGCTGGATGTAATGAGTATTGATGTAAATAAGGGAAATGCTATTAAATTATTACAAGAAAGTCTTGATATTACATCAGAAGAAACTATGGCATTTGGAGATCAGCTAAACGATATTGAGATGATGAAGCAGGCATATTCTAGTTATGCAGTAGGGAATGCAAGAAAAGAAGTAAAAGAGGCAGCAAGATATATAACTGATACCAATGAAAATGATGGTGTATTAAAGATTTTAAAGACTCTGTTATAAGAAAGAGGAATACATATGAGAAATAAATATAAGATTGTAATTATTTGTATCCTTATATTGGTTACATTATTAACTTGCAGTTGCAGTATTGCAGGGAAAAATATTGTGGTATCTAATTCATTAACTAAAGATGAACTGTTTAAAATTGGTGGAGAAGTTTGTACCCTATCAGAAGCAATGATTTTTATTGCAAATCAAAGAAATATGTATGAAAATGTATATACCCATGCCATATGGTCCAGATCTATTGATGGTAGCACTTATGAAGAACACCTGTTAAATCAGATGAAGTCTTTTTTGGGGCAATTAAAATGTATGAAAGCTATGGCAAAAGAAAAGAATATTTATTTATCTTCTGAGGAAGAGGCACTCCTAAAGGAAGCAGCAAACATATACTATAACAGTTTGACAGAACATGATCAGGTATTATTGCATGTAACAGAAGCAGATGTTTTAGAAGCATATATGGATTACGGTTTATCGAATAAGGTATTAGAAGAAGTTACAAAAGATGTGGATATGGAAATCAGTGATGATGAGGCAAAGGTAATTACTGTTCAACAAATTTTTATAAAAAACTTTATGCTGGATGAAGCAGGTAATTCCATCCCACTTACTGGTGCCAAGTTGGATGAAAAGTTCAATAGAATTCAAATGATTCTTGGCAAAATCAAAGATGAAGGGTCTGATTTTACTGTTATGGCACAAGAATATAATGAAGATGCTGATATAGAAATACAATTTGGTAGAGGACAGATGATAACTGCTTATGAGAATGTTGCATTTTCGCTTGTAAAAGGAGAAGTCAGTGATATCATTGAAACAGATTATGGATTTTACATTATAAAATGTATTAGCGATTATGACAAGGATGCAACCCAGATTTATAAAAAAGAACTGGGCAGAGAAAGATTGTTAGCAACTTTCCAAAAAGAATATACAAACTTTGCTGCCTCTATAAAATCGGAATTTAACGAAAGATTATGGGACGATATTTGCTTATCTGATGACTGGACCGCTACAACAAGTGATTTTTATGACATTTATAATAGTAAATTTTCGTCAAATATGAATTAAAGTAACTGTTAATGCTTAAATATTCAGCTTTCTTATGCTATAATAGACTAATAAGAGTTCATTATCATTTCACAATCCAGATTTAAGTATCTGCTAAAAGCAGATGGATGGGAGTTTTTATGGATGAAAAAAAGATTGTAGTTACAATTGGAAGGCAATATGGTGCAGGAGGGCAGGAAATCGGAAGTAAGCTTGCTAAAGCACTGGGAATTGGTTTTTATGACAAACAAATCCTACGTATGGTATCAGATGAGAGTGGAATAGGAGAAAGTTATTTCTATCTGGCTGATGAGAAAGCAGGTGGGCATTTGTTGTATAAAATTGTAAAAGGCATGAAGCCAACCCTTACTGCTCCCTCTCTTGGTGCTGATTTAGTTTCAGAAGATAATCTGTTTTTATTTCAATCAGAGATTATACGAAAGTTAGCCCATGAGAAATCCTGTGTTATTGTAGGAAGATGTGGAGATTATGTCCTAAAGGATATGAACCATGTGGCCAGAATTTTTCTATATTCAAAAATGGAGCATAGGGTAAAACGTATTATGAAAACTGATAGCATAAGTGAGAAGGATGCTATAAAATCCATTAAGAAGTATGATAAAGAAAGAGATGAGTATTATAAATACTACACAGGAAAGAGCTGGGGAGATATGGACAACTATCATCTGGTAATAGATAGTGGTGAATTGGGCATTGAAGAATCAGTTGAACTTATTCAGAAGTATTTAAAAATTAAAAATTTGATTTAGCAAAAGTTAGCATGAATCCCTTAGTTAGGTACTCTAAAACAGAGGGATTCATGCCAGATTTGTAATGCAAACATATTTTATAGGAGATTTCAGATGATATTTCTGTGATCCTTCTAACCTACAAAGTCTACTAGTTCCTTATTAAATTTATCCTTTTCATCATAAAACAGTCCATGACCGCTAAATTCAAAAGGAACAAGAATGGAATCCTTTATTCCCTGATGTTGCACTACACCCAGTGGGAAGAAGACAACATTATCATGAATTCCGTGCAGGATCAATGTTGGAACACAGATCTTTTGAAGATCGTCAAATAGTTCTTCTGCAATCCAATCTTTAGCAATGGCAATAGTGGCCCAACTTGCTGCTTGTAATCCCAATTGAAAAAACCACTCAGCGAAGGGTTCTGTAATATGTTGATAGAAAAATGTGTCACTAAAATTCTCCAACATCTTCGGACGATCTGTGTAAGCTCCTTCAATAATTTTGTTAATATCTTCTTCACTTTGTCCATATGGGAAGTGAGGACGTTGAATAAGACTAGGTGCTGCGGAAGCACAAAGAACAAGCTTGGAGACTCCATATCCATTGTGACGAGCCATATAGCGAATAGCAATAGCTCCTCCCGTAGAGTGACCTAACAAAGTTATATTTTGTAAATCAAGGCTATCAATTACACATCGAATGTCATCTGCTAATCGATTATAGTCATATCCTCCCCAAGGTTTATCTGAATTACCAAATCCCCTTACATCAAGACCGATACAGCGATATCCCATTTGAGGAAGGATATTAAATTGATATTCAAACATTTTATGACTTGCTGGCCAACCATGAATAAACAAGATTGTCTTCCTGCAATGCAAAGGCTTTAAATCATTTACATAAATATTTACATCTGGTTCTACTCTAACCCAAGATTCCATTTTATTATCCTCACCTATTACATTGATTATAATTATATCCTATTCGTCAGATGATAATAAGTGATAATTTATAAAATTTAGGTACTTGTTATGAGATAGCATCTAATATCATTGGATTCAAATCCAGAAATTTATAGATCAATTTGCAAAAAAGAAGGCTTTCACTAAATCTACAAGAGCTTTTTGATCTTTGACTCCCATAGTTTCTTTCGAAGAATGCATAGCAAGAATAGGAACACCAACATCCACAGCTTTCATAGAAAGACCAGCAGAAGCAATAGAACCCAAGGTACCTCCTCCAGCGATATCTGAGCGATTAGCAAATTTTTTATATGGAATTTGAGCATCTTTACAAATCCCTTCTATGATTCCTATAGCATTGCTGTCAGTAGCATAGGCTTGACGGCAATTCATTTTAATAGCAAAACCATCATTTATGAATATTTGATTCGTAATATCAGATTTTTCAGGCTTATTAGGATGAATGGCATGTGCAACATCAATGGATAATAAAAGGCTGTTAAACAGTGAGGTTAAGAAGTTTTGCCGATCAAAGCCGAAAGATAAGTGTATTTTTTCCAAAATATTACCAAGAAGAGAGGAGTCTGCTCCTTGTTTGGTATGGCTACCTATTTCCTCGTTATCAAATAAAGCAATCACATCTAAGCCATGATCATTAGAACTCTCAATAAGACCAGTAATTGATGCCTGTACGGAAGTAATATTGTCCAGCCTTGGAGCGGAGATGAATTCTTCTTTCATACCCCAAATTTCTCCAGGATCCCGATTATAAAGGTAGAGTTCATAATCAAAGATATCTTCTTTTGACACCCCAACTTCTTTTGCCAACATATCCATAAAATAATCATTTTGATTTAACTCATCAGTAATTATAGTCAATAGAGGCAGCAGATCAATCTGAGAGTTTAACTCCACCCCTTTATTTACATCACGGTTCATATGAATTGCCAGATTTGGAATTGTTAAAATTGTACGTTTAAAATCTATTAACCTTACAATTGGTTGAAATAAAGTTTGACCTTTTAATGTTACACGCCCTGAAAGAGAGAGAGGTCGATCAAACCATGTGCTTAAAATGGGTCCTCCATAGACTTCCACATTTAACTTTCCATAGTGGCCAAAAGCAACTTCCGGTGATGGTTTTACACGTAGACATGGCCAATCCGTGTGAGAAGTAGCAATTTTGCAGGAAGGTATTTCTAAAAATTTATGGTTTGCTCGAAATCCTATGAGTGTAGAACCATAGGCATTGATATAATACCCTTTCCCTATTTCTAATTTCCAATTTTCTCCCAAAAATAGTTCTGAGTATCCAGCCTCTTTTAGTTGATTGATAGCTTCCTCTACAGCATGATATGGGGAAGTGGAAGCTTTTATGGTTTCTAATAAACGTTTTGCATCTTTAAGATGGGTCATATTGATACCTCCTGCTATTTATATAATAACTTATACTATATCATATATTTTATTCAAAGTAATACTTTCTTTTTACGAACTTTGACAGTATACTATAGAAGTAAAATACAGAAAGGTGAGCGTGATGATAGCACTTAAAATTCCAGATTTAAAACAATTTACTTCTAAATTATTTATTAATGAAGTATTTGATCAGCATTTATTACTTGAAGCTACGGTTATAACATATAATGGATTCACCATTGACGGACATATCCAAAGGGAATATTATTCAGAGGAAGAGCTTGAAGAAATGGGAGAGTCAATCTTATCAACCTGGAAGAAAGTAAAACCTATTTGCTTTTCCTTAATAAAAGGGAACAGGTTGCCTAAAAGCTTTAAAATTATATTGCAGTTATCCAAAGAAGAGACAGAATCTCTGCTGGATCAATCCGCCACATCTGTTAAAATAGAAGATGTGCAAGGACTAATTTTAAATATTCGATATGAAAAGGGGATCCTACTTTGTGTAACTGGAACATCTTTTAATACATTTATTATGGATAAAACCTTAGAACAGGCTTGGGACACGTCCATTCGCAAGTTTCTGAATGAGCAGGAAATTGATTTTGAAGAAGAATAAAAACACATACAGGTAAGATGCCATGAGGTTATCTTTTTTAAAATTACTAGCACTCATTGGAGATGAGTGCTAAATTCTTCTTGACAATTTTGTAAATGAGTATTAATATATTGGTAAAGGAAAGACCTTACTATATTTCGTGTAGTATTTACATGGATTTAGCTAATGCGTTTAGCCAAGAAGTAAAATCCTTGCAAGGATCAAATGTAAAAGAATTAGTACAAAATAAAATAATAAAATAAAAGGAGCGCATCATATGGGTACAAAATCAGGTAGTTTAACAATTAATAGCGAAAATATTTTTCCAATCATAAAAAAGTGGTTATATTCAGATCATGATATCTTTTTTAGAGAGTTAATATCTAATGGTAGTGATGCTATTACCAAACTCAAGAAATTAGAAATGATGGGAGAATTCGAAAAACCAGAAGATTTAGAGTTTAAGATTCAAGTTTCTGTGAATACCGAAGAGAGAACAATTACATTTACGGACAATGGTCTTGGTATGACAGAAGAAGAAGTTGATGAATACATTAATCAAATCGCTTTTTCTGGAGCAGCGGATTTTCTTGAGAAGTATAAGGATAAGACAAATGAAGATCAGATTATCGGCCACTTTGGTCTTGGATTTTATTCCGCATTTATGGTATCTGATAAAGTTACAATTGATACCCTGTCTTATAAAGAAGGTGCTGTACCTATACATTGGGAATCAGAGGGTGGTACTGAATTTGAGATGGGAGAAGGGGATAAGACTGAGTGTGGGACAACCATTACCCTTTATGTCAATGAAGACAGTGTTGAGTTTGTAAATGAATATCGTGCAAAAGAAGTAATTAACAAATACTGCTCTTTTATGCCTGTAGAAATTTATCTGTCTTCTGCCAATGCTGAACCAGAATTTCAGGAAATTGATCAAGATGATTTGCAAGAAAAAGATGTAATTGTTGAGACTATTTTAGAAGAAGCTAAAACAGAAGAACAAGAAAATGAAGATGGGGAAAAGGAAATTGTCGAAGTTTCTCCAGCAAAAGAAAAATATAAAATCAATAAGCGCCAACACCCATTAAATGATACAACACCTCTTTGGAACAAACATCCTAATGAGTGTACAGAGGAAGAATACAAGGAATTTTATCGTAAAGTATTTGCAGATTACAAAGAACCTCTATTCTGGATTCATTTGAATATGGATTATCCTTTTAACTTAAAAGGCATACTATATTTCCCTAAATTAAATACAGAATATGATAGTTTAGAGGGTACCATTAAGTTGTATAACAACCAAGTGTTTATTGCAGATAACATTAAAGAAGTAATTCCAGAATTCCTAATGCTGCTAAAAGGTGTTATCGATTGCCCAGATTTACCACTTAACGTATCAAGAAGTGCCCTACAAAATGATGGATTTGTAAAGAAAATTTCTGATTATATATCCAAAAAAGTAGCAGATAAACTTTCTGGTATGTGCAAGACTGATAAAGAAGTCTATGAGAAGTATTGGGATGATATAAGTCCATTTATCAAATTTGGATGTGTAAAAGATACAAAATTTGCTGATAAGATGAATGATTATATTCTTTTTAAGAATATTGATAACAAGTACCTTACATTGCCAGAATGTTTGGAAGAGAATAAAGAAAAACATGAGAATACTGTATTTTATGTTTCTAATGAAAAAGAGCAGAGCCAGTATATCAACATGTTTAAACAAGAAGGTATTGATGCAGTTATATTAAGTCACAATATTGATAGTCCATTTATGACTCATCTAGAACAAAAGAATAAAGATTTGAAATTTAAACGTATTGATGCGGATGTGAATGATGCTTTTAAAGAAGATATTTCAGAAGAAGAAAAAGACACCTTAAAGGTTTCCAAAGAATCCTTAACAGAAATTTTTAGAAAAGCAATTGGTAATGATAAGTTAGAAATACAAGTTGAAAAGTTAAAGAATGAATCAATTTCTTCTATCATAACTTTATCCGAAGAAGCTAGACGTATGAAGGAAATGATGAAGATGTACAATATGTCTGGAATGGATCCTAATATGTTTGGGGGTAATGATGAGACATTAGTACTTAATGCTAACCATACCCTAGTAAAATATGTATTGGAACATGCTGATTCAGAGAACACTCCATCAATTTGTGAACAACTATATGATTTGGCACTATTAAGCCATGGTTCTTTATCTCCAGAACGTATGACTAAATTTATTTCTAGAAGCAATGATTTAATGTCAAAATTAACAGTTTAGTAGGATAGATAAAAGGGTATTGCAAATTATAAATTTGCAATACCCTTTTATCAGTCTTGACGTAGTTAGTACAGTCATGATATGATATGTAGTAATAAAAACCACATGTAAAAGTGGTTTTTATTACTGAACTTTTGGAGTTGAAAATATCATGTTTCACAATATTGATTTAAGTGTCTGCTAAAGCAGATAGATAGGAGCAAATATGAATTATAAAATTATTGTAGATAGTTGTTGTGATTTAACAGAAGAATATAAAAAAGATCAGCACTTTCAATTGATACCATTGACTCTTCAAGTGGGTGAATCCTATTTTGTTGATGATGAAACCTTTGTGCAAAAAGAATTTCTAAATACAGTGAAAAACAGTACTAGTTGCCCAAGGTCTGCTTGTCCCTCTCCTGAAAAGTTTCAGGATGCTTATAAATGTGATGCAGATAATATATTTGTTGTTACTTTATCTGAACATTTAAGTGGTACCTATAATAGTGCTGTATTAGCGCGAGATTTGTATATTGAAGAGTATGGACATAAGAATATTTCTGTATTTAGTTCTGATTCTGCATCAGTTGGAGAAGCTCTTATTTCATTCAAAATTCAACAATTGTGTGAGTCCGGACTTACATTTAATGAGGTTGTAAAAGAAACGGTTACATTTAGAGACAATATGGAAACCTTTTTTGTATTGGAATCATTAGATACTTTAAAAAAGAACGGAAGGCTGACTGGTCTTCAGGCTTTTTTTGCTACAGCTCTTAATATTAAGCCTGTAATGACTGCAAATAAGGGGGTCATAGAAAAATTCCACCAAGCACGTGGGATGAATAAAGCACTCATTCATATGTGTGAACTCGCTGTTTCTAAAATCCATCATCCAGAGAAAGAAACCTTGTCCATAGCCCATTGTAATTGTCCAGAGAGAGCAGAGTTTGTGAAAAATGAAATGTGCAAAAGAGCAAATTTTAAAGATATTTATATGGCAGATACTGCTGGTGTTGCAACCTTATATGCCTGTGATGGTGGAATTATCATGTGTATCTCCAATACCTAGAAGGAAACAAAGATGAAAAGAAATTTTTTTGTTGTTTTATTATCATGTCTGTTTGTAGTAATATGTGGGTTTATGTTTTTTGCCAATCAAATGGGTAAAGAGAGTGGTACAAAAGAGATGGTTTTGCCCGAGGAATCTACATTACCAACAAACATCATACATAAAGAAGAAAAGACAATTGTGCAAACAGAACCCATAACAGAAATTTTTATTCCTGAAGAAAAAAAAATCACCTTTGTATTTACGGGTGATATTCTTTTGTCAGACTTTGTATTAAAAAATTATGATAAATCTGGAATAGATGGAGTAATTAGTGAAAGACTCCTTAAGGAAATAAAAGGTGCAGATATTACAATGGTAAATCAGGAATTCCCCTTTGGCACCAAAGGAACTATGGCACCGGATAAGCAGTATACCTTTCGAGTAGATCCTCAAAGGGTAACTATTTTAAACCAATTAGGTATTGATATTGTTACAATTGCAAACAACCATACCTTAGACTATGGTGAGGAGACCTTACTTGAAACTTTTGATACCCTAGACAAGGCTGAAATTCAGTATGTTGGTGCTGGAGTAAATTTAGATAGGGCAAAGCAGTTAGAGACAATTGAAGTGAATCATAAAGTAATTGGATTTCTTGGAGCATCAAGAGTCATACCAGTTACCAATTGGAGTGCCACATCTAAGAAGCCGGGTTTGCTCACCACTTATGACCCTGCTATTCTAATTGAAGAAATTAAAAAAGCAAAAGAAGTTTGTGATATGGTAGTAGTTTATGTACATTGGGGAGTGGAACGGGAAGATACACCAAAGGACTATCAGCGTTCTTTGGCAAAGGAATACATAGATGCAGGAGCTGATGTGATAATAGGAAGTCATCCCCATGTGTTGCAAGGAATTGAATTCTATCAAGGAAAACCAATTGTTTATAGTTTGGGCAATTTTCTTTTTGGAAGTAGTATCTCAAAAACCATGCTGTTAAAGGTAATATTGTTTGAAGATGGTAGCCTAAAGATGTACTCTGTTCCCGGATCTTCCATAGATGGATATACCTTTGATTTATCCAATGAGAAAGAAAACGATATTTATACATATTTAGAATCCATCTCCTTTGGAGTAACCATTACAGATGATGGAGAAATAATTCAAAAATGAGAAAATAATAAAAGAGATTGTTACAGTAATTCTGTAGCAATCTCTAAGTTTTTGAGGAGGCCGGCAGTTAAAACCACCGGCAGTATTATGAAAAAAATCTAATTAGCATAGGTAAGTGTTTCTTAATTACTTTGATAAGATAAGTATAGATTGAATTTATGAAGTTGAAATGTCAGAAATGTTAATATTATTTGAACATATGAATTCATTGTATTAAAATATAAAATGGATTTTAGTGTAAGATAATATGTTCATTATTTATTGCGGTTTTTTCTCAACGAGCACATTAAAGTTTACCTTGACATTCTGAGAAAATTGACATAAAATATAAATATATGAAAATGATAATTAATCTCAAAATGAAAGGAAGATGATAATGCCACTGGTTATGGTTGGATTGGGAGAAACAAAAACAATTGCTGATTTTCGCGGAAAAGATGATGTGAAGCGGCATCTTCAGGATATGGGTTTTAATAAGGGCGAGCAGATTAAGGTATTGTCTGATAATGTAGGTGGATTAATTCTTCTAGTCAAAGGCGCAAGAATTGCTCTTAACAAAGGATTAGCTTCAAAAATTATGGTTAATTAGGAGGATGAAACATGACACTTAAAGACTTAAAACCAGGCCAGCAAGGAATCGTTTTATCACTGGGCACAAAAGGTCTTTTGAAGCGCAGAATTATGGACATGGGAGTTACTCCAGGGACTGCTATTAAAGTAATTAAAGTAGCACCACTAGGTGACCCTATCGAAGTGAATATTAGAGGTTACGAATTGAGCTTACGTAAAGAAGAAGCTGCTCAAATTGAGATGAAATAGACAGAGCCCCAATATACAAAGGCTCTGTAATTTTAACAACAGAAGTTAGTTGAAGCTAACTATGGTAGGAGGACGATCATGAGCATCAAAATAGCATTGGCAGGTAACCCTAACTGCGGAAAGACCACATTATTTAACGAAATAACAGGATCCAAGCAGCATGTGGGAAATTGGCCTGGAGTGACAGTGGACAAAAAGGAAGGTATTTATAAAAAAAACAAAGAACTTACGATTCTGGATTTACCAGGTACCTATTCCTTATCTCCATATTCAGCAGAAGAGATTATTGCAAGGGATTATATTGTAAAGGAAAAACCAGATGCGGTCATTAATATCGTAGACGGAACCAGTATTGAAAGAAATCTCTACTTAAGCCTTCAGATAATGGAAACCCAGATTCCTATGGTAATTGCTGTGAATATGATGGACGAAGTTGAATCAAGAGGGGACAGTATCGATTGCAACATGCTTTCAACCCTTCTGGGAGTTCCAGTGATTCCTATTGTTGCAAGAAATAATAGAGGGTTAGATGACTTAATGAAGGCGGCTATGGATATTGCAAGGGCAAAAAAACGACCTTCCCTACAACCAGTATTTGGCAGCAAGATTAAAGAAGCTATCAGCCAGATTTCTGGTCTGTTAGATGAGAAAGAACCAGAGGAGAAGAATTGGAAAGCCATTAAGTTAGTGGAAGGTGATGAAATTATCTGGGAAAGTCTTTCTGATGATAAACGTGCTTCTGTTGAGATTATTATTTCTGACGTAGAGAAAGTAGAAGGGGATTTGGAAGCGAAGATTGCTGATTTACGTTATCAATACATAGACAAACTTGTTAAAAAGGCAGTCAAGAAGAAAAATAAAGGTCATGTTGAGACTACTTCTGACAAGCTAGATAAGATTTTGACCAACCGTTTCTTAGCACTTCCTATTTTTGCGGGTATTATGTATTTGATGTTTTCCATTACATTTGGTGAAACAATACTTGGAATTCTTCCTGGAGTAGGTGTTTGGTTGCAAACCATTGTCTGTGATTTCTGGGATGGACCATTAACTAACTTTTTGCTAGGTTTCTTACACACTGCGGGTGCTTCAGAGTGGCTCATGTCATTAGTTGGAGATGGAATTCTTGCAGGGCTTGGAGGTGTTATTTCCTTCCTTCCACAGATTTTAGTGTTATTTTTGTTAATGTCTTTCTTAGAAGATAGTGGTTATATGGCCAGAGTTGCATTTGTAATGGATCGTTTGTTTCGCAGATTTGGGCTTTCGGGTAAGTCTTTTATTCCTTTACTAATGGGATTTGGTTGTTCTGTTCCGGCTATGATGGCTACAAGAACTTTAGAGAATGAGAAGGATAGAAGATTAACCATGATGATCACCCCTTTTATGTCATGTGGTGCTAAGCTTCCAATCTATTTGATGTTTGCAGCTACTTTGTTTCCAAACGATAACCAAACTTTAGTAGTAGCCTCCATTTATTTTGTTGGTATGGGAGTAGCGATTTTATCTGGAATTATTTTAAGCAAAACAATGTTTAAAGGGGACACTTCAAACTTTATCATGGAGCTACCACAATATAGAGTTCCTACCTTACGAAGTGTACTAATTCATGGTTGGGAAAAAGTGAAAGGTTTTGCAATCAAAGCTGGTACAATAATTTTTGCATCAACAGTTTTGATCTGGCTTTTGTCAAGCTTTAGCTTTAATCTTACCTATCTTCCAGCAGAAGAGATGGAGTTGAGTATACTTGCGGCAGTTGGTAAGGCATTAAAGTTTATTTTTATTCCATTAGGATTTGGAAACGACTGGAGACCAGTAGTTGGTACTCTTACAGGATTTATTGCAAAAGAAAATATTGTTGCAACCTTTGGTGTATTATTCCATGCAACCAATGAAATTACAGAAGCCGCTATGGAAGGCACAGCAGCAATTTCTGGCGTGGAAACTGTATTTACAAAAGTAAGTGCATATTCCTATATGATTTTCAACCTCTTATGTATGCCATGTTTTGCAGCAGTAGGAGCATTAAAAAAGGAAATGGGTTCATGGAAATGGACATTAAAAACAGTTGGATTTCAAATGTTGGTGGCTTATGTTGTTGCCTTCATTGTGAATTTGGTTGGTAATGTAATTTTTTAAATATTAATCGGAAAGAGGGAAATACTGTACAATGTCTTATGGTTACAGTATTTTCATAAGACAAATTTTATACTTGCACTTTTATAAAAAGGAGCTAAAGAAAATGATAGATTTTATTGTAGGATTTGGTATAGCAACAATAGTGTTATTGATTATTGTAAGAAGTATTAAAAAAGCTAAGAATGGGGGATCAGCAGGCTGTGGTGGTGGATGTAGTGGCTGCGCAAAATCTTGTCGTGCAGATGAGGTGCAGGAGTAATCAATGTGAATGAATGTTTCTACTAGACAGAACCTCCAAATGAAGATATAATAATTGGAATAGAATTAGGAGGTTTTTAAAGTATGTATGAATCAGGTGAAAATTATTTAGAGACTATTTTAGTCATAAGCCAGCGTAATGGAAGTGTTAGATCTATAGATATTGCAACAGAATTAAATTTTAGCAAACCTAGTGTCAGCAGAGCAGTAGGAATTTTAAAAGCTGAGGGTTTTATTGAAATTCTTGCAGGTGGAGAAATTCAGCTAACTACTTTTGGACACCAAAAAGCAGCTAATATTTATGAACGTCATCAATTATTGACCAAATTTTTAGAAAAAATTACTGGTGTTTCCAAAAGTGTTGCTGAAGGAGATGCATGTAAGATGGAGCATATTCTCTGTGAAGAAGTGTTTAAAGGTATTAAAGATTTTATGAATAAGGACCAATGATTGTATCAATTTTTTGTTGGTATTATTAATGTATTTGTATTATATGGTTAGCACAAGCTAACTAAATTCATTAAAAAGGAGTTTATTATGTGTATTGTAATTGTAGGAGGACATGACAGGATGGCTTGCCGTTATAAAGAAATATGTAAGAAATTTAAGTGTAGTGCTAAGATATTTACACAGATGCCTAGTGATTTAAAGAAACAGCTAGGATCTCCCGAATTAGTGGTATTATTTACAAATACGGTTTCACATAAGATGGTGCTTTGTGCAACTACAGAAGCCAGAAAATCTAATGCAATGGTTCTACGGTCTCATAGCAGCAGTGCGTCTGCTCTTACAGATATGCTGAATCAATACTTCATAGAAAAAAATTGTTTGGGTTGAAATTTTTAGTGAATACAGGGAATTGGAAGAAAATCCATGCCCTGTATTTTTTGACTAAAATAATCTTGCTTCAAAACTGGCAGAACTACTAGTTAAATCAAAAAGAAGTTGATTACTTACATAACATTCATATTGTACCTTACAGCAGGGATATTCATGAACAATACAACTCATTTCTCCCAGATTTGGAGCCAAAAGAGGTTTGCTATTTCCTGATAAAAGGGTAGCCTTTAGCCGAAATTTTCCCTGAGTAATTTCAAAACCATTTTGATGATAATAAATTATGTTAGCACCTAAATAAGTAGCAAATCGATACTCTTTTCCTTTATAGTAAACAGAACAGATACATCCATTAAATTGTATACAGCCAAAAGGTATTTGTGCAATGGCAACCATCACATTACATATGGAACCCCCAGCCCCCTGTTCGCTAAAAGAGTTACATTGGGTCCAAAGGTATTTTTTTGGAAAGGAATGTCCCCAATCTTTTTCTATATATCCAGTATCATGATGAAAGCTAATTTTTTTTGAATTCATTGTGAACTTTCCGTTTATCTCATGATATAAACTTAAAATTCCATGATTGCATTCCAAAAAAGGCAAGTATTGAAATGGTCCCATAATGTTATGGTGATTATGGATCATATTGCTGTATTTAATTGTTCCATTTAATTTAATTCCTGGTGAATTTATATTCAGTCGAATACCTTTTTTAGAGAAGTAATTATGTCCAATTTGGATAGTTAGAGGGTCTCGGTGTAATTTAAATGCTGAATTTGGGTATTCTACATAGTGAGAAGTGTCATTGGTAATGACTTGTATAAAAACATGATAATTTTTTTGTTTGTCAATACTGATACCAGGTATAATGGCAAAGGTTTGATTTTTTGTTTGATGCTTAAAATACCAACCTTCAAAATATGGTTTTGAATTCATGGGTAGTATCCTCCTTAATAGTTATTGTAGTTTCCAGTGTCTCATTAGGATGTACCAGAATGGTGAAATTATACAAAAGTTTAATTTAATGATAAGAAATAAATTTTGCATGTTCTGTTCATTTGACCATTTAGGATAAAGAGGAACTATTTTCTGAATTTATGAGAAAAATTTAACATAATTTTATTTCAAACAATGCTGAAATCACTGATTTTATAGTTAATATGCCTATTATGAATAAAAAAACATAAGAAATCAGTTAGATGGTTTGCATTTTGTGAATAATGATTGTATAATAATAGACGGTAATATTCTTAGAGTATTGATCTTATAGGAGGAAAATTAAATGGCAAGAAAAATGAAAACTATGGATGGTAATCATGCAGCAGCACATGCATCCTATGCATTTACAGATGTTGCAGCAATCTATCCTATTACACCATCTTCTGTAATGGCTGAAGCAACAGATGAATGGTCTACAGATGGTAGAAAAAACATTTTTGGTCAAACTGTTAAAGTTGTTGAAATGCAGTCAGAAGCAGGTGCAGCAGGTACAGTTCACGGTTCTTTATCAGCGGGTGCTTTGACTACAACTTATACGGCATCCCAAGGTTTATTGTTGATGATTCCCAATCTTTACAAAGTAGCAGGAGAACAATTACCAGGGGTTTTTAACGTTTCCGCTCGTGCCCTTGCAAGTCATGCCCTCTCTATTTTTGGAGATCATTCAGATGTCTATGCATGCCGCCAAACTGGCTGTGCTATGCTTTGTGGATCTAGTGTTCAAGAAGTAATGGATTTAACTCCTGTGGCACATTTAGCTGCTATCAAGGGACGTATACCTTTTATTAACTTTTTTGATGGTTTTAGAACTTCTCATGAAGTTCAAAAAATTGAGGCATGGGATTACGAAGATTTAAAAGACATGTTAGATATGGATGCTTTAGATGCTTATCGTAAACATGCTTTGAATCCTAATCATCCATGTTTAAGAGGATCAGCACAAAACCCTGACATTTTCTTTCAGGCTAGAGAAGCATGTAATCCTTATTATGAGGCATTGCCTGCTATTGTTCAAGATTATATGGATAAAGTTAATGCCAAAATTGGTACAAATTATAAATTATTTAACTATTATGGTCACAAAGAAGCTGAGCGTGTAATTATTGCTATGGGTTCTGTATGTGAAACCATTGATGAAACCATTGATTATTTGTTAAAAGCTGGAGAAAAAGTTGGAGTTATCAAGGTTCGTTTATACAGACCTTTCAGCGCAAAAGCACTTTTAGATGCAATTCCAGATTCTGTAAAACAAATCAGTGTATTGGATAGAACCAAAGAGCCAGGATCTCTTGGAGAACCTTTATATTTGGATATTGTTGCAGCTCTTAAGAATACGAAATTCGATGCAGTGCCAATCTATACTGGACGTTATGGTTTAGGTTCTAAAGATACTACTCCTGGACAAATCATTGCAGTATATAACAACAATGAGAAAAAAGTATTCACCATTGGTATTGTAGATGATGTAACTAACTTATCTTTAGCTGTAGAGGAAGAACCTATTACAACACCAGAGGCTACCATTAGCTGTAAATTCTGGGGACTAGGTGCTGATGGTACAGTTGGAGCCAATAAAAACTCTATTAAAATTATTGGTGATAATACAGATATGTATGCTCAGGCATACTTTGATTATGATTCTAAGAAATCAGGTGGTGTGACCATTTCCCATCTTCGTTTTGGAAAAGATAGTATTCATTCAACCTATTTAATTTCAAAAGCTAATTTTGTTGCTTGTCACAACCCATCTTATGTTAATAAATATAATATGGTACAGGATGTAAAAGATGGTGGTACATTCTTATTAAACTGTCCATGGGATTTGGCGGGATTAGAAGAAAACCTTCCTGGTTCAACAAAACGTTACATTGCTGAACACAATATTAAATTTTATACCATTGATGGTATTAAGATTGGTAAAGAAATTGGTTTAGGCGGACGTATTAATACAGTACTTCAATCTGCATTCTTTAAATTAGCAAATATAATACCTGAAGAGAGTGCAATAGAGCTTATGAAATCTGCTGCTAAGGCTTCTTACGGTAAAAAAGGTGATAAGATTGTACAGATGAACTATGATGCAATTGAAGCAGGTGCCCAACAGGTGATTCAGGTAGAAGTACCTGCAAGTTGGAAAGATGCCAGTGGAACAGGAATTGGTCATACAGCAACTGGTTCAAGACAAGATGCTGTTGATTTCGTTAATAACATTCAAAGCAAAGTAAACGCTCAAGAAGGCAATAAGTTACCTGTTTCTGCATTTGTAGATTATGTAGATGGTTCTACACCATCAGGTACTTCAGCATTCGAGAAACGTGGTATTGCAGTTGATATCCCTACATGGAACCCTGATAATTGTATTCAATGTAATTTCTGTGCTTATGTTTGCCCTCATGCTGTTATTCGTCCAGCTGCTATGACAGCCGAAGAAGCTGCCAATGCACCAGCTGATATGAAAACACTACCTATGACAGGTATGCCAGGATATACATTTGCAATCAATGTTTCTGCTCTTGATTGTACAGGCTGTGGTTCTTGTGCTAATGTCTGCCCAGGGAAGAAGGGTGAAAAAGCTCTTACTATGACTCCATTAGAAAATAATCTTAAACAACAAGACTATTTCCACTATGGACAAGGACTTGGCGTAAAACCTGAAGTTTTAGCAAAATTCAAAGAGACAACTGTAAAAGGAAGTCAATTTAAACAACCTCTATTAGAGTTCTCAGGAGCATGCGCAGGTTGTGGAGAGACACCATATGCTAAATTAATTACTCAGTTATATGGAGATAGAATGTACATTGCAAATGCAACAGGATGTTCTTCCATTTGGGGTAACTCTTCACCATCCACACCTTATACAGTGAATCCAAAAGGACAAGGACCAGCCTGGTCTAACTCACTTTTTGAAGATAATGCTGAGTTTGGTTATGGTATGAAATTGGCTCAAGATGCTTTAAGAGATGGTTTAAGAGCTAAGATAGAAGCTGTTTTAGCAAATACCAATCAAGATGAAGTAAAAGCTGTTTGTAAGGAATATCTTGATACCTATTTTATGGGAGCAACCAATGGAACTGCTACTAATAACTTAGTAGAAGAATTATCAAAAGTAGATTCTGATATTTGTAGAGATATTGTTCATAATCAAGAATTCTTATCCAAGAAATCCCAATGGATTTTTGGTGGTGATGGATGGGCTTATGATATTGGATTTGGTGGTGTTGACCACGTATTAGCTAGTGGCCAAGATGTGAATATTATGGTATTTGATACAGAAGTTTATTCTAATACAGGTGGTCAGTCTTCAAAATCAACACCTACTGGTGCAGTAGCACAATTTGCAGCTGGTGGAAAAGAAGTTAAGAAAAAAGATCTTGCAAGCATTGCAATGAGCTATGGTTATGTATATGTAGCACAAATTGCTCAAGGTGCAGATTATAATCAAACTGTAAAAGCCATTACGGAAGCAGAGGCTTATCCAGGACCATCATTAATTATTGCATATGCTCCATGTATCAATCATGGTATCAAGATTGGTATGAGCAAAGCACAAACAGAAGAGAAACGTGCTGTTGAGGCTGGTTACTGGCATATGTTTAGATTTAATCCAGAACTTAAAGTGGAAGGAAAGAATCCATTTACACTAGATAGCAAAGCACCTACCGCTGATTATCAAGAATTTATCAAAGGCGAGGTTCGTTATACATCACTTGCTCTTAAATATCCAGAGAGAGCTGAGATGTTATTTAAAAAAGCTGAAGGTTATGCAGTTGAGAAATATGAATACTTAAAGAGACTTCAAGCTTTATATGCAGTAGAAGAATAAAATTTCATAAAAAACTGGCTCAAGATCATACTGAGCCAGTTTTTTTATTCCATAAAATTCTTATTCCATATTTTTATTCAGGTGCATATTTCATCAGAAGTTACACACAATAACTGTGGAGGTGATAATATGACAACGAAAGAATTGCTTTATATTGAAGATTCATTGGCTACAGAAAAATTATTTCAAACCCAATGTACTGAAACCGCGAAACAGCTTCAAGATGCAGATTTAAAACATTGTGTGGAGCAGATGGCTCAAAAACATCAAGAACTGTTTGGTAAGTTTTATCAGTTAATTTAATTTGGGAGGAGTAAAAATGGACGACAAAAATTTAATGGAAAACCTTTTAAAACTAGAAAAGGAAGCATGTGGACTTTATTTACATGGCTCAATTGAGTCAGGAACAAAAAATATTAATGATACCTTTAATTGTGTATTAACAGAATCACTTACCATAAAAGATGATATTTTTAGTAAGATGTCCGCAAAAGGATGGTATCCCGCAGAACAAGTTGAGCAAAAGAAACAGGATCAGGTAAAACAAAAGTACTCAATGCAATAAGATTTATAAGTAAAGATTTCGATAAAAATATCGAAATCTTTACTTGATTTTAGAATATATGAATAAATTATCGTCTTGCGATTAACTTAACTAGTTCAACTAGAGGAATAATGGTTAATGCTAATACCAGTGAAACTACATATTCTTGTAGGGAGATATGTGTAAATCCAAAGGCATTAGATAAAAATGGTACATAGATAACCGCAGTAGTTAAAACCAGTGAAAGTATCATTGCTCCAGTAAGGAATTTATTATGACTTTTCATTGTGAAAATAGAACCTTTTTGAGAACGCAGGTTAAAGGAATGGAAAATTTCTGTCATTGACATTGTCAGGAATGCCATGGTCATACCATCTGTACTTTGGGCAATTTCCCAAACACCAGATTCCATACGGTGTCCAATAAAATAAGCAGCTAAAGTAATAATAGTAACTAATGTACCTTGATATAGTGTATTAATTCCCAGACCGCCAGAAAAAATACCATCTTTTGAGTCTCTTGGCTTACGTTTCATAATATCTGATTCCCCTTTTTCCATACCAAGAGCAAGTGCGGGGAAACAGTCCGTAATTAGATTGATCCAAAGTAAATGAACCGGTTTTAAAACAACAAATCCTAAAAGTGTTGCAAAGAACACCGCTAACACTTCACTTAAGTTAGAAGAAAGCAAAAACTGAATGGATTTTCTTATATTGTCATAAATCCTACGTCCTTCTTCTACAGCGGTTACGATGGTGGCAAAGTTGTCATCTGCTAGTACCATGTCAGCAACATTTTTTGTAACATCTGTACCTGTAATACCCATTCCAATTCCAATGTCAGCACTCTTAATAGAAGGAGCATCATTTACTCCATCACCTGTCATAGCAGTGATTTTACCTTTAGACTTCCAGGTATTAACGATTCTAACCTTGTGTTCAGGTTGTACTCTGGCATAAACGCTATATTGTTCAATTTTATGGAAAAAATCTTCATCACTAATTTCATCCAGTTGAGCACCAGTAATAGCTTCTGAGGGATCTGTAATGATATGAAGCTGTAATGCAATAGCGATTGCTGTATCTTTATGGTCACCAGTGATCATAATTGGCTTAATTCCAGCTGCCTTACACTCTTTGATAGCATCCAGTACTTCAGGACGGATAGGATCAATCATACCAGTGAGACCAATAAATGTAAGATCATTTTCTATTATTTCTGGAGAGAAGTCTGAAGGCAGCACTTTGTATTCCTTATAAGAAGCACATAACACACGTAGAGCTTGGTCAGCCATTTTTTTATTGGCAGCTAAAATTTCTGTTCTAATTTGGTCAGTAAGTGGTTCTACAATACCATTTCTAAAGATATTTGTACATTTTTTAAGTACTTCATCTGGGGCGCCTTTTGTGTATTGAATAAAGGTTCCGTCATTTTTTTTGTTTACAGTTGACATCATCTTGCGCATGGAGTCAAATGGTGCTTCACCCACTCTTGGTGTAGCTAACTTTAAATCATCTTTATTTAGATGTATGCTGCTTGCATAGTTTACAAGAGCACATTCGGTAGGTTCACCTTTGGATGTTGTCTCTGTTTCAACTTCCGCATCACTACAAAGAGCCATGGCAGTAGCAAGGAATACTTCATCATCACCAACGTGTTCAACAACTGTCATTTTATTTTGAGTCAAAGTACCAGTTTTATCAGAACAAATTACCTGAGCACATCCTAAAGTTTCAACTGCAGTTAGTCGGCGAATGACAGCATTACGTTTTGACATATTGGTGACACCTATGGAAAGGACAATGGTTACTACTGTGGCTAAACCTTCTGGTATAGCAGCTACAGCCAAACTTACAGCTACCATAAAAGTTTCAAGTAACGCATCTAAATGAAAATCACCAGTTTTTATAATTGAGAATGCAAAAATAAAAATACAAATGCCTACTACTAAATAACTTAAAGTCTTGCTTAATTGAGCCAATTTGATCTGAAGAGGTGTTTGACCTTCTTGTGCATTAGCCAATGCATCAGCTATTTTGCCCATTTCAGTGTTCATGCCAGTGCCAACAATAACAGCAGTGCCTCGACCATATACTACCGTACTTCCCATATAAACCATGTTCTTGCGATCACCTAGTGGCACATCTTTTGTATTTTCACCTAGGTTGAGAATTTTGATAAATTTGTCAACTGGTACAGATTCACCAGTTAAGGCAGCCTCTTCGATTTTTAGGCTAGCACTTTCAATAATTCTAGCATCTGCTGGAATTGCATCCCCAGCTTCTAAAATAATCACATCACCTACAACAAGATCTTCACTTTTAATGGTAACCATTTTACCATCTCTTAATACTTTAGAAGAAGCAGCAGACATTTTTTGAAGTGCCTCAATGGCTTTTTCAGCTTTGCTTTCTTGGTACACGCCTAACACCGCATTAATAATAACAACAATCATAATGATAAAAACATCAGCAAAAGACTCCTTTGCAAGTGAAGCAGTAATTCCAGAAACAATTGCAGCAGCAATTAAAATAATAGTCATCGGATCTTTTAATTGTTCTAAGAATCTTGATAGTAATGATTGCTTTTGGGCATCATTTAACTTGTTTTTACCATTTGCATCCAATCTCTTGGAAGCTTCCTGTTCTGAGAGCCCAGATTCAGTACTTTTTACTTCATTTAAAACATTTGAAACTTCTTTTAAATAATAGTTCATGTTCAATTCTCCTTCTTTTTTTTCGCAAGTCCTAATGTTGTTTTCATACCTACACACTTACAAATAAGACTAGCAGCAAGTGTGTAAGAGGGTGAAATCACTGGCAGATATAAAAAAGACTCATGTACAGTCTTTTAAACTGTACATGAGTCTTGTTCATTAAGACAAGCCAGATCAAATCAATGATCGGTTGTTGACTTGCCACATATAATCAGTTTTGGAGATTACATGCAAACTACTCCCTCATGAGGAAACATCGCTTAAAATAGTATACTAAAAAATTTATGGTTCGTCAAGATTTTTTTTGCTAATGATTCATAAGAACGAGTCAAAATTGTAATTTTTTGCTAGATTTGATTTTCAGAAGGTGATTGCAAGCCCACAAAAATTGTGGCATGATAATGTGATACAGAAGATAAAGGAGGAGTAAAAAATGGTAAAAAAGATACTTGAAGACTTTAATATTGCTCAAATTGTTGAATCAGGGCAATGTTTTCGAATGATAAAAGTAGATACAAATCAATATGAAATGATTGCAAAGGGGAGCTATTTAGAAATTAGCCAAAAAGAAGAGGAAGTAACTTTTTCTTGCAATGAGGATGAATTTCAGGCACTTTGGTTTGATTATTTTGATTTAGGCACCAATTATCAATATTTTAAGACGCAGGTTGAAAAAAAGGATCAATTTTTAATGGAAGCTATTGCATATGGAAGTGGTATTAGGATCTTAAAGCAGGATCTTTGGGAAATGATTATTACCTTTCTTATCTCTCAAAATAACAATATACCAAGAATTAAAAAAAATATTGAAGGTCTATGTACACACTTTGGTGAAAAAAAACGGGCATTGAATGGAAAGGAGTATTATGATTTTCCTACACCTGATGCTTTAGCTAATTTGGAATTGGAAACACTGAAAGGTTTGAGTTTGGGATATAGGGATAAATATATACTTGCTGTTGCCAAATCTGTTACTGAGAGGAAGATAGATTTAAAAGGATTACAATCTTTAGGTTATCAAGAGGCTCATAATGAGTTATTGAAACTATATGGAGTCGGGAAAAAGGTTGCGGATTGTATTTGTCTATTTGGTCTTTACCACCTTGAGGCATTTCCTATGGATACTCATGTTAATTCTATACTTAAAAATAATTATCCAAAGGGTTTTAATTTCAAAAAACATGGGAAATATGCAGGAGCACTTCAACAATATATGTTCTTTTACGATTTAAAGAATAGTACTAAGATATCATAGAATTCATATAGATTGAGCCCTCTTTGTTTAAATTTGCATATTTATCTTCCTTATATTGGATGTGAAATATTTATAGTTTTTAAGAAATATGGATACAATATTCATATCTTAAATTATATTATGATATTACAAACAATATAGAAGTAATATAAGGTTAGTTTCATAATATAACCTTTACAATGAATAGAGATAGGGGGGCGTTCAATGAAAAATGAAAAACTTACTACAATTGTTGACCAAGTTCGTGCAGATAGAAATACACACTTTGAAAAACTATTTTCTGCTATGTGGGAAACCGTATATTATGTATCAGTAAAAATGGTGACCAATGAACATGATGCTGAAAATATTTCCAAAATGGTATTTGCTAATATCTATGACAATATTCAAAATTTGGAATCGGCAGAGAGTTTTAAAGTCTGGATGAATATAATTGTGATGGAAGCCTGCAATCAAGTACTAAGCAATCGCTCAAAAAAAAATCCCAACCTTGCACTTGATGCCAGTGCTACAAGTGATACTTTAGCTAATATTGTAGAAAAAGACCATCTGGAATTTGTACCAATTGAGTTTGCAGAGTCTATAGAAACCAGAGCTATTATTGACAAAGTGATAGAGAATCTCCCACAAAAGCAAAAAGAAGTTGTTTTATTGTACTATTATGCTGAAATGGATGAATCTCAAATAGCGGAAGTATTAAATTGTAAACTGACAGCAGTGAAAAACCGTTTATACAATGCAAAGGCTACTATCCGCTTAAAAATCAAAAAGTATCAAAATGAGAGAAGAATCAAACCTGTCAGTATTGGAAACATACCAGTTCTTACCATTATTTTAAAAGTTTGCGCTACTGATATGTGTACACAAGAAGTAAGAGAAAAAATATGGAATGGTATTTCCAATGATACTTTGGTAGGAGCAATAGGTATAAATTCATACTATGGGGCAACAAAAAAAACGATTAAAACTACATCTTCCTGGTCGTTGGATAGATTATCTAGGATAAAGATTTTATCAGCCCTTATGATATCTATGGTTTTCATCTTGTTAGCAGCGGCCGGTGTTTCATATCTAATGCCCCCATCTAAAACCCAGAACGATTATTTATTGGAAGGTGATTCATCTGTAGAGCAAAATCAATTAGCTCAAAATACATTACAAGATGAAACTGCGATTTTGGAATTAGCAGAAAGTTTGATTCAAACAGATGCATATAGCAAAGAACAGGCTTTGGACACTACAAAAATAGCCACAGCGTCAAATGCCATCATTGAAACTCCACAAAAAACTGTTCCAAAACAAATTATCATAACTGGTGAAACCAAAATTAAAATGGGGAGTGGAGTTACATTAACTGCAGATATTGAAACAGGGGATCTGGATCGTGTTGTATGGACCTCCAGCAATCCAAATATTTTAAGGATATCTAGAGTGAATCAGCCTGAGAATCAAATGGAGGCTACTCCCTTAGCCACAGGCACGGTGAAACTAAGAGCCGCTTCTGGTGATGGTGCAGTAGGTTACTTTGAGCTAAAGATTACACCTGAAAACGAATTATTGATGAATAGTGGCTCAACAATTATTCTAGAGTTAGGTGAAAAGGTTGATTTGTTAGACAAAGCAAAAACAGAGGGAGTATATACAAAAGAAGTTACATGGTCAACTTCAAATCCTAGTGTTGCAACTGTGGATACAAATGGAGTGGTAACTTCACAGTGGAATGGTATCACTGATGGTCAGGCAACAATCACTTTAAGTGGTTCCAATGGTAAAAGTGCAAGTGCAACCATACTGGTACCAGCTCAAGTAGATTATAAATATATGATTGATGGTTCTGGTAATAAACTTATATTTAAAACGGGGGATAAAAGGCAGCTTAATATTTCTACATTACCAACAGGTAATGATATTGAGGGTGTAATGTGGAGCTCCAGTGACCCTGCAATTGCTGAGGTGGATGCAATTACCGGTTTATTGACCGCAGTAGGTGTTGGAACTGCACAGATTACTGCAGCTGGGAAAAAAGGCTCTGTAACAGTAGATATAGAAATTGGAACACAAGACGTATTCGCCTTTATGATTAATACTGAATTAGACAAAAGTGCGGGGAAAGGAAAAACATATGTATTAGATGTAATGGCAGGTTCAGGTATTAGTGAGACTAATCCCATGTATATCGATTGGGGGGATGGTAAAGAGGTATCAGTTACCAGTGATGAAGCTAAATTTTTTTCTCATACCTATTCAAAAAATGGAGTATATACCATAAAAATTAAAGGTACTTGTGAGAAGGCTATAAAATTTACTGGAGAGAAAAGACTAACAGAAGTATTAAGTGGTTTTCTACCAAATTCACAAAACGATTTTTCCAGTTATTTTGAAGATTGTATAAATTTAAGAAGCATTCCAGGGAATTTATTTATAGGGACAACAGACCTTCTTACCTTGGAAAATACATTTTTTGGTTGCTTTAGTTTAACTAGGATACCAACAGGATTGTTTGATGAAAATGTTACAATTACAAACTTTTCTGATGTGTTCTCAGATTGTACAAATATAACTGAAATTCCGGAAGAGATATTTCATAAGAATACAAAAGTAACCAATTTTTCTGGTATTTTTCATCGTACTGGTATAACAGCTATTCCAGAAAAATTATTCCAAAACAATATTGTGGCAGGAGACTTTTCCAGATCCTTTGGTGAATGTCCAAATCTAAGCTCTATTCCAGAGGAATTATTTAAAAAAAATATTGAGGCTACAAATTTTAGGCAAACTTTTTCTGGTTGTACCAATCTAACTTCAATACCAAATGGGCTTTTGGATCATAATGAAAGAGTAACAAATTTTGTAGGTACTTTTGAAAATTGCGGCTCAATCAATACTGGTCTTCCTGCCTTATGGGTTAAATTCCTTGATATTGCAGAAGTTAATCGTTTGGATTGTTTTACTGGTTGTGGACTTGCATACAATTTTATGACAGCCAAATCAGTAGGCTGGGCTCAATAGTATATAAATTTCTATTAAAGGGCGGAGTAATCTGTCCTTTATGTTTTCTTTTTGAAAATATATAAATTATATTGGCAATCATCCATTTTTATGATAAGCTTAGACATATATTAATTGGACTACATAAGGGGAATTTTATAAATATACCTTTTGGAATCCTGAACTTAAACATCAGCGAAAGTAGATAGAGGAGAGCTTTATGAACCAAAAGATTTTTGAATCCATGGAAGTGGAATTAGAAAAAAATCGTATCAATGAGGAAATAGATGAAATATTCTTTGGAATGTTGGAAGCCTTTTTGGATGGTGGGGAACCTAATGAAGAAAGGACCTATTCTGAAAAAATTGGACAGGTTACCATATTAATGCATGGTAAAGTAGCAGCTGGAAAAGACGATGAAGGTGATTGTGTTTATGTTGAATGGATGAAGATCCAAGATAAGTTGTTTGAAATAGGAGATTATTTTGCATAAGACATACCCTCTAAAAACCATTGGACTGTTACAAAATGAGAATAATTATTTTAATGTAACAGCCCTATCTAGACTAACATTTCTATTGCCATAATAATTAGAATGACTCCGCCTACAAATTCAGCGCGAGACTTATACTTACATCCAAATGTACTACCAATTTTCACACCAATCATGGAACAGATAAAAGTTATCACACCAATAAAAGATGCAGCGGGTACAATATTAACCCGTAAGAATCCCAGAGTTACACCAAATGCCAAAGCATCAATACTGGTTGCGATGGATAACGTAATCATACTTTTAAATCCTAAAGGATTTTCTGTTTTATCAAATTCTTCCACATTTTCTGATCGAGATTCTTTGATCATATTAAGCCCAATAATGGATAATAAAATAAATGCAATCCAGTGATCAAAAAATGAAATTCTGGATTGAAATTGTTTTCCTAAAAGATATCCAATCATTGGCATAACTCCTTGGAAAATTCCAAAGTATAATCCCACAATAAGTGTATTTTTTTTCTTGAGACATTTTAGTGAGAGACCTTTGCAGATAGCCACTGCAAAGGCATCCATGGATAAACCAAGAGCAATGATAAACAATTCTAATAAATTCATAATGTAATCTCCATATCTGTGACATTTGAACTCTGTCTCTATGTGTGAGATTGTTATTTTAGTTTATGCTTGCTTGTTGGTATTCATTCAAGAATAATTCCAGTTTTCCTGCTACAATCTGCAAATCTTCTAATTCTGGAAGATATACCAATCGAAAGTGATCTGGTTGATTCCAATGAAATCCCCCTCCATGTGTCATAAGTATATGATGTTTTGTAAGAAAATCAACTACAAATTGCTCATCATTGGTAATGTTGAATTTTTTAATATCTATTTTTGGAAATGCATAAAATGCAGCTTTTGGTTTTACCACACTGAGTCCAGGGATATGATTGAGTGCATTGATAATAAATTCTCTTTGCTCGTAGATCCTCCCTCCAGGGAGAAGATAGTGGTTCGCATTTTCATAATCCTCCAAAGCAAGATAAATGATAGATTGTGCTAATACATTAGAGCAAAGTCTCATGGATGCTAACATATTTAGCCCATCTATATATCCCTTAGCTTTTGATTTGTCACCACTTAAACACATCCAGCCACAGCGAAATCCTGCAATCATATGAGATTTTGATAGTCCATTAAAGGTCACCACAAATAAATCTGGTGCTAAGGAAGCAATGGAAGTGTGTTTTAATCCATCCATCACTAATCGATCATAAACTTCATCGGAAAATATAATCAAATTATTTTGTCTTGCAATTTCTACAATCTCCTTTAACACGGAGGTGGGATAGAGAGCTCCAGTTGGGTTATTAGGATTAATAATCACAATAGCTTTGGTTTTGAGTGTAATTTTTTTCTTTATATCTGTTAGGTCAGGATACCACTCAGCATTTTCATCACATATGTAATGGATTACTTTGCCCCCGGATAACGTTGCAGCAGCAGTCCATAGAGGATAGTCAGGTGAGGGGATTAGTATTTCATCTCCATTATTAAGGAGTGCCTGCATGGACATTGCAATTAATTCACTAACACCATTTCCTGTATAAATATCATCCATTCCCACATTGGGAAGTTGTTTAATTTTGCTGTATTTCATAATGGCCTGTCTTGCAGATTCTATGCCTTTTGAGTGAGAATAACCTTCAGAGTTTCTAATATTGGACATAAGATTTTGAATCAATGTTTCTGGGGCTTTAAAACCAAATGGTGCAGGGTTGCCAGTATTTAGTTTCATAACCTGGATTCCATCTTTAATCATTTTGTCTGCTGCATCAACTACAGGACCTCTTATGTCGTAACCTACGTGATTTAATTTACTTGATTTTTCTAATGTTTTCATATTGTTCCCCTTTCTTAAGGACGTAAAAAAGCCCTAAACTAATCATATAGTTTAGGGCGAATATGCTATCCGCGGTACCACCTAACTTCAGAGAGATTCTCTGCGCTTAACCAGTACGAAATGTAATACACTTGATACTGTTTCCCTTGTAACGTTGGGATTTACGATGAAGCCTACTTAAGAAAAAAATCTTGTTCGGTTCACAGCTCAAAAACTGCTTCCATAAATTCTTCACGAAGATTCTCACCAACCATCTTCTCTCTGAGGATCGAAAAATATGTACTCCTTTTTGTCATTGCTTTTGTGGTTATTTAATTACAACTATTATATACATAACTATAATAATTTGCAACCAGTTTTTTGAAATATTTAATATCCAAGATTTTTCATCTTTTCCATTATATTATTTAGAAATCCATCTAAATGTTATTGACTTTTTTTAGGGAGAGTGATATCATTTAGATAGTAATCTAAATGAAAGGGCAGGTGGTAATTTGGGGTTTCAAGAGACATTTAAAGCATTATCAGATAAAACGAGAAGGGAGATTTTAACACTACTAAAGGATGGTTCCATGACAGCGGGAGATATATCTAGCCGTTTTCATATGACAGGAGCCACAGTGTCACATCATCTATCCGTTCTTAAGAATGCGGAATTAATTAGTGATGATAAACGAGGTAAGTATATTTTTTATGAAATTAATATGTCAGTAATTGACGAACTAACCAATTGGATTGTTTTATTAAAGGGAGATCAAAAGAATGAAGAGTAAAACTTATAGAATCATTGCATACCTCTTGGCAGTAATGCCCGCTATTGTATTGTTATTGATTTACAACAAATTGCCTAATCAGATACCTACACATTGGGGAATTGATGGAACTATTACTTATGGAAGTAAAAACACTCTGTGGATGTTAGCTCTAATGTCAGTGGGAATTCTTGTGATGATGGATGTAATGCCTAAAATTGATCCAAGAAAAAGGAACTATGAGAAATTCAGTAAGTATTATGATGGTTTTTGTATATTTATGACTTTATTTATGTTAATAATGGAAGGGATTATAATATCTCAGACATTTTGGCCTGATTCTATTTCTGTTTCTAAAGTAGTCATCATGTTAGTTGGAGTTTTATTTCTATTTATAGGAAATATGTTGCCAAAGGTCAAAAGTAATTTTTATGTAGGGATTAAAAATCCCTGGACCTTATCAAATAGTGATGTATGGAATAAAACCCATCGTCTGGGCGGAGGGCTTATGTTTTTAGCTGGATTAATTATGATTGTTATAAGTTTTATACTGCCAGATGTGATTGTATTTTATGTTTTAATAGCTCTGGTGTTAGTAGCTACTTTAATTCCCTCTATTATGTCTTATATTTGGTATAGAGGCTTACCTATGGAAGAGCGTGAGAAATAAAATTTATAGGATAAAATGTGTTATATTAAAAAACATCGAATGCAACAGTTATATATTGCATTCGATGTTTTTGGTTTTATTGAAATAGCTGTGTATGAAGTAAAATTAACAAAGTTGAGGAATTTGACAACTTATTAAAGAGATAGTCCCAACTCAAATTCACAAAAATTATAAAATTGATTGCCTATTAAGCATGGGATAGTATTGGAAACATAACATGGCTGTTTTTAAATTGCTCAGCATCTTTACCCAAAATAAATAGAGTGTTTCCTCCAACTAAGAGACTTTCCTCAAAACCCAACTTATTTTTTGGAGTAAATTGAAGAACAACCTGTTTTGTACCTATTGTATAGCTGAAAGGATTGTATCTAAATCAATTTCTTTTTCACAAAAAATATCTTGTATGTAAATTGTTGTGTTTGTAACTTCAGCAATGATATATGCATCAAAATCTTTAATATAATATACATTATTTTTCATAAAAGATGTGCAATAGAACATAACCAACCCAGCATTTCCCACCATTGAGATATCTGAAATTGATTTTGCTTTTTTGATTTTCATTACCAACAATTCTCTGTTAGAATTAGCAGACATATCAACTTTTTCAGCAGAAATAGCAGTTAATGTGCAATCAATTGTTTTTGAATATTGATACTGGTTTGTTTTTACAAAACCAAACTTTGGATAAAAGTTAAGGACACTATTATTTGCAAAAGATATATTAAATAACAAAGGTTATGCCATTGTTCCAATATTTTATCCATGAGAAATCTACTTAAACCTAGATTACGAAATTCGGGGGATGTCATAACAGTACCTATTTGAAGATATCTTTTCTTCTCGCCTAATAGATTAAAATCCATAATACTTATTGATACATTAGCAACTATAACATCATCAAATAATAATGAATATGGTATGTAATAAGTACCCCAATATCCACCTTGATACCATTCTTCAAAATCAAATCCATATATCTTTTGAGTTAGAGCATTAAAGCTATCACGAAGATTCGTGGTATTTTTATAATCAAAGACGTATAAAAATTGCTTATTTTTTAAAGTGAGTTTCATATGCTTGACCATCTTTTAGTGTGAAAATTAAATATGATGATTGCAAAAATAGCAAGGATGTCCTAATAATTTTCAACCTCTGCCACATATACGATAATACCTGTGCTTGCGCATCAGAGTGGTTTCTCCGTTCATCTTACTTAGTACTTAATAGTGGTCATCAATAAAACTCTACATTTGATAATTTTTCACTCCACATTTCTTTTAACAGATCTAAATCTGCCTTAAATTCCTTAGTTGTCTGTGCGTTGTTTTTTTTGATTTCTTCCAATATTTCAAAGACAAAAGCCGTGGCTCCATGTTCATTCCAGTCTTTTTGAAGATTCATATCAACACAAGAATCAGTTTTTTTGGAAAATTCAAAGCGATTTTTACTGCCTTTAATTTCAGTAGCAGTAGCCAATAGCACTTTGTTATTTTTCGTGTTTCTAATTATATAAACGCCGCCTATAATTTCACGTTCTTTATATTCACTTGCAAGTTCTTTTTTGTTCGTATTCATTTTGTTACCTCCGTTGAATGTTTTAAAATCTTATTGTATATAGGTGATTTATCCGTAAAATCACGACAAGAATATCGTTGGCTTATACTTTTTAAGATATCGGTTATAATGTTAACCCCTTTTCAATATATTAATTAATTAGATTATATAAATTAAGCTTATCCTCTTGTTTGAACCATTTCATGGTAGACAAGGATAATATATCACTTCAAATTTTAGCACAACTCTTGTGTAATATCCACCACAAATTGCCATTTTATTTTTAAATTCCTTCATGGATTTTTTGCTTCATTCCAATTAGGCATTTTCGTTATCAAAAATTTTTGAAAGAAATATCTACTGAAATAATTATAATAGAGTTATAATCATAAAACCACAAATAATAAATTAAAATACCACATAAATACAATATAATTAACGATGTTTTTATTGACATTTATATAATCGAGAACTATAATTAAGAAAGAACACATGAAACAAAGAGGATTTTTTGCAAAACCACAATAACAGTCATATATTAGTATGTGAGAAAGGAGAATTATGAAAGGTTATTACACCAAAGAGATTAAAAAGACTGATCGTATTTCCCGATTAGTAGAACATTTGTATGCTAAGATGCCAGAGATAGAATCTGCCAGAGCTATTTTAATTACTGAATCCTATAAAAAAACCCAAGATCAGCCAATCATTATAAGAAGAGCAAAAGCTTTTGCTCATATTTTAGAATATATACCTATTATCATAAGAGAGGAAGAGCTAATCGTAGGTAGCAGCACCATTGCCCCAAGAGGATGCCAGACTTTTCCAGAATTTTCATTTGAATGGCTTGAAGGAGAATTTGATACATTAGAACATAGAAGTGCAGATCCTTTTTTTATTACCGAAAAGACAAAGGAACAACTGAAAGAAGTTCATACATACTGGAAGGGCAAAACCACCAGTGAGCTTGCAACCTCTTATATGGCTTTAGAGGCACTAAAAGCAATTGATCATAAGATATTTACTCCAGGAAATTATTTCTATAATGGAGTAGGACATGTAACTGTCCAATATGAAAAAGTATTAGCAATAGGATATGAAGGTATTCTTGCACAAGCAAAGTCAGAACTTAATTTGTGTAAGGTAGGGGACGGAGATTATGCAAGGCGTTCCTCTTTTCTTCATGGAGTAATTATAAGCTGTGAAGCAGCAATCAAGTACGCCCATCGTTATAGTATATTGGCAAAAGAGATGGCAGAGGGGTGTCTAAACAAGGAACGTAAAAATGAACTCCTAAAGATTTCAGAAAATTGTGCCAGAGTGCCAGCAAAAGGGGCAAAAAGTTTTTATGAGGCATGTCAAAGCTTTTGGTTTGTTCAACAGTTATTGCAGCTAGAATCTAGTGGACATTCCATTTCACCAGGGCGTTTTGATCAGTACATGTATCCTTATTTCAAACATGATTTGGAATCAGGAGGAATCACAAGAGAATTTGCACAGGAACTTATGGATTGTATCTGGGTCAAATTAAATGACCTTAACAAGTGTCGGGATGCTGCAAGTGCAGAAGGGTTTGCAGGTTATAGTTTATTCCAGAACCTCATAGCCGGAGGGCAGAGTACAGAAGGTATAGATGCAACCAATGATTTATCTTTTATGTGTATTCAATCATCCAAACATGTGTATTTGCCTCAGCCTTCTTTTTCTGTTCGTGTATGGAATGGTTCTCCTCACGAATTCTTAATAAAAGCAGCAGAACTTACCAGAACAGGAATCGGACTTCCAGCTTATTATAATGATGAAGTGATTATTCCTTCTTTATTAAGTAGAGGGCTAAGCCTTGAGGATGCCAGAGACTATAACATTATCGGATGTGTAGAGCCTCAAAAGGCTGGAAAAACAGAAGGATGGCATGATGCTGCATTCTTTAATATGTGTAGACCACTGGAACTGGTATTTTCAAATGGTATGGATAAAGGGGAACAAATCAGTATTCAGACTGGAAAAATAGAAGATATGACCACCTTTGAGGAGTTCTATGATGCCTATAAGAAGCAGATGGAATATAATATTTCTCTTTTAGTGAATGCTGATAATGCCATAGACGTGGCTCATGCAGAAAGATGTCCACTTCCTTACTTATCTTGTATGGTAGATGATTGTCTGAAACGAGGAAAAACTGTGCAGGAGGGTGGTGCTGTTTACAACTTTACTGGTCCTCAGGGATTTGGGGTTGCCAATATGGCTGATTCTTTGTATGCCATTAAAAAACTGGTATTTGAAGAGAAAAAGGTTACACTTTCAGAATATAAACAGGCATTAGCGTTGAATTTTGGAAAAGGCTTTGATACAATTTCAGCTTCTGATATGGCAGTTCAAATTTTGAAGGAATTGGAACGGGCAGGTAAAAAGGTTGATGAAACTCAGGTTGCGCAAATAATTAAAGAAATTTTACATATAAAAGTATCACCAAAAGAAAAAGAAAAAATGGATTACCTCTTAGAAATCATAGATGAAGTACCGAAGTTTGGTAATGATATTTATGAAGTAGATGCTTTTGCTAGAGATGTAGCCTATACCTATACAAAACCTCTAGAAAAGTATAAAAACCCAAGAGGGGGAATCTTTCAGGCCGGACTATATCCGGTATCAGCTAATGTACCTTTAGGAGCGCAAACGGGAGCCACCCCTGATGGTCGATTGGCACATACACCTGTAGCAGATGGAGTATCTCCCTCAGCAGGAAAAGATGTAAATGGACCAACTGCAGCAGCCAACTCAGTGTCCAGAATTGATCATGGGATAGCATCCAATGGAACTTTGTTTAATCAGAAATTCCATCCATCTGCTTTAAGTGGTGAACGAGGACTAGATAATTTTGTTTCCCTGATACGTTCCTATTTTGATCAAAAGGGAAGTCATATGCAATTTAACGTTGTTGATAGGGATACCTTATTGGATGCCCAGAAGAACCCAGATAAGTATAAACAACTAGTAGTTCGGGTTGCCGGATATAGTGCGTTGTTTACCACATTGTCTCGTTCATTACAAGATGACATTATTCAACGTACGGAACAGGGAATCTAGAAGGTATGGGAGGAAGCATGGATTACCATAAAACGAAAGGCAGAATTTTTGATATACAAAGGTTTTCCATTCATGACGGAACAGGAATTCGCACCATCGTGTTTTTAAAGGGATGTGTACTTCGATGTAGATGGTGCTGTAATCCAGAATCCCAAAGGTATGAAGTGGAAACAATGATGGTAGGAGGAAAGCCAAAAGTAATTGGCAGAGATCTTACCGTGGAAGAAGTAATGGAAATTGTGGAAAAGGATAGAGCTTACTATCGACGTTCCGGAGGAGGGCTTACCTTATCAGGAGGAGAAAGTCTATGCCAGCCTGAATTTGCAAGGGATTTGCTGCATAGTGCAAAGAATGTGGGAATTCCTACTGCTATGGAAAGTATGGGATGTGCATCCTTTGAAACAATAGAAACTATATTGCCATATTTGGATGAATATTTATTGGATATTAAACACATGAATGGACAAAAACACAAAGAATTCACAGGGAAATCCAATGAGCTAATGCTGGAAAATGCAAAAAAAATTGCTGGTTATAGCAGCACAAAATTAATCATAAGGGTTCCAGTCATTCCAACATTTAATGATACACCAGAAGAAATTATGGCTATTGCCAGATTTTCAGAAAAACTTCCTAAGGTAGAACACATTTGCCTGCTACCCTATCATAGGTTAGGTCAAGATAAATACCATGGTCTCGGAAGAAACTATTTAATGGAAGGTATTCTTCCCTCTTCCCATGAACACATGCAGATGCTAAAGGAAAAGGTGGAACATTCTACTGGATTGAACTGTCAGATAGGAGGGTGAAGTTGGGGTATACAGATGGGTTATCTAAACAAGTAAAACAACGAATTGTTCAGGAGTTGGTGCCTGGTAAGCAGATTACTCTGGCTCATATTATAGCCAATCCTGATAAGATACTATATGAGAAACTGGGACTGGATCCCACTGTGAGCAATAAATCAGCCATTGGGGTAATGACCATAAGTCCTGCTGAAACAGCAATTATCATTGCAGATATTGCAGTAAAGTCGGCAGGGGTGGAGCTTGGGTTTGTAGACCGGTTTAGTGGCTCCTTAATTGTAACTGGTACAGTTTCAGAAGTGGAAGCCGCCACTCATGCCATATTAGACTATGTGGATGAGAAATTGGGCTTTTCAATCTGCCAAATTACAAGGACATAAACCCCATGAAGAAAATAATACTAATGGGGCGCAGTGGATGTGGGAAAACCACATTAACCCAAGCATTAAAGGGAGAGAAGATACAATATCACAAAACTCAATATGTACATAATTTTGATGTGATTATTGATACACCAGGAGAATATGCACAAACACAAGGGCTAGGTCATGCATTGGCTCTATACTCCTATGAGGCAGGTGTTATTGGTTTGTTGATATCAGCAACGGAAGCCTATTCCTTGTATCCTCCAGGTATTACAGCAATGGTAAACAAAGATGTCATTGGAATTGTCACTAAAATCCATGAAAAAAAAGCTCATACACAAAGGGCTACAAAGTGGCTTCTACTTGCTGGTTGTAAGACGATATTTTATGTTGATTCCCTAACTCAGGATGGAATTTCTGATATTTTAACTTATTTAAGTGAAGAGGGAGATAAACTGCCATGGAAAAACTAAAAAACAATAAAAACAACATTATTTTATGTTGACTTTGTTGGCATTGGGCGGTATAATGTACTAAGAAATAATAAAACAAGCAGTTTTCAAGGAGGAAAGATACAATGCAAAACGAATATGAAATCAAAAAACAGATTTGTGAAATTGGAAAAAGAATATATGATAGAAACATGGTAGCAGCAAATGATGGAAACATTTCTGTTAAATTAAATGATAATGAATTTCTATGTACCCCTACTGGTGTATCCAAAGGATTTATGACACCAGATTACATTTGTAAAGTTGATGCAAAAGGCAACGTGATTCAAGCAAACAAAGGCTTCAAACCCTCATCAGAAATTAAAATGCATATGAGAGTTTATGAAAAAAGAGAAGATGTTGGTGCTGTTGTTCATGCACATCCTACCTTTGCAACAAGCTTTGCAATTGCAGGAATCCCACTTACTCAACCAATTATGCCAGAAGCAGTAATCGCACTTGGTTGTGTTCCAATCGCTGAATATGGTACACCTTCCACTATGGAAATTCCTGACAATGTAGAAAAATACTTACCATATTATGATGCAGTGTTATTAGAAAGTCATGGTGCATTAACATGGAGTAGTGATCTTTTATCAGCCTATCATAAAATGGAATCTGTTGAATTTTATGCAGAGTTATTATACAAATCCAGAATGCTTGGTGGACCTAAAGAATTTGACAAAGCTACTGTACAAAAATTATATGACATTAGGAGAAAACTGGGTTTACAGGGAAGACATCCAGCAGATCTTTGTCAGAACAAGGGAAGCGATAATTGCCATAATTGCAAAACTGATAGTGTATCTAAAGAAGCAGGGGTGGATACTTCAGCAGAATTAGTTGCATCAATCACAAAAAAAGTTATGGAACAATTAGGGCTATAAAAAAGCAGGTGCTAATATGGATGATAAATTAATAGCACAAGTGGTTGATCATGTTGTAGAAAAACTAAGTGGCAATAAAAAAATCACATTAAAGCTGGCAACCAGGCTGATTGAACAAGTAGAAGCAAAGGCGATCAGTATGGGAGTATCTGTAGTTATTGCAGTTTCAGATTCTTCTGCTATACCCATTGCCATTCACTCCATGGATGGAGCATACATAGGAAGTTTTGACATAGCTTTGAATAAAACATTTACATCCATTGGATTTCAAATGTCTACTCAGGAGTTAGGAAAACTTAGTCAGCCTGGGAAATCTCTTTATGGAATTCAATATACCAATCAAGGAAAAGTTATTATCTTTGGAGGTGGTGACCTCTTAGAGTTAGAGGACTCCATTCTTGGAGCTATTGGTGTAAGTGGGGGAACAGCTTTACAAGATACCGAACTTGCAGCATATGGAAAATCTGTATTTAAGGAAGTGATAACAAAGTGCAAATAAATGAAAGTATGATTCAAAACATTGTACAAGAAGTAGTAGCTAAAATAGAACTTACCAGCATAACAGCAGGTAAACATGGTGTGTTTAAGGATATGAATGACGCTATAACAGCAGCCAGCAAAGCTCAAACAATTATAAGAAGAATGTCAATGGATCAAAAAGAGAGTATTATCTCATCCATTCGTAAGAAAACTTTAGAGAATGCAGAGCTTTTTGCCCGTATGGGTGTAGAGGAAACTGGAATGGGCAATGTAGGTCATAAGATCCTAAAACATCGCCTTGTAGCAGAAAAGACCCCAGGTACAGAAGATATTACAACCACCGCCTGGTCAGGTGATCGGGGTCTTACGCTAATAGAGATGTCCCCATTTGGAGTTATAGGGGCAATTACCCCTTGCACTAATCCAAGTGAAACCATTATCTGTAACACAATTGGAATGCTGGCAGGAGGTAATACTGTAGTCTTTAGTCCCCATCCCGCAGCAGTGAAAACCTCCATTTATGCAATTAATATGATAAATGAAGCTTCACTGGAATCAGGAGGACCTGATAATATTGTATGTACAGTGGAACACCCCACCTTAGAAACCAGTAATATTATGATGAAACATAAAGACATTCCTCTTATTGCAGCAACTGGAGGTCCGGGGGTTGTAACAGCAGTTTTGTCATGTGGCAAACGAGGAATTGGGGCAGGAGCTGGCAATCCGCCAGTACTGGTTGATGAAACCGCCGATATTAAAAAGGCAGCAGAAGATATTGTCAATGGATGTACCTTTGATAACAATCTGCCTTGTATAGCAGAAAAAGAAATTGTAGCAGTTGATTCCATTGCCGGTGAACTTATGTACTATCTGGTACATGAGCAAGGGTGTTATCTTGCATCTAAAGAAGAGCAGGATAGGTTGCTGGAGACAGTGATTACTAAAAAAGGCTTAAATCGTAAATGTGTTGGAAAGGATGCAAAAACATTACTTTCCATGATAGGTGTAAATGTTTCGGATCATATACGTTGTATTGTATTTGAAGGAGATAAGGAACATAAACTAATAGCAGAAGAATTGATGATGCCTATTTTAGGACTGGTCAGAGCCAAAGATTTTGATGATGCTGTAGAAATAGCAGTTTGGCTGGAACAAGGCAATCGCCATTCCGCACATATTCATTCTAAAAACATAGATCATATTACAAAATATGCAAAAGAAATAGATACTGCAATTTTAGTTAAGAATGCTCCATCCTATGCAGCGTTAGGATTTGGAGGGGAAGGGTACTGTACCTTTACCATTGCAAGCAGAACCGGTGAAGGTCTTACAAGTGCTAAATCATTTACAAAAAGCAGACGATGTGTAATGTCTGATAGCCTGTGTATTCGTTAGGAGGAAAAAATGGACACAAATTCAGTAAATATTGAAGAGATTGTAAGGCAGGTACTAGCCGGAATGACAAATGGAAATACATCCCCATCAGGTACTTCCACACCATCTGGTGGGATTCCAAAGACATCCAGAGTTGCTATGTTGACCGCTTTGGAACAATTTGAAATCAAAGAATATCCCATACCCCAAATAGGAGACAATGATATTTTAGTAAAGGTAGAAGGTTGTGGTGTCTGTGGTACGGATGCCCATGAGTTTAAAAGAGATCCATTTGGACTTATTCCTGTTGTTCTTGGTCATGAAGGCACAGGGGAAATCGTTAAGATGGGTAAAAACGTAAAAAAAGACAGTGCAGGAAAAGATTTAAATCTTGGAGATAAAGTAGTAACCTGTATGATCTTTAAAGATGACCCTGAAATTACCATGTTTGATTTAAACAAACAAAACGTAGGTGGAGCAGATGTTTATGGATTGTTGCCAGATGATGATATACATTTAAATGGATGGTTTTCAGACTACATAGTGGTAAGAGGCGGTTCCACCATATTTAATGTAAGTGATTTGGATTTGTATTCCAGAATTCTAATTGAGCCTTGTGCAGTATTGATTCATGCAGTAGAAAGAGCAAAAACTACAGGTATCCTAAAGTTTAACAGTAGAGTGGTGGTGCAGGGATGCGGACCTATAGGTCTCATTTGTATTGCTATCCTAAGGACCATGGGAATTGCAAATATTATTGCAGTAGATGGAGAATCAAATAGACTTGAATTCGCCAAGGAATTAGGTGCTTCTAGCATAGTAAATTTTAAAGATCACAAAGGTCTGGAAGCATTAACAGAAGCAGTAAAAACAGAATTTGGCGGGTATTTAGCTGATTTCGCTTTCCAATGTACTGGTTCACCTGTTGGTCATTCAAATATCTATAAGTTTATTCGAAATGGTGGAGGCTTGTGTGAACTTGGATTCTTTATCAATGGAGGAGATGCAACTATCAACCCTCACTTTGACATTTGCGCTAAGGAAATCACTACGGTAGGTTCCTGGGTATATACCTTAAGAGATTATGCTACTACCTTTGATTTCTTAAAAAGTGCCAAGAAAATAGGGCTCCCAATAGACAAATTAATTACACATACCTATTCATTAGAAGATGTCAATGAAGCACACAAAACCAATCTGGCAATGTCAGGATTAAAAATAGCAATAATCAATGAATAATTCAGGGAGGTTGCTCTTATGACACAAGCAGTAGGGATTTTAGAAGTATTTGGTTTGGCCTGTGCATTTATGGCAGCTGATGCCGGTTGCAAGGCAGCAAATGTAACCTTAGAGAATTTTGACAAAAATAAACCTGGGAACGCAGATGAATTGGACGTACCTCTTCTTGTTACCATTAAATTTCGAGGTAGCATAACCGATGTAGAGGCAGCCATTGAGGCTGGAAAAGAAGTGGCACAAAGAGTAACTGGAGTTGTTCAAAGTCACATTATTCCTAGACCTGATCCAGGTACTGAACGTATGTTTAAAATAAATGCATTTGATAAAAATTAGGAGGAATTTAAAATGGCACAAGAAGCTTTAGGAATGGTAGAAACAAGAGGTCTTACAGCAGCAATTGAAGCAGCAGACGCAATGACAAAAGCAGCAGAAGTTACATTAATTGGAACAGAAAAAATAGGTTCCGGATTAGTAACTGTTATGGTACGTGGAGACGTAGGTGCAGTAAAGGCAGCAGTGGAAAGCGGCAGTGCAGCAGCAAGCAGACTTGGAGAACTCGTAGCAACACATGTAATTCCAAGACCACATACAGATGTAGAGAAAATCCTTCCAACCATCTAAGAGGTTAATCCGAAGGAGGTTTGATATGGGTGATTCATATGGTTTTATTGAAATTTCAGGTGTGGTAGCAGCCACCGATGCATTGGATATTATGTGTAAAACAGCAGATGTCGCATTTGTTACATGGGAGAGAAAGCTGGGAGGACGTCTGGTTACAATTATTATCAAAGGACATGTAGCAGCAGTGAAAGAGGCTGTTGAAGCAGCAAAAACTTTGGCAATTAAAAAACCAGTGGCATTTGGTATTATTGCAAGACCTCATGAGGAAGTGGTACGATTAATAGAAAAAAGTGCCGCTCGGTTAAAGTAGGAGGAGATCAGCATGTCAGAGATAAAGGACGTAAAAGAAGCAAAAGAAACAAAAGAAACATCTATAGTGAATAAGAATACAAAACAAGCAGTAAAAAAGGAGGAAAAAAAAATGGCACAAGAAGCATTAGGTATGGTAGAAACTAGAGGTTTAGTGGCAGCAATAGAAGCAGCAGATGCTATGTGTAAAGCTGCAAATGTAACATTAGTAGGAACAGAAAAAATCGGTTCAGGACTTGTTACAGTTATGGTACGTGGAGATGTAGGTGCTGTAAAAGCAGCAGTAGAATCTGGAGCAAGCAGTGCAGGAAGATTTGGCGAATTAGTGGCAACACATGTAATTCCAAGACCTCATACAGATGTTGAATTTATTTTACCAAAAGTTTCAAAATAAAAAAGCTGAGATGTTGCAAATAAATCATTCATTGGATTTGTTTGCAACATTCCAACTGAGCAAATTAGAAAAGCAGGTGTTGACTTGGAGATAAATAATATAGAGTTAATCACAAAAATGGTAATAGAAGCCATCAATAAAAAGCAAGCTTCAAGCAAAGGTTTTGTTGTACCAGTGGGAATTTCAGCCAGACATATTCACTTAACACAAGAACATGTAGAGATATTATTTGGAAAAGAATATACATTAACCAAGAAAAAAGAGCTTATGGGAGGACAATTTGCCTCTAATGAGTTAGTGACTATTGTAGGACTGAAGCTTCGAGCTATAGAAAATGTAAGAATATTAGGCCCTGTTCGAAAAGCATCTCAAGTAGAAATATCAGCTACAGATGCCATAAAATTAGGGATAAAAGCACCAATCAGAGAATCTGGTAAGCTAGAAGGCTCTGCACCTATAGCAATTGTGGGACCAAAAGGTTCCATCTTTTTGGAAGAAGGCTGTATCATTGCACAAAGACATATTCACATGGCACCAAAAGATGCTTTGGCAGCAGGTGTAGGGGATGGAGAAATTGTATCAGTGAGGGCCGATAATGAAAGAGGCACTATTTTTAATCATGTTAAGATTCGGGTAGATAATAGCTATACTTTAGAAATGCATATTGATACAGATGAGGCCAATGCAAGCAAAATTACAACAGGTGATTCACTCACCATTCTAACATAAACAAAAGAAATATGGTTCTGGTCAAGAAATTGGAGGCAGCTATGATTATAGGCAAAGTAGTAGGAAGTGTTGTATCTTCAAGAAAAAATGAAAAGTTAATTGGTAATAAGCTTATGATTGTTGAAGTTTTAGATTCCATGAAAACAAACACCAAAAGACTGGTTGCCATTGATCATATTGGAGCTGGCATTGGAGAAGTTGTTCTAGTGGTGCAAGGCAGTGCAGCAAGAATGAGTGGTGGTATGGAAACCGCACCGGTAGATGCAGCAATTGTAGGTATTGTAGATGAGGGCGCAGGATTGGAGTAATGCATGGACATTAAAACCTTACGTGATTTAATACAGGAACATGGTGTGGTTGGGGCCGGAGGAGCCGGCTTCCCCACTTATATGAAAATAGATCAGCGTGCAAACACCATTCTTATGAATTGTGCAGAGTGCGAACCGTTATTAAAATTACATAGACAATTGTTGGAGTCATATGCATACGAAATATTAAAGACATTTTATATGTTAGCAGAAACTCTTCATGCAAATGAAGCAATTATCGGAATTAAAAAAGAATATGATGCGACCATTCGGGCGCTAAATAAATATATAGGGGACTTCCCATCAGTACGGCTACAACTCCTTGAGGGTGTATATCCTATGGGAGATGAAGTGGTTCTCATTTATGAGGCAACAGGGAAGGTAGTAAGACCTGGAGGTCTTCCAGTTGATATGGGTGTTGCAGTATTTAATGTTGAAACCATTTATAATATTTATCAGGCAGTAGAGATTAATATGCCAGTGACAGATAAGGTGGTGTCTGTTGTAGGTGAGGTATTAAATCCTGTTACAGTAAGAGTTCCTCTAGGATGTACATTAGAAGAGGTAGTTTCATTGGCAGGAGGTACTACGCTTAAAGACGCCGTATACTTTGTGGGAGGTCCCATGATGGGTAGTATTGGATCAGAAACCCAGCTGGTGACAAAAACAACCAATGCAATTTTGGTTCTTCCTAAAGATCATCTTCTAATACAGAAGAAAACCAGTAACTCATCCATTGAATTAAAACGAGCTGCTTCTATTTGCTGTCAATGTGAGATATGTACAGACCTTTGTCCAAGAAATGCTCTTGGTCACCCCATTGAACCACATAAATTTATGAGATCCGCATCCAATCAGGACTTTCAGGATAAAAATGCATTTATCAACACCCTATTTTGCAGTTCTTGCGGTATCTGTGAATTATATTCATGCCCACAAAGTCTTTCACCTCGTACACTCATGGCAGAATACAAAAGTGGATTAAAAAAAGCAGGGATTAAGATTCCAGAAGATATAATACCTTCAGCCATACAAGAATCCAGAGAATATAGGAAAACGCCTGAAGGCCGCTTAGAAGCAAGGCTTGGATTAACAAAATATAATGTAGAAGCTCCTTTAAATAACAAAGTAATTCCCATGAATCAAGTAAAAATATTGCTGAGTCAACATATTGGTGCTCCTGCTAAGGTCATTGTGAAGTCTGGAGATATGGTAGAAATGGGACAGATGATAGCAAAACCTTCAGAAGGATTAAGTGTAGCAATTCACGCATCCATTTGTGGTAAAATAACAGAAGTCAATAATTCTTTTATTAAGATTCAAAAAGTAAAATAGAGAGGACTTTAACTGTATGAGTAAAGCAATTGGCATGGTTGAATATAAGACGGTTACTTCAGGTATTACAGTAACAGATGCTATGGTAAAAACCGCAGAAGTAGAAATCATTGAAGCGCAAACAGTATGTCCTGGCAAATACATTTCAATTATTACAGGGGATTTAAGTGCAGTAAATTCAGCAATTAATGTGGCCAAAACACAATATGGAGAACAGCTGATTGATAGTTTTATACTAGGCAACCCTCATGAATCCATATTTCCTGCAATATATGGCACTACACATATTGAAAAAATCAGGGCTCTTGGTATACTAGAAACATATGATGCCGCATCTATTATAGTTGCTGCGGATGTGGCTGCGAAAACAGCTATTGTAGAATTAATTGAATTGCGTATAGCGAAAGGTATGTGCGGAAAATCCTATATGCTTTTAACCGGAGAGGTATCAGCAGTGGAGGCCGCAATTGAGAAGGCAAAAGTAAAGACCGGGGAAGAGGGTATGTATTTGGATTCTACTGTAATTCCACATCCTGATAAAAAAATGTATCGGTTTCTTTTATAATTAAGGATGAATAGGTGGAAAGGGGTATAAAATTATGCTTGCATTAGAAAGACGAAATCTTATTTTGGAAAAGCTTCAGGAAGACAAAAGAGTTGTGGTTGGTGAGCTGAGTTTGCTCTACAAAGTTTCTGAAGAAACCATTCGAAGAGATTTAGATAAACTCCATAAAGATGGTTTGGCAGTAAAAAGCTATGGCGGTGCTATTATTAATGAAGATACCAACATAGAAATGCCTTTTAATGTCCGAAAAAAGAAAAACGTAGCAGGAAAGCAAAAAATTGCGGAACTCATTGAAGGTTTAATAGAAGATGGGGATCATATTACACTAGATGCCAGTACCACTGCGGTATTTATTGCAAAAGCAATTAAGAACAAAGAAAGGCTAACCGTTATAACCAATTCTATTGAAATTATTGTTGAACTTTCTGAAGTACCTGATTGGAATATTATCTGTTCAGGTGGCAGTCTCAAAGCTGGTTACCTTGCACTTACCGGTCCAAGAGCTATTGAAAGTATGAGTGTATATAATACAGAAAAAGCAATTATTTCCTGCAAAGGATTTCATGTAGAAAAAGGAATTACCGATGCTGATGAACAATTTTCTCAAGCAAAACAGACCATGATGAAGTCTGCCAAAAAAAATATTCTGGCAGTTGATTATTCTAAGTTTGATAAGGTTGCTTTTTCAAAAATCAGTGATATTAGCGGTTTTGATGTTGTTGTAACAGATAGGAAACCAGAGAGTAAATGGCTGTCTCTTTTTGAACAGTCTGGCATAGAATGTCTTTATCCAAAAGAATAATTACAATTAAATTACTATGATACTAGACTAAGGGAAGGAGATAAAGTGAACAATTATTATTTAGCAATCGATATTGGAGCCTCCAGTGGAAGACATATTTTAGGTAGTGTGGAGAATGGGAAAATGATACTGGAAGAAATCCATAGATTTGAAAATGGTATGATAAAAAAAGATGGTCATTTATGTTGGGATGTGGACCATCTATTTTATGAAATTAAGGCAGGAATGAAAGCTTGTAAGGAAAAGGGGAAGATTCCAATTAGCATGGGAATCGATACCTGGGCGGTGGATTATGTACTTCTAGATCAACAAGATCAAATATTAGGGCATACATATGGTTATCGTGATACCAGAACCAAAGGAATGGATCATGAAGTCTATAACATCATACCACAAGAAGTTTTATATGAACGAACAGGAATACAAAAACAAATCTTTAATACCATATACCAACTAATGGCTGTAAAACACCAAGAACCCCTAAATATGGAGAATGCAGAACGTTTCCTTATGCTTCCTGACTATTTTCATTTTTTATTGACAGGCAATAAAGTTTCAGAATATACCAATGGCACTTCCACTGGATTGGTAAGCCCAGTTACAAAAGAATGGGATTACCAAATGATTGAGATCCTGGGTTTAAAAAAGGATATGTTCATCCCCCTCAGTATGCCTGGAACCCTAGTTGGCATGTTGTCTAAAGAAATACAAGAGGATGTGGGATTTTCTTGTCAGGTGATTCTTCCTGCCACCCATGATACAGCCTCTGCGGTTATGGCAGTACCAACACTTAATGAAGAATGTTTGTATATCAGCTCTGGTACCTGGTCGTTAATGGGAATTGAAAATGAAAAAGCAATCTGTTCTTTAGAAAGTATGAAGAAAAATTTCACAAACGAAGGTGGCTATGAATATCGTTTTCGTTACTTAAAGAATATTATGGGACTTTGGATGATTCAGTCTGTTAGAAATGAGTTACATGGGGAGTATTCTTTTGCAACACTTTGTGAAATGGCAGAAAATGAGAAAGCATTTCCTTCTCGTGTGGATGTAAATGATGATTGTTTTCTTGCTCCTGATAGTATGATAGAAGAAATAAAGGCCTATTGTTTGAGAACTAATCAAGAAGTTCCTATATCTGTCTCACAAATTGCAACCATCATCTACCAAAGTCTGTCAGAAAGTTATAGCAGAGCATCAGCAGACATAGAAGAGCTGACAGGTAAGAATTTTAGTGCAATTAATATTGTTGGAGGCGGATCTAATGCAGAATATTTAAATCAATTGACTGCAGAGAAATCTGGTAAAACTGTTTTTGCAGGTCCGAGTGAGGCTACAGCAATTGGAAATCTTGCGGCTCAGATGATAGAAGCTGGAGAGTTTGAAGGGTTAAAGGAAGTTAGAACAAACATCTACAAGTCATTCGGAATAAAGAAGTATAACTAAAAAGGAGAATTTATATGACAACATTACAACGTTATGAATCAGCCAAAGAAATGTACGCAGCTTTAGGAGTGGATACAGATAAAGCATTAGAAATCCTTAAAAATATTCCAATCTCTATGCACTGCTGGCAAGGAGATGATGTAACAGGATTTGACCATGAAGGTCCCCTAAGTGGCGGAATTCAAGCTACTGGAAACTATCCTGGAAAAGCCAGAAATCCAGAAGAATTAATGGCAGACATTGACAAGGCATTAAGTCTTATTCCTGGTACTCATAAACTCAATTTACATGCATGTTATGCCATCTTTGAAGAAGGTGGTTTTGTGGACAGAGATAAATTAGAGCCTAAACATTTTGAGAAATGGGCTACTTTTGCAAAAGAAAGAGGCATGGGACTTGATTTTAATCCTACCTTCTTTTCACATGAAAAAGCTAGCAGATTTACATTATCCAGTATTGATGAAGATATTCGTAAATTTTGGGTAGAACATGGTAAGGCATGTATTCGTATATCTGAATATTTTGCAACTGAGTTAGGTATTCCATGTACCATGAATATTTGGATTCCTGATGGATACAAAGACATTCCAGCGGATCGTCTTGGACCAAGAGCACGGTTTAAAAAATCTCTGGACGAAATATTATCAATTGATTACAACAAAGAAAAGGTACTGGTTTGTCTGGAATCAAAAGTATTTGGCATTGGTATGGAATCATATACTGTGGGATCTAGTGAATTCACTATCAACTATGCTTCTAGAAATGGAATTTTAAGTCTTATGGATAATGGTCATTACCATCCTACTGAAGTGGTTTCAGATAAAATTTCATCTATGCTGCTATTTAATGAGAAAGTAGCTCTTCATGTAACTAGACCAGTAAGATGGGATAGCGATCATGTAGTGATTTTAGATGATGAGACAAAAGAAATTGCCAAAGAAATCGTTAGAAATGATGCTATAGATAGGGTTCTTTTGGCACTTGACTATTTTGATGCTAGTATAAATCGAATCTGTGCATTGGTTATTGGCATGAGGAATATGCAGAAAGCCTTACTATATGCATTATTGTCTCCAAATGAAAAACTAAAAGAATTGCAACAAAATGATAAGTTGACCGAAGTACTTATGTTACAAGAAGAAGTCAAAACCTATCCTTTTGGAGATATTTGGAACCGTTTTTGTGAAATGAATCATGTGCCAGTTCAGGAAGCATGGTATGAAGATGTAACAAAATATGAACAAGAAGTATTACTAAAAAGATAATGATGAGGCTGTTGTAGAGTCAGGTAATCTGATGAATCAACAGCCTTTTTGGATCTTTTTAAAGTTCAATTTTTATAGATAAAATTGTTGTTGTAAAAATTAGATTTAAAACGTAGACCATTTTCTACTTCAGTAACCCCATAAGTTTCTACTAAGGTGGGTATTTCAGAAAAAAGATTGGTTCCAAGTCCTAATCGGTCTCCCTCAATGGTAACACCCATACTTGCTAAGGTAGTAGGGAAAAGGTCAATGGTACCAAAGAGCCGATTTTTGCTTTGAGTTGCCTTAACAGCAGGATTAATAAAAACGTTGTATGTAGTTCTAACATAATTGATATCCAAGTCTTTAAAAAAATTCTTGTCCATACTCAAATGGTCTCCGCTAATTACGATTGTAGTATTTTCATAAAATTCCTGATTTTTAATCCATGAAACAAACTCACCTACTTGTTGGCTGGAACACGAGATCACATTGGCATATTGTGCCTTGTACTCGTTCTTACACAACTCACATAGGTATCCTGAGCTGCTGTGGGTATCCGCAGTGAGCATTGTAAAATTAAATGGGGCTTCAGATTGGGATAGCTTAAGTATCTCTTCTTTGGCATACTGGAAGAGCTTTTGATCCTCGTATCCCCACCATACATAATAATCGTCAGGGAAACGTTTTTGTTCCTTTGCGGTATAGTAATCAAAAATCTCATAGTTACCATGTTGGGTATAAAATTCGTCTCGCCCTCCAAAGTATGCTTCCGATCCCAGCATAAGCATCTGTTGGTAACCTTCCTTTTTTAGAATATCGCCTAAAGAAATACATCCAGGAAGAAAGGTACGATACTGCCCGTAATTATTATTACTATCTTGGCTCATAGGTAATTTTAAAGGAAGTCCCGTATGTTGAGCTACCATTGCTCCAATGGTCCATTCAGTACCAGGCAGTTGTAGTGCACCGCCTAAGTTTAACGTATTAGAAAAGTTAGTATGTTCTTTTGATAGTGTGGTCAGTTCAGGAATTAAATTAGATTGCTGTACTCCTCCCAAACTCTCATCTAAATATACATTTTCCATGGATTCTAAAAAGATATAAATTAAATTTCGTTTCTTTTTTGGAAAAAAAATGTTGGTTTTAAGAGGATCAACATAATTTTTTTCTATAAAGTTGGAGTCGGTAAATGCATAGGAAAGGTATTCACCAAGATTTAGTTTCCCAGAGGCTCGAAACATGGATGCAGCAAAAATTCCAAGTGCAAGAATTAAAAATCGAATGTTTAATTTTCTGAAAATCAAAATAATCAACAAAGTTATAATGCCAGAAGGTAAAAGAACATCTTTTAAAAAACTCTTTACATAGTCTATATTTGTTCCTTTAAGGGAAACATGCATATGAAATACAATTTGTTCAACGGATATACCATTAAAATTGCGTTGAATCCAGTTTGGAGAGAAATAAAGAAGAAAGGATAGAATTAGAATGATTCCACCTAATATCTCGAGGAATATGGTTACCAATGTTTGATTCCTATCAAGGAATGCTTTCATTTTTTTTACGAAAAAGAAACTTTGTGACATTTATGACCATCCTTATAGTTTTAGAATAGCAGCTAGAAAGTTGCTTCTTTCTTTTTATTATATAAAATATGTTTGGCACATATTCATAGGACAATTTAAATTTTTTATAAATTGCCATTATTATAAAATCTTTAAAAATATGCTAAAAAGCTATTGACATTTACCTTACGTTATAGTTTATCATTAGTTTATCAGGAATTGATGGTGTGAAACATGTATAACACAATCAAAATTCGAGTAACTGAAAAAGAAATAGGAGATAAAATGGAATACACAGTTCAAAAATTGGCTAAATTAGCTGGAACTACCCCAAGATCATTGCGTTACTATGATGAAATTGATTTATTACATCCCGGGAGAATCAATACATCAGGGTATCGAATTTATGGTCCTTATGAAGTGAACCGTCTTCAACAGATTATGTTCTATAAAGAGCTGGGAGTAGGTTTGGAGGAAATTAAGAAAATATTAAGTTCCTCAGATTTTTTGCCAGAACAGGCACTAAAAGAGCACTATCAAAAACTTCTTGATAAAAGAAAACAAATAAATCAATTAATTGCTAATGTGGAGAAATCCATATTGGTATGTAAAGGAGATTGTAAAATGAGTGACAAAGAAAAATTTGAAGGTTTTAAACAAGAGCTGATTGATGGAAATGAAAAAAAATATGGAAAAGAAATAAGAGAAAAATATGGCGATGGGGTAGTGGATCAATATTACCAGCAAATTAAGAATATGACACCAAAAGATCATGCCAAGATTGAAAATTTAACACAAGAACTAAATGATACTTTAAAAAAAGCAGTAGCGACCAATGATCCTTCGGGAGATCTAGCGATGAAGGCCTGTGAGCTTCATAAACAATGGCTATCTTTTTACATGGGAAACTATAGTGGTGAAGTTCATGTGGGAATTACACAGATGTATGTAGAGGATCAACGCTTTCAAATCTATTATGAAAAAATAGCAGAGGGTTGTGTAGAATTTCTTAGGGATGCAGTGCTTATCTATGTTACCAATCAATAAGCACTGCCAAATACAATAGGGGGAAAATGCTTTTATGTTTTTATTATAGTCTATATTTATTAAGATGTGCAGTCATTAAATCTTAAACTTTCATGAATATTGCCATTGAACTAAGGAATAATTAGTTCAATGGCTTATTTTTGGCAGCTTTTACAACATGTTTTACCAAAACTGAGGTAGTAACAGTACCAACACCACCAGGTACTGGTGTAATTCCAGCAACAACTCCATCTGCTTCTAACCTATTCACATCCCCCTGAAGTTTTCCCTCATCATTGATATTGATACCAACATCAATAACAATCTGTGACGGATTAAAGTAGGATGCTCCAACTGTATTAGCATGACCAGCAGCTACAATAAGGATATCCGCAGCAGCACAAATCTTAGAAGGTTCAATGGTCTTAGTATGGCAAATGGTAACAGTAGCATTTTTCTTAAGTAGCATCAAAGAGACAGGTTTCCCAACCACCAGACTTCTGCCAATGACAGCTACATTTTTGCCAGTTACATTAATTTCATAATAATCTAAAATTTCCATGCAGGCAGCAGGTGTGCAAGGCGCAAATCCAATATCCATCCCAGAAAAAATGCCAGCCATGCTGGCATTGGTAATACCATCAATGTCTTTGTTAGGATCTAGTGTATTACATACCACTGCTTCATCCATATGCTTTGGAAGAGGTCTAAATAACAATACCCCATGAATGGAATCATCATGATTTATTTCTTTAATTACTGCAATTAATTCTTCTTGTGAAGTTTTGATAGGAAGAGTATATTTTTTTACCTGTACCCCTATGGTTTCACTTCGTTTTGTAGCACCTCGCTCATAGGAAATATCATCTTCACGTTCGCCCACTCGTAAGATAGCAAGGGTAGGAAAAATTCCTTTTACTTTTAAATGAATTACTTCTTTTATTAATTGTTCATTCATAGCCTGCACCACAGGTGCACCTTTTAAAATTGTTGTCATACTAGCTCCTATCTATTTGTTTGAGCAGATTCTCAAATCAGTTGTTTTAATACATCTGAATATATGGAATCTGCTTGTTTGGTATAGAGTGCTAACAACTGATTAGCCTTTTCATTTATCTCTCTGGCATAAGTTTTATCTGTCATTGCCTTGGTATTAATAAATACATTTAAACTAGCCCCCATAAGGGCAGACTTTAAGAAAGCCACACCCACACCTACATCACTGATAGCAATAATGCTTCCTTTAGCAGCAAATTCTTCCATTAGCTCTATTGCTTCTCCGCACTTTTCCATGATTTCTACAGGAACAACACAAGCAGCTTTCAGGCATTGTTCCATAAAATTTGCTCGTTCTAATTTCTGCTCATCTGTATCTCTTGGCATGGAATAGGCTTTGGATAGGGGTTCGAAAACCAATGCGTCTTGATTCATTAAATCCAACAAAGATGTTTGAAGTTTGTCTGATTTTTGTTGTAATAAAAGGATATCATCTTGTACATCAGCATATTTTTTCTTCCCTATGGTCAAACTTCCTACCATATTACCCAAGGCAGTACCAATTGCGCCAACGAGTGCGCTAGTTCCACCACCACCGGGAACTGGGGCTTTTGATGCCAGTAGAGTTACAAATTCTTCTATATTTATTTGTGTAAAATCCATATTAACTCCCATCTATTTGCTTTAGCAAATGTTTTAATTAGAATAGTAATCATATTTTCATGGGAATTCCCATCCATCTGCTAAATATTTTAACATACATAAAAGAAGGAGACAAGAGAAAGTATACAAAAAAGTTTAATCAAATTGGGGATAAAACTAGTAGACAAAACTGGTAAGCAGACTATATAATAAATGAATTATTAATAGTATAAAATCTCCCATGAAAGAAAGTGTATATAACTATGAATTTAAAGAAAATTAAACTTAAAGTATATTATATTTTAAAAGAGAATGGGTTTCAAAACCACCTCAATGACATTGTTGAGTACATAATTAGTGCTGCAATTATATTAAATGTCTTATTAATTGTAATTGAGAGTGTAGTTGATTTTTCAACAAAAGATATTATTTTGATAGAAATTTTAAGAAATATATTTTTTGCTTTTTTTCTTATTGAATATATACTAAGAGTTTGGATTTCTGATATATCCACACATAACGAAAAACATCCATTTATTTCACGTATTAAGTATATCTTTTCCCTTTGGGGGATTGTAGATTTTCTGTCATTGATGCCTGTTTTATTTGGTGGAACATTTGTTGATTTTCGTATTTTTCGAGTTTTGAGGCTTTTTAGAATCACACAATTAAAAGGACTCCAACGATATACACATGCCATGACAAAAGTATTTAAATTAAAAGGATCACAGCTTTTATCTTCCTTTTTTATTGTGATGATGTTTATATTTACTTCATCCATTCTCATATATGATTTAGAAAAAAAAGCACAACCAGAAGTCTTTAGAAATGTGCTTTCAGGACTATGGTGGTCTGTTTCTACCATTACAACAGTAGGATATGGAGATATGTATCCAATAACACCACTAGGAAGAACCATTGGTTCACTTATTCAAATATTTGGTGTGTTTATTATGGCAATTCCTATTGGTATTTTAAGTGCTGGTTTTTTTGAAGTTTCAAAAACTATAGATAATGGCTCTGAGGATTAGTAATAGTGTAGAAGTCAAGTCCATAACTTAAGGATTAGTGCTTCGTGTTCTGTTGTGTTTAATATTGAGATGAGTTGGATCGATATTGATAGGAATTTACATTACTATCACCCTTTAATTGGTCTCTTGCGTCTTGAGATAACATATAATAAAATTCTCTGGTTAGTAAAACCAGAGTTTCTTTTGTGATTATTTCTTTATTTTCTGTGTTTATGGTATTCATAAAATCATCCTTTCCTTTGTGAGCTAAGGGGGGAGGTGGTAGATGCTGTTATAAGTTGTGCATCTACCACCATAAAAGAGAGATTATATAAAAGATGTTTGTTCTCTTTTATATGATTTTATTCTAACAAAGGAATGTGTACCATATGTGTTTACCCTTTAAAGGTTTGCTGAAGATTCTATTAAAATAAATTTATAATTATAAAAAATCCAGAATGAAAACTCCAATATATGCTTAATCAGTGAATAAAAAGTTTTAGGATATTTGACTTCAAATGGAGAGAAATCCTATATAATTCATGATCCCAGGCAGTTTTTAATCGAAGATCTTTAATGGGAATCTTCTCAATTTGAATCGAAGATGGAATAAATTGTAATTCTATTTCCCCTAAGCTACCTAATACAATGTTAGAATCATAAAAAACTGGCTTTTCATAAGTCATAAGATTTAATACAACCTCTGAAGCGGTAGTCTCAAATTGATCAAAAATCAGTATCCCTTTGCCCTTTTCTAAGGTACAGACTCTCTCATAACTGGTAACTCCAGCTTCTTTAGGATAAGCCCCAGCTATATTCATAGAAATAGAAGCTTGCTCTTCACAAAAAAACGTAGAAATATCAGTTGCTTGAAATGTAGCACCATTCATCTGCATAACTCCATCAAAAGTAGGCAGATTGTGGTAAGCAGACTGCATGGTCCAAATTTCGTAACGTTGAGGGGAAAAGGTTTTTTTTGTATAACTTTCCACACCTATATCAATGAGAAGTGGTAAACCATTTTTATAAATCGTAAAGCTTCCAGTATCATTGTGATTATGGCTATCATCATTATCCCCACCTTTGACTGCCAGAGTATAGGTCTTATCTCGAGCAATAAATAAGCCGATGCTTTCATAGAAGATATCTTTATAATCAACAGCTGAAGAAGTATCATATCTGCTAATTTCATCTTCTATAAAAACAGCCTGAAACCGGTAGAATAGATTGATTTCTTCTGGCAATCTTGGCTGGTGATTAGACTTGTGATCAAGAGCGGCGAATCTCATTAAGTTAGGCTGATTCGTTTTCTTCCCAAAAAGAAACTCTCGAACCCCGGCGCGCCCAGCAACAGGAGAGCAGTCAGCAAAATTGATATAATATTTATCATCAATATGTACCTGTAATATATAAGATGCTATATTTTTGATTTTAGTATTGTCATACAAAGATTGGAATCCACCATCTGTAATTGCGTTTAGAATCTCAGTAATCTGAAAGAGGCATAGTCCTGAATGTCGATAATATTGTGCTCCCTCATCACAACAGCCATCTTCTCCATACTCTTTTAAAAAGTAATCTACACTTTGAGAGGATTTTAGGAATATTTCTCTTCTCATATGTTTGGGAAGGGGCTGAGTAAATGCAGCAATTAAAATATTTTGAGTACACCAGACGGTCCAGTTATTCATTGGTTCATCACCATGACCCATCCACCAAAAATGGCTGTTTATATAAGGGGTATAGATTCTTTCCTTCAATTCTTTTACGATACGTTTATCAATTAATGGACTAATTGCATTTAAAGAATCCTTAATTAAATAGGAGACCATAGCAAGGAGAGCTCCCGTTTCACATGCAAACAAATCCAGAATGGGAGAGGAATCATCTGGTAGGATTAATTGTGTAGAATTGCGTATATATGAATTGTGGGCAGGAAGTTGCCAGCCACTTTCTTCACAGATGGCAAAAATTCCATTTATAATATCATCTAGAAATCTGCCTTGATTTTCCACACACTCCGCTAAAACCAAGGTACAAAGAGCCCGCCTTCGATTAAAATACAATGTTTCAAAATCTACACGGTTTCCTGTTTTTGTAAATTCCATATAGGAACTGGCCGGAATAGAAGGGTAGGCATAATTTAAATATTCTTCTCCATCTTTTACTAAATCTTCTTGAAGAGAGATCGAAAGCTCTGTCCAGGCGGTTCGGTTTTTAATTGTTTCATAGGGGTGAAAAAATGAGTTAGGGTTTTGTATACATTTAGCTATTTCGTAATACATGGTAATGGTAGTCCTTTCCTTATTATTTATTCCTCTGGGTGATTATGGTGTTGGTATTCTCTTGGTGAAATCCCCTCTACTTTTTTGAATACTTTACTAAAATAGAAAGCACTTTCAAAACCTAATAAATCAGCTATCTGATAAATTTTTAAATTTGGATCTTTCATATACTGTTTCGCTTTTTTGATTTTTTGTAGAGTAATATATTCAGAAAATCCCATTTCACCATATTTTTTAAAGAGGATGCTTAAATAATTTGGGCTGATTCCAAAAACTGCAGCAGTGTCATTTAAGGTAAGCTTTTCTTCAATATTGCTGCATATATACGTTTCAACATTAGAAACTATATGATTTTTATAAGTTTTTTTCTTGGTTTTAAGGGTTTCACAAAGTCCATCCCTCAAAATCAAAAGCCAATCCACTACCTGCTCCACGCTGGTTTGCCTATAGATACTGCGATATCCGTCAGAATAATTGCTGAAAATTTCGGACACAGTCTTTTCTCCTTCAGGTAGGAGTGAAATAGCCAGATAAAGAATATTACAACAACCATCAATTGCCTGCAAATAACGAGTAGGATAGGTACGAAAGAGTTCTGCAATTTCAGTAAAAATTTCAAAGAGGGCATCTGTATTAAATTCCTCAAACCCCTTGGCAATGGTATTCTTAAACATAGCAATATTAAAAGAATTTTTATCAGGCACTTTCTTAGTGGACTCTTCATAGAAGGCAATGGGTTTATCTATCGTAGTACCGTTAAAAACAAGGCGGGCATCCTGATAGGATTCAGAGATTAGAAAGGGACTATCCCCAGGTCTTCCTACCCCGGTTGTAATGGTCACATTAAAATATTTATTTACCATCTGATAGGTACTCTCTAATGCGGATTTTATGGCATAATAATTGTTGGTTGTATTGTCCTCCTTTAAATAGAAGAGGATGCAAAAATGTTTCATATCCAATGGGAAGATGTAACAGGTTATATGCTTCACTAGAATTTCTTTTACCATTTGCAGAGTACTTACATACAATTGTAGTTGTTGTTCTCCGTTCATTGATTTATTGTTAGTATCTAACATACCACAATGTGAAGCAATATAATTGTTTGAGTTAAATTCTAATTTTAAATCCTTACATTGGAGTTTAAACTGTTCCTCATTCTCAAAAAGATTGTGAAAAAGTCGGGTAAAAAATTTGTCACGAAAAGATTGCAAATTTGGACGATTTGACTCTATATAGCCGGATTCTGATTTTTTAACATCCTGTAGTATACCCAGTGCCTTTTTTATGGTGGCTTCTAAGGATTCAGGGTTTAACTCAAGCTTGACTAAATAATCCACCACCTGATAGCCTAGTGCCTCCTTAATTAATGAGAATTCTTCATAGCTGGTAAGTATTATAAATAAAGGAAGACGACCATAACGTTCCTTGCATATTTTTACTAATTCTAAGCCATTCATAATAGGCATTTTAATGTCTGTAATAACAATTTCCGGGGAATATTCCTCAATCATTTCCAGAGCAATAGCTCCATTCATTGCAGTTCCACAAATATTAATCTCCTGATTTTCCCAGTTCAGCATGGATTTAATTCCTATTTGTACTAAGGGTTCATCATCAACTATTAGTAACTTGGTCATGGTTATCTTCCTCTTCTTTCATATATGGAATCTTTATAGTCATTTTTGTGTATTTATTGATTTCACTAGTAATTGAAATTCCATAAATTTCTCCAAATTCATATTGAATGCGGCGATTTACATTGCTGATTCCAATCTTTTGAAAAGCCTTTGAACTTAAGTCTTCCTCACCATTTTGAATTTTATGAATGATATCCTCAGACATTCCAATACCATCATCAATAATATCAATTAAAATTACATCAAGCTTATTGTAGATATTTATCTGTATATGCCCAGTTGATCCCTTTGGTTCAATGCCATGAAATAAGGAGTTTTCAATGATTGGCTGTAATGTAAATCTTAGTATTTTGCAATGATATAAATCTTCTGTGGCAATATGATAGTCCATGGTAATGGCTCCACCATATCTATATTGTTGAATAATAAAATAATCTTTGAGTAGATTAAGTTCATCGTGAATGGTAACTATTTGGGAAGTTCCTTTCGCAATACTCTTTAGTAATCTGGACAGGGATGTGGTCATTTCTGCAATTCCTGTTGCATTTTGAATGGTGGCCATCCATTTAATTGAGTTTAAGGTATTGTATAGAAAATGAGGATTGATCTGACTTTGAAGCATCTGGTACTCTAAATCCCTCTTTTGTTTTTCGTCAGCCACTCTTTTTTCCATAAGGTTTATAATATCTTTAGATAGAATATTGATACCTTTTCCTACTTCACCCAATTCATGACCCCACTCAATGGTTGGTTCAAAAGAAAAATCACCTTTTGAAATAGCAGCCATTTTCTTTCGGATGCCATCAATAGGTTGTTTAATGGTATTATTTATGTAATAGGTCAGTGCAATACCTAATGCAATTACCAAAAGGCAGATACATAAAAGCACAAAAAAGTAAACCTGCATTTGAGAGGATAGCTGTGTTTGTGAAATACTTTGAGATAATGACCATCCTGGTACAGAACATGCTCTTGTTACAATGGTTCGTTCATTTCCATCATGGTCAACAATGACTTTTGTTTGGGTATCAGGGTTTAAGGTCAATCCATAAATTGTTTTATTGGTCTGAAATACCTCGTTCAACTCAATTAACTTGTTATCCGTTACCTGATAGGTTTTATCTCCTATGGTGATAAAAAGTTCACTATCATTTGGAAGACCATAGTTGTTTAAATAGTCAGTTATAACACTTGATGAAAAAGCCAGATAAATAAACCCAATTTCATCACTACTATACCTGCCGGTAATGGGACGAACAATGGGAATAATCTGCTGCTCCCTTCCTTGAACTAAAGGATCTTGTACAACACCAAGCCACAAATATCCTTTATAGGAATATAGAGTATCAAAAAAATCTGCTTTTTGAATGTCACTAAATGCTAAAAAATACCCATCACTGTTTGGATTGGCAAATTGGAGTGGGTAACTTCTATTATTGCTTAAAATTAAACGCCTAACATATGGATTTACTCTGAGATTCATGTATTGGGTATTTAATAAATTATAGGCAGACAATGCACTTGTTTTGTTATCTACCTCATTGTTTTGTAAATAATCCAAAATCTGATTGTTGGAAGCACACCATTTTGAAAAATTAATAAGGGTGTTTAAATCAGTTGAAATATTATCTGAAACTAGTTGAAGATTAAACTCAGCAGATTGTATTAAATTTTTCCTTAAAAATGTTTGGAACATATAAAAGTATATAGATACAATTAATATAGTAAGACCAAGTGTAAAGGTGATTGAAATTAATGTAATTTTCCCCCTGATAGTTTTGATGAAGGGTAGTTTCATAATTTGTTCCTCCTATTTCTACCTATTTCCACCACAATACATGTATACGTTAGCCTAAATGTTGTTTAAAGTCAATGAAAAGTAAACTTTTATTAAAAAAATGTAATGTAATTTGTATACACAAGATAAAATTTTACTGGTCAGTTTAAAATTTTACATGTTTTATCTATAAGGGGTAATATTTTAACATAATATGAATAAAAAGTGAATTTAAAGTAAATAATTTTACATTCCCATTTGGTTTATTTTAAGCTATACTTAAAAACAGCAATACTACAATATTAAAATATGTTAGAGGAGGAAGTAAAATGAAAAAAAAGATTTTAAGTTTAGCATTAGCCTTTGTAATGGTAGCAGGAAGCCTAATTGGTTGTAGCAGTACTTCTACAAATACCACCACAACAGCACCATCCGCTGATGCTACCACAGCAGCACAGACTACAGCTAGTGGGGAAACAACAGTAATAAAATGGGCAGTATGGGATATTAACTTAAGCGCATATTATGAGCCACTTATAAAAGCCTTTGAAGCAGCTAATCCAGGTGTTAAGGTTGAAATGGTGGATTTGGGTAGTGCTGACTATTCTACCGTACTGGCTACAGAACTTACAGGAAGCGGCTCTGATTTCGATGTAGTTATGATAAAGGATGCTCCTGGTTACGCTACTTTGGTGAACAAAGGCGTATTAGTATCATTAGATGATTACATAACAAAAGATAAGGTGGATCTGTCAGTATACGGCGGTGTTACCGAGCAAGTTTTAGTTGATAACAAATTATATGAACTTCCTTTTAGAAAAGATTTTTGGGTAATGTACTATAATAAGGATGTTTTTGATAATGCAGGAGTTGCTTACCCTACCAATGATATGACATTTGATGAATATGATGCATTGGCAAGAAGCGTAACTAAAACTGATCCTGGTTCTGAGGTTTATGGAGCTCATTATCATGTTTGGAGATCAGCAGTGCAACTATTTGGTATCTTAGATGGAAAACATTCTATTGTGGATGGTACTTATGAATTTACAAAACCTTACTATGACATGGTATTAGCACAACAAGAAGATGGTGTGTGTCAAGATTACGCAACATTAAGGACCTCTAGCTTACATTATTCAGGTGCATTTTCACAAGGTAATGTTGCTACTATGAATATGGGTAGTTGGTTTATTTCCACATTAATTGAAAAAATCAAAACTGGTGAGTATACAGAATGCGCAAATTGGGGAATTGTAAAATATCCACATGCAGAAGGTGTAGAACCAGGTTCAACCTTAGCAAATATAACATCACTTGCAATTCCTACATCAGCACCTCATAAAGACTTAGCTTGGGAATTTGTGAAATTTGTAGGTGGTGATAAAGGTGCAGAGATTTTAGCAGCAACAGGTACACTTCCTGCAATTATGTCAGATAAGGTAGTGGAATTAGTGTCTGGTACAGCAGGTTTCCCAACAGATGCTCAAAGTGCTGAAGCACTTCTTACCACTAATCTTTATTTGGAGATGCCAATACATCCTAAAAATGCTGAAATAGAAATTGCCCTAAATGAAGGTCATGATAACATTATGACAGGCAATAAAACAGTAGAAGAAGGCATTAAGCAGTTGGATGATAGTGTTGGAAAGATTCTGAAATAGTAATAAAAGTGTAACTTTAAGGCGGACAGCAACGTCCGCCTTATTTCAAGGTAACATATGTTAAGTTTAGAGCGATTCATAAAAATATTTGATCTACATAACTTTAAGTTATGACTATATTATACTAGGAGGATAAGCCAGCAGAATTGGCTTTATATAAAAGATGGGAAAACAAATTGATCCTCAAAAAGTAAAAGAAAAGTTAATAAAATTAGAATTGGAACAAGCGACCTTAGAAAAAAAGCTGGATACATTAACAAATAAGAGAGAACTTAATAAAACTCATGAAAAAATTTATGAAATCCAGAGTAAGATAAAACAGGTGAAATCAGGAGAACGGTTTAGTCGACAGACAAAAAGGAATTTGGTTGCCTACTCTTTTATTGCACCAAATTTCGTTGGATTTGCTGTTTTTACATTAGTTCCAGTTATTTTTGCTTTTATATTAGCATTTTTAAAATGGGATGGTAATTCTCCTATGCAATTTGTTGGAATGGGAAATTTTTCAACCATGTTCCAAAATACCAGATTCCTAAATTCTTTCAGGAATACAATTGTTTATAGTTTTGCCACCGTTCCCCTTACTTTGGCAGCAGCCTTAGGTTTGGCCATTGTATTGAATCAGAAGGTAAAGGGTAGAAATTTTTTCCGTACAGTTAGTTTTTTCCCTTATGTAGCATCCTTAGTTGCAGTGGCGGTGGTATGGAATATGTTATTTAGTCCGGCAAAAAGTGGCCCAATCAACATGATATTATTTAAACTTGGAGTTTCTGCCAAATCCCTTCCAAAATGGTCAGCGGATAAACATTGGGTTATGTTTACCGTTGTACTGTTTAGTGTATGGAAGAATATGGGTTACTATATGGTTATTTACCTTGCAGGTTTGCAGGGAATTAGCGGAGAACTCTATGAAGCCGCCAGTTTGGATGGAGCAAATTCATGGAAAAAATTTCGCTATATCACTTGGCCACAGCTTCAGCCGACCACCTTTTTTGTTACTATTATCTTAATTATAAATTGTTTTAAAGTTTATGATGTGGTATATATGCTGGCTGGTGGCTCTAGTGGAGTATTAAGTGAATCGGCAATTGTTTTGGTTTATCACATCTATGAAGAAGCATTTAGAAACTGGAACTTAGGCTATGCAAGTGCAGTAGCGATGATTTTGTTCTTGTTGGTATTGGCCGTAACTCTGATTCAGTTCAGAGGCGAGAAAAAATATTCAAATTAAGGAGGATAGATAATGAAAGTAAAAAGTAATAGTTTTAAAATTGGCAGGATTATCCTCTATTTGGTATTGATTGTAATTGCATTGATTATGTTGGTTCCGTTTGTCTGGATGTTGTCCTCATCCTTAAAGATGGATAAGGATGTTTTTATTTTCCCCATACAATGGATTCCTCAAAATCCACGTTGGCGAAACTATGTGGATATCTGGAAAAGAATTCCACTGATGAAATTTGTATTAAATACCTTTAAGCTTACCGTGATTGTAACCGTTCTTCAATTATTAACTAGTAGCTTTGCAGCCTATGCATTTGCTAAACTTAATTTTAAATATAAGAATGTGTTATTTCTTGCATATATTTCAACCATTGCTGTTCCTTGGCAAGTATACATGGTTCCTCAGTTTATAATGATGCGTTCCTTTGGCTTAAATGATACTCATTTGGCAATTATTTGTTTACAGGCATTTTCGGCATTTGGTGTATTTATGATGAGACAATTTTATCAGGGGATTCCAGATGAATTATGTGAAGCAGCCAGAATTGATGGAATGAATGAATACCAAATTTGGTATAAAATTATGTTACCTTTGGCCAAACCAGCATTATCAACACTAACAATTTTTACTTTTGTAAATACATGGAATGACTTTTTAGGTCCTATGCTTTATTTGAAAACAGAAATGAAAAAGACATTGCAGGTAGGACTTCGTATGTTTATTGGACAGTTTGGTTCTGAATATGGTTTAATCATGGCAGCATCAGTTCTAAGTTTAGTTCCAGTGTTAATTATTTTTTTGGTATTACAGAAAAACTTTGTTGAAGGTGTAGCATCATCTGGCATTAAAGGATAAATTTGGAGGAATATAGATTGAAGTTAACATTTCCACATCAACAAGAAATTACAAAAGCAGAGATTAATTCTGTATTAGATTTTTCATCCAAGCAGATCATCAAAAATCTGCAAGAATTTACGTATAAATTTCAAAAGGCGTATAGTCAAAATAATTTCTACCAGCCCACTGAAAATGAAGATTGGACAACAGGATTTTGGACAGGGGAAATCTGGCTGGCTTATGAATATACCGGAGCCCAAATTCTAAAACAAGCTGGTGAGGTACAAATTGACAGCTTTTTAAACAGAATCAATCAGAAAATAGGCGTAGATCATCATGATATGGGGTTTTTGTATTCCCCATCCTGTGTTGCAGGATATAAGCTGATTGGGAGTGAAAAGGGAAAAGAAGCTGCGATTAAGGCTGCGGATCAGTTGATAAGCAGATATCATCCTGCTGGAGAATTTATACAGGCATGGGGCGCAATGAATGCACCAGAAAATTACCGTTTGATTATTGACTGTTTATTGAATCTGCCCCTTTTATACTGGGCGACAGAGGAGACGAAGGACCCAAAATACAGTGAAATTGCAGAGAAACATATTCATACTGCGTTAGCCAATGTAATACGTGAAGACTATTCTACCTGGCATACCTTCTATTTTAATATGGAAACAGGAGCACCCGATCATGGTGCTACCTGCCAGGGGTATCGTGATGGTTCTGCATGGGCTAGGGGTCAGGCATGGGGAATCTATGGAGTGGCACTTGCTTATAAGTTTACGAAACGTCCAGAATATATCAATATTTTCAAACATGTAACAACCTATTTTCTGGAACATTTACCAAATGATCTGATTCCCTATTGGGACTTAGAGTTTGGTGAAGGTTCCAAAGAACCCAGAGATTCTTCCTCAGGATCCATCGCCGCCTGTGGTATGCTAGAGATGGCAAAGTACATGGAGGAAGAGGATTGTGCTTATTATACCAGCATAGCAAAAAAAATAATGAAATCTTTGGTGGATCATTATGCAGTCAAGGATTTTAGTGAATCAAATGGTCTGGTATTACATAGCACTTATTCAAACCATTCTCCTTACAATACCTGCGACCATTATGGAGTGGATGAATGTAATATATGGGGAGATTATTTTTACATGGAAGCTTTAATACGAATGTTAAAGGATTGGAATGTATATTGGTAGATAGTAAGTATTGTAAAAATGCCATGGTTTTCATTGGATCATATGTTATAATAGGTAATAAATTAAGTATCTGCTAAAGTGGATAGATTGGAGTTCTTATGAAACATAGTAAAAAATTTGCATGGACCTGGAATGTAAAACAGGAATATTTAGAAGAGTATGTAAAACTTCACTTAGACCCATGGACTGAGATTATGCAAGAGCATACCAAAGCCGGTTATCGCAATTATAGTATATTTCAAAATGGAAATCAGTTTTTTTATTGCTTTGAATGTGATGATATTGATGCAGCTAACGCCTATATTGCCAAAAGTGAAGCCTGCAATAGGTGGAATACAATTACCTCTAAGATGGTAGAAGGATCTTTTGATTTTAATGAAGAAGAGCCAATTAAATTTATGGAAGAAGTATTTTATTTAGAGTAGTGTAAAGGAAAACAGGGATTGAGTATGACTAAAAAAGAATTTTTTGACAGAGAAAATCATTTTTATTTTTTTGATGACCCAGAGACCATTGGGGAGTATTGTAAAACAAATTGGCCAGAGGATGTAACACATATCCTAAGAGTTGCAGACGAAGTATGCAAGAAGTATTTTTTATTTGACTTAAAATGGGATATGGAAAGAACCTATGAACCAGTGATATTTACGGATCAACCAATACAATGGGATGTTTGCCCCAATGGAGATCCAGAGTTTATCTTTCAGTTTAATCGACATCGTTTTTTTATATGCTTAGGACAGGCTTATCAGATCACTAAGGATGAAAAATATGCAAAAGCTTATACAGAACTTTTAATGGATTGGATTACAAGAGTTCCTAGAACTCCTGAAAGTGAAAAAACTACCTGGAGAATTTTGGAAGTTGGATTAAGAGGAGAATATTGGTCAAAAGCATTTCGTTACTTTAAAGATAGTCCATATTTGACGGATGAAGTAGTAAATGCCTTCTACCATTCCATGATTCAACATGCAGAATTTATTATTGAGATGCATTCACCTTATCGATGGATTAGTAACTGGGGTGTTTTAGAAAACCACGGTCTATTTGAAATTGCATTGACTCTACCTCAAAGTGAGCAAACCAGAAAATATGCTTCTATCGCACTTAGTCATCTGGAAGTAGAAATTAGAATGCAAATAATGAATGATGGTGTTCACTGGGAGCAATCCCCCATGTATCATAATGAAGTCTATCATTGTTACTTAGATGTTATCATCCTTGCCACCAGAAATGGAATAGAAGTACCAAAGACCATTTTGGAGAGAGTACACAAAATGGCTTATGCAAACCTTGCCTGGAAAAAGCCGAATCACCACCAATTGATGATGGGAGATAGTGATGATACTGATATCAGGGATTTGATTAGTGTTGGTGCCTATTTATTTGCAGATCCAGTATTAAAATTTGGCGGGTATGATATGTTGGACTTTGAAAGTATTTGGGATTTAGGTATGGAAGCTGGGAAGAAGTATGCTTTGATGAAGAAGCAGGAACCAGATTTTACCTCCACCTCATTGTCTGATAGTGGTAATTATTACATACGTTCTCATTGGGAAGAAAATAGTAACCTTCTACATTTTCACTGTGGAACCTTAGGGGCTGGACATGGCCATTCTGATAAATTACATATTGATTTAGTAATTGAAGGAGAAGATGTACTTATGGATGCAGGCAGATACAATTATGTAGCTGGAGCAGACCGTTTTGAATTTAAGGATCCAACAGCCCATAATACCATAACGGTGGATGGAACATTATTTACGATATGTAAGGATTCTTGGGAGTGCACTAAGCTTTCCCAACCTGTAAAACAACAGTTTGTCACATTACCTGACTATGAGTTTGTCCAGGGAGGGCATCTAGGTTACATGGATATGGATGGTGGAGTATTTATAAATCGAAAAATCATCCATATAAAACCAGATATTTATATTATTGTAGATGAGATGTATACAGGGAATAACCACAGTTATGAACAATATTTTCATTTTAATAATCAAGGGCGAGTTCTATTGGATGATAATAAGGTTTCTTACTTAGGTAAACAAGCACAAGCTGATTTCTATTTCCTTACACCAGATATTTTTAGTGAAAAAATAATAACCAGACTTTCTAGAGACTATAACTTTGCTGAAGAAAATGAGACAATTAAAAATACCTTTTCAAAAAATGGATTTGTTTCAGCAATTACTGTCATTCATGGGGGGAAAATAGGAGAATTAGATCCTATGATAGTAGAGAAAATTCCTGTTAAATCCGCTCTTAAAGGGATGAACTATCCATCTTCTATGGCAGAGGGAATTAAAATTTTGGTAAGGGGTAAGACCTATATAGTATCTATCTGTCATCAAGAAGTAAATTCTCCAACAGATTTGGTAGAATTGGATGGGTGTTTAGGGTTTGGTAATGTAATTGTTTTTGATAAAGATAAAGAATTAGAAGTAGGCACAGTATTAAACTGGTAAATAGAATTATAAAAGGGATGCAATGGCATCCCTTTTATGATTCTAACTCTGTTATGATAGATTAAGAAGATACTTTAAAAATAAAATACTCATATCTATATGGGGGGAATTGCCCACAATAGAGAAGTATAGATGATCCTTGCCTATTCTAGCATTTTTTAAAACAGCACTATCCGTAATATCTATTGCAGTAGCTATTTTTTTCCCGTCTTCATTTGTAATAAAATGAAGTCTCCCTTTAACTTGATCCAGTATTTCGGTAGGAAGAGCTTCTTCTAAATCCATAAATCCATCAATGGTAGAGTAATGTTCAATAATGGCTTCATTACTTATCATAACATCCAATCCTTTTGAAGCAACAACAGCTGATATTTTCATAAAGTATTCATAACCAGCACCTGAACCATTGGTTAAGTCTAAGACCATAGAGGAGTCTAAGTCCCATTCTTCCTTCTTTGGATCTAGGTTGGCATAGGAAGTAAAATCATCTTTTAGCATTGTATATTCATCATCATAAATTGTATTATTTATAATATAGGAGGTGAAAACAGGATCTTTTCGATTGAGGATAGATGGAAGGGTGGTCACTAAAAGAAAGATAACGCCTAGGGTTATTAAAATAGGGACTTTATAATATTCCCATATATACCAGCCCTTATCTTTTACTGACATGGATTTTAACTTTTGTAGTTCATCTTTTGCTTGAGTTGATTTCATTTTGTATATCCTTTCTTTGGAATTAAGCCCTTTTAAGTTATTATATCATAAAAAACTTTGATAGGCCAGTTTATTAAAAATTTAGGAATGGGAATATTCCTTTTTGTTAACTGTACTGTGCCTAATTGCGTTATTTTTATTTTAATTATGGTTTTTTGAAATTGGAAATATTGTAAAAAAAATACTTTATCAACTCTTTTCTATTATAAAGCTTTGTAAGCCTATTTTCTTGTCATAAAAATCTATTGAGTACTTGTACAATTGGCAATTTGATGATAAACTATAGGGATAATAATAGAATTATGTGTATCTGGAAGGATTGGTGTTTATGAATCAAACAATTGAAACAATTTTAGCAAGAAGAAGTATACGTTCATTTTCTGAAGCAACAATTGAAAAAGAGTACTTAGAAGCCATTGTCCAAGCGGCAGTTCATGCTCCTAGTGGTGTGAATCGTCAAAGTTGGAAGTTTACTGTGATTTCGAATAAAGAAACAATTGAAGATTTAGCTAAAGTAATGGCAGCTGAGATTGGTAAAACCGTAGAGGAATATCATTTCTATGGAGCCACTACTCTAATATTGGTGTCTAATGATAAGAATAATTCGAATGGCATAGCAGACACTGGTGCTGCGATGGAGAATATTTTTCTGGCAGCCACCAGTTTGGGAATAGGTTCTGTATGGATCAACCAGTTAAAAGGTATTTGTGATTCTACTGGAATACGTAAAACGCTAGATCGTCTGGAAGTTCCTAAGAACCATATTGTTTGGGGCATCGCAGCTTTGGGATATGGGAATCAGGAACCGACACCCAGAGAATTTGCAGAAGATGTTGTTACTTATATTTTATAATGAGGAGAATATGTGAGGTAATTATGAGAAAAAATATAGCAATCAGTTTTATTATGATAGTATCAGTAGGTATGTTCTTTGGTTGTGCAAAAACTCCGACCATAGAGACAACAGAAGTTATAGTTACAGTTCCTAGTGAAGTTTCTAGCCAAGAGATGACCATAGAAGCTACACAACAAGATTGGGATCTTCCAGGGGAAGTCTCAGTTATTGAATGTGTTGTTGTGGAAGTAGCAGAAGGAGAAATGATGGTTAAATTATTAGAGCCTTTTGATGATTTACAACAAGATAGTGAAGTAAGTGTATTTTATGATTTAGGCAGCTTCCAACCAGACCAGAAGCTTAGAATCACTTTTAATGGAAGTGTTATGGAAACGGATCCCCCTAAAGTTGCAGCAACTATGATAGAGGTTATCAAAGAATAAGATCAAAAACCCAGAGTTCAACCTAGTAACAGGATGATACTGGGTTTTTATTATAAGGAGAAAAGAATGACAAAATTTGTGGATCTACATGTTCATTCAACTGTATCAGATGGAACCCTTACCCCCACCCAGCTAGTTCAATATGCAGTTACAAAAGGATTAGCGGCATTTGCCTTAACAGATCATGATACAACGGATGGAATCGAGGAAGCTATAAAAGCGGCAGAGGGAAAACCTATTACAGTGATACCAGGAATTGAATGTTCAACAAACTATTATGGTAGAGAGATTCATATATTAGGACTTTTTATTGATTATAAATCTCCAGATCTTCAGGGGTTTTTATTAAAATATAAGAAGTTAAGAGAAAATCGTAATGAAAAAATCTTAGCAAATCTTCGGGATAAAGGATTTTCTATTCATATGGAGGACTTAAAAAGTAAATATCAAGATAGTATCCTTACCAGAGGTCATATAGCGAAATATTTGGTAGAAAAAAAGTGTATCAATTCTATGGCAGATGCTTTTTATCAATATCTTGGTGATAGGGCTTGTTGTTATGTAAAAAAAGAAGCTCCTTCTTCCATGGAAGCCATTGGAATGATTAGAACTTTTGGCGGTGTCCCTATATTGGCTCATCCACTTTTATATGGTTTATCTTTGGAGTGTCTGGAGAAGATGGTAAAGGATTTAAAAGAATCAGGACTCATGGGAATTGAAGGAATATATTCTGCAAATAAGGGTAATGATGATGAGAAAATGCATAAACTGGCAGGTAAGTATGGTTTGGTGCTGTCTGGAGGATCAGATTTTCATGGAGAAAATAAACCTAATATTGACTTAGGTGTAGGAAAAGGAAAACTACGTATTCCAGAGGAATTGTTACAATTAATAAGACAATTATCTAAGTAAATTTTTTTTTTTTCCAGTAGCCACTAGACAGAATTGGTAGTTATAAAGTAAACTGAACTATAGAATTCAATTAGGAGGATTTATTATGAGTAAAATAGATTTAATAAGGGCAGACATGATAACAGCAATGAAAGAAAAAAATAAGGAACGTAAGGATGCATTATCCATGTTGCTATCTGCTCTAAAGAACAAACAAATTGATAAAAGAAGTGATTTAACTGAAGCTGAAGAGAATGAGGTGATTTTAAAAGAATTAAAACAAACCAAAGAGTCTTTAGAAAGTTCTCCAGCAGATCGTATTGCTATTATAGAACAATGTAAATTTAGGATTACAGTATATGAAGAATATGCACCAAAATTTCTAACAGAAGAGGAAATAAGAACCATAATTAATGAAGTTTTAATTAAATTGGAAATTACAGAACCTTCCTCTAGGGATAAAGGCAAAATCATGAAAGAACTAATGCCTTTGGTAAAAGGAAAGTCAGATGGTCAGGTAGTAAACCAATTGGTAGGAAGTATTTTTCAATAAGCACTAGAAAGGGTGGGGGATATGGAAATCAAAACAGTATCCATCATAGGATTAGGTGCTTTAGGTGTTTTATTTGGAAAGCAGCTATCTGATCAGATGGAGCCTCAACAACTAAGAGTGATTGCTGATTCTCATAGAATTAAAAGATATCAGAGAGAAAAAGTCTATTGTAACGGAGCATTGTGTGATTTTTATTATATGGATGCCAATGTAGTTTGTGAGCCATCTGATCTCATTATAGTTTGTGTGAAATTTGGTGCACTAAAGGCTTGTATAGATTTAATAAGAAATCAAGTGGGTGAGCATACCATAATTATTTCAGTATTAAATGGAATTGCTAGCGAAGAGGTTTTAATTGAGGCATTTGGTAAGGAGAAAGTTCTATATTGTGTAGCTCAAGGTATGGATGCTGTAAAAGTAGGAAATCAATTGACTTTTACAAAAAAAGGTCTCATTTGTTTTGGTGAAAAGGAGCCAGATATTATATCAGAAAAGGGGAGAAGGTTAGCAGAATTCTTTCAAAGAGTTCACTTTTCTTATGAGTTATTAACAGATATGTATAAGCGGATGTGGGGAAAACTCATGCTTAATGTGGGAGTAAATCAGGTGGTGGCTATTTATGAAGGTGACTATGGTTTGGTTCAAAGAGAAGGAGAAGCCAGAGATACCATGATTGCTGCTATGAGGGAAGTAAAAACATTAGCTCCCTATGAGGGGATTTCTCTTACAGAGGATGATATCACTTATTGGCTGAAAATTCTTGGTACATTGAGTCCGAAAGGTAAGCCTTCTATGAGACAAGATTTGGAAGCAGGTTTTAAAAGTGAGGTGGAACTTTTTGCAGGTACCATATTGAGATTAGGGAAAACTTATGGAGTGGAGACTCCTTGTAATCATATGCTGTATGAGAGAATTCATGAATTAGAAAACCAATTATCCCACTAAAGTGCTTTATAGTATCAAGAATCTAAAAAAATAGATTCGTTATACTAAGTTTATATAATGTGTTCATATTTAATGAAACAATCCAGGAGGAAGGAAAATATGAAATACTTTATTTTAGAAGGTTCTTTTGTGCAAAATCATCCAGAAGGCGCTGAGTTAAAAAAAGCAATTGAAGCACATCATAAATATTTACAGACTGGGTTTGATTCTGGCACAATCCTTGTCTCAGGACCAAAATTGAGTGTTGATGGTGGGATCATTATATTAAAGTGTGATGAATATAGTGATATTCAACAGTTTTGCAACAACGACCCTTTTGTTAAAGCAGGTATTCAAGAATACCATATTACAGAATTTAAACTACACAATTGTCAGGATGCTTTAAAGAATTGGTTTGAGTAATAACGTTGTTATATATAAGCATCGGTTGTGGAAAATTAATAATTAGAACAATACAATCTCTCTTTTTCAGAGTAGATTTTAAGAGGTAAAACATAATTATATCAACTATACTTTAGTTGTTAGGAGGTGATGGAGTGGAGTGGATTATAAATCTTAATAAATCAATAAATTACATTGAAGAAAATATAATGGGTGAAATTGATATAAATAGACTTGCTCAAAGTGCTGGATGCTCAACCTTTCATTTTCAAAGAATGTTTTCTTATATGTCAGAAATACCACTTTCAGAGTATATTCGCAGAAGAAAGATGACAATGGCAGTTTTTGATTTACAGAATGGTGATAAGGTTATAGATATTGCAATCAAATATGGATATGAATCCCCAACAGCATTTAACCGTGCTTTTCAGAATGTTCATGGGCTAACACCATCTTTAGCAAAAACTAATGGTATAACTTTAAAATTTTTTCCACCTATCAGCTTCAAAATGACAATAAAAGGAGATGTTGAAATGAATTATAAAATTGAGAAGAAAGAAGCATTTAGAATTGTTGGACTTTGCAAAAGTTATAGGATAAACATGGAAGAAAATTGTGCGAAGATTCCTGAACTTTGGGAAAAGACAGCAATGGCTGGTTCTATACCAAAAATCTTATCATTGATGAATACGCCACCATACGGTATACTTGGCGTTAGTGCTTGTATGGACGGAGAAACTTTTGACTATTATATTGCTGTGTCGTCCGACCAAAAGGTGCCTGATGGAATGCAAGAGTATAACATACCTGTTAACACATGGGCAATATTTGAGTGTATAGGGGCTTTGCCTAATGCCATACAAAATTTACAGAAACGAATTATAACAGAGTGGCTGCCATCATCTGGCTATGAATATGCCAATTCACCTGATATTGAGGTTTATTCTGATGGCGACCAACAGTCTAATGATTATAGATGTGAGGTTTGGTTACCAATCATTAAAAAATAAAGAGTTCATTCTATGGTGCATTTAGTTTATTGTGATGATAAAGAAAAGGTTCTTGAAAAGATACTATCTGGCATGAAAACAATGATAGTTCGTGGTGCAGCAGGACGAAAAATTCCTCATAACCGAGTTTTTGAAAAGGAAACCCTCTATTTTATGAAAAAGGGGACATCTAAGATAACGGCAACTGCTACAGTTGAAAATGTTCTAAATTATGTAAAATTACCTGAGGAAGAAATTTCAAAAACTCTTGAATTAAATCAAGAAAGGTTACAATTGTCTGCAAAACAAAAGGAAAGATGGCATAAAAAATGCCTAATACTTGTTGGGTTTAAAGATGTTAAAGAATTACAGCCTCTAGACTTTGACCATCAAGGAAATATGGGTGATTGGTTGATGATTGAAAAAATTGAAGATGTTGTTGTTGGAACAAGCCAAATGGTTTTGTTCCTTTTTTTATCCTTAATGGAGGGAACCCATATATTATACTGAGATGGAATCTACAGGGTATTTTACTTGTATGGTTGTACAGACTGATGTATGATACCTATAACAAGTAAAAAATAGGAGCAATTATGTTTGAAGAAAATAAAAAACCAAAATATTATGTATTAATGGATTATTTAAAACAAGATATCTTAGCAGGAAAAATACAACCCGGAGATAAAATTGCCTCAGAAAATATATTGTCAAAAGAGTATGGGGTTAGCAGGCATACAGTCAGAAAAGCTTTATCCATTTTGGAAAATGAAGGTCTCATTGAAGCGGAGCATGGCAGAGGAACCTATTGCAAAAATAGGGGGGGTAATTACAAGAATTCTCATAATATTGCTGTGATAACTACCTATATTTCTGATTACATATTTCCAAGATTAATTCAGGGCATTGATAATGTTTTAACCAAAAATGGATATAGTATCATCTTAAAAAATACAGGGAACAGTCAAAAAAATGAGCGAAAAGTACTAGAAGATATTTTAACTAAAAATATTGATGGGTTAATTATAGAACCTAGCAAAAGCGAAATATACTGCAAACATATGCATCAATATACAACCTTAGATCAATTGGGAATCCCTTATGTTTTTATTCAGGGAACCTATCCTCAGATGAAAAAGAAAGCAAATATTATTATGGATGACATAATGGGCGGTTATCTTTTGACAAAATATTTATTAGAATTAGGTCATAAAGAGCTGATAGGAATTTTTAAAGTAGATGATTTGCAAGGAAATTCCAGACATAAAGGCTATATTAAAGCTTTAAATGAAGTTGGGATTCCTTATAACCCAGATAGAGTGATACTTTTTCATACAGAAGACAGAGGTAAAAAGCCTGCAACTATGGTAACGTTACTGGTTGAGGACGGAGTATCTATAGATGGTATCGTGTGTTATAACGATCAAATTGCCCGAGATGTAATCAATGTTCTATTGGAATTAGGTATTCGAGTACCAGAAGATGTTTCAATTACTGGCTATGATAATTCCCCAATTGCTGAAAATAGTCCCATAGCACTTACCACAGTAGCCCATCCTAAGGACCAATTGGGGGAAATGGCAGCTAAACTGCTTCTAGAGAAAATAAATGGAATTCCTGATGAATTAAGTCTTGTCGAGCGGGTGATTATGCCTGAATTAATCATAGGAGAATCTTGTAAAAATCGAAAAAACAAGTTGTAAGGATGTGCGTACAAGTAATATAATGATAATATCATATATAGATTGGAGAAGGTAAATATGACTATGGGAAAAAAGTATCAATTTTGGTTTGCAACAGGATCTCAGGATTTGTATGGGGATGAATGTTTGAGAGAAGTTGCCAGACACTCAGAAATTATGGTAGGAAAGTTAAATGATTCAGGGATTTTGCCTTATGAAATTGTATTAAGACCAACACTTATTGATAATACCTCCATAAGAAAAACTTTTAGAGAGGCTAATAGTGACAAAGATTGTGCTGGGGTTATTACCTGGATGCACACATTTTCACCAGCAAAGTCATGGATTTTAGGTCTGCAGGAGTATAGAAAACCATTACTACACTTACATACACAATTTAATCAGGAAATTCCTTATGACACCATTGATATGGATTTTATGAATACAAACCAATCTGCTCATGGTGACCGTGAATATGGACACATGGTAACCAGAATGGGAATTGAACGTAAAGTGATTGTTGGATTTTGGGATAATAAGGAAGTCAAAGAAAGAATCGCTCTTTGGATGTTGACTGCAATTGGAATTATGGAAAGCAGTCATATCAGAGTCCTTCGTGTTGGAGATAACATGAGAAATGTAGTTGTAACTGAAGGCGATAAAGTTGAGGCGCAAATAAAATTCGGATGGGAAATCGATTCCTATAATATTACTGATATTGCAAAATATGTGCAGGAAGTTTCCAAAGGAGATATGGATGCTTTGGTAGAAGAGTATTATGATACTTACGATATTCTTTTAGAAGGAAGAGATCCAGAAGAATTTAGGCGCCACGTTTTAGTACAGGCTGGTATTGAACTAGGATTTGAAAAATTTTTAGTAGAAAAAAACTATCATGCAATTGTGACTCATTTTGAAATGCTTTCAGGCTTACAACAGCTTCCAGGTCTTGCAATTCAAAGACTTATGGAAAAAGGCTACGGATTTGGGGGAGAAGGCGACTGGAAAACAGCTGCTATGGTTCGTTTAATGAAGGTAATGACCAAAGGTAAAACCAAAACAAAAGGAACTTCATTTATGGAGGATTATACCTATCATTTGGTTCCGGGGAAAGAAGGGATTTTACAAGCACATATGTTGGAGGTTTGCCCCAGTATTTCAGCAACAAAACCTGCTATTAAGGTGAATCCTCTTTCTATGGGAAATCGCGAGGACCCAGCAAGACTTGTATTTACCTCTAAAGTTGGTAAAGGTGTTGCAACTTCTTTGGTGGATCTAGGTCACCGTTTCCGTTTAATCATTAATGCAGTAGAATGTTTACCTCAGGATATTCCTATGCCAAAGCTTCCTGTAGCTACCGCTTTTTGGAGACCAGAACCTAATTTATCTGTTGGTGCAGAAAGTTGGATTTTGGCAGGGGGAGCACATCACACCGCATTTTCCTATGATATTACGGTTGAACAAATGGAAGACTGGGCGGCTTCTAAAGGTATTGAAAGTATTGTGATTGATCAGCATACTACAATAAGAAATTTGAAAAATGAACTTAGATGGAACGCAGCTGCATTTAGATAAAGGGAGGAGGTATTTGATGAAAAAGAAATATTCAATTGGAGTAGATTATGGAACTGCATCAGGTCGCGCAGTTTTAGTGGAAGTGGATACAGGCAATATGGTAGGTCAGGCGGTTAAGGACTATACCCATGGAGTTATGGACGAAACGCTTCCTGATGGCACCAGATTAGGGGTAGATTGGGCACTTCAGCATCCAGCAGACTATTTAGAGGTTTTGGAAGTAACTATACCAAAAGTATTAAAGGACACTGGTATTCATCGGGAAGATGTTATTGGTATTGCCATAGATTTTACAGCCTGTACCATACTTCCTTTGGCAAAAGACGGTATGCCACTTTGTTTTTTTGATGATTTAAAAAATGTTCCACATGCTTTCGTAAAGCTTTGGAAACATCATGCTGCTGGAGAACAAGCCAATAGATTAAATCAAATTGCAACAGAGCGGGGAGAAGAATTTCTTGCCAGATATGGTGGAAAGATATCTTCAGAATGGATGATTCCTAAGATTATGCAGATTGTAGAAGAAGCTCCTGAAATCTATGACAGGGCAGATCGGTTTATGGAAGCCACAGACTGGGTAACTATGATGCTCTGCGGAGAAGAAAAACGAAATAGCTGTACTGCAGGTTATAAAGCTATTTGGCATAAAAAAAGTGGATATCCTTCCAATGAGTTTTTTAAAGCCCTTCATCCTAAAATGGAACATGTGGTAACAGAAAAATTAAGTACTGATATCTATTCTCTAGGAGAGAAGGCAGGGGAATTGACCATAAATATGGCCGAGAGGATTGGACTTTTACCTGGAACTGCGGTAGGAATTGCCAATGTAGATGCTCATGTTTCCCTGCCAGCAGTTGGAATCACAGATGCGGGTAAAATGTTAATGATTATGGGCACTTCTACTTGTGACATTTTACTGGGAACAGAAGAAAAAATCGTTCCAGGTATGTGTGGAGTAGTGGAGGATGGTGTACTGCCTGGATTTTATGGGTATGAAGCAGGTCAATCTTGTGTAGGGGATCATTTTAATTGGTTAGTAAAACACTGTATTCCCAAGTATGTGTTAGATGAAGCAGAAACATTGAATCAGAATATTCATGAGTATTTAACTAAGAAAGCTAGCAAACTAAAAGTAGGCGAAAGTGGACTGGTAGCTCTTGACTGGTGGAATGGAAACCGTTCCATACTAGTGGATGTAGATTTAACAGGAATGATTTTAGGCATGACACTGGCTACAAAACCAGAGGAACTTTACAGGGCATTAATTGAGGCTACTGCCTATGGAAAAAATATGATTGTAGAAACATTTGAACAGGCAGGTGTTCCTGTAGATGAGTTATATGCTTGTGGTGGGATTGCCTGGAAAAATCCAATGATGATGCAGATTTATGCAGATGTTACAAATAAAGTTGTTAAAATATCTGCTTCAGATCAGACTCCTGCACTGGGAGCAGCTATGTTTGCTGCTGTAGCAGCTGGCAAAGGCAATGGTGGTTATGATTCTATTTTTGAAGCTGCAAAAGTAATGGGAAAGGTAAGAGAGGAATACTATTCACCAATTCCAGAACATGTGGTAGTATATAAGAAACTTTATGCAGAATACAAAATGCTACACGATTATTTTGGTAGAGGTGAAAATGATGTAATGAAACGTCTAAAAAAGATAAAAATAGAAGCAAAACAGGAGTGGTGATTTTTATGTTAGAAGAATTAAAAAAACAGGTCTATGATGCCAATATGGAACTTTTGGAAAAGGGTATGGTTATCTATACCTGGGGGAATGTGAGCGGCATTGATCGAGAACATAAAGTAGTAGTAATCAAGCCAAGTGGAGTAGATTATTCTGCTATGAAAGCAGAAAATATGGTAGTGGTAGATTTTGATGGTAATGTGGTGGAAGGAAGTTATAAACCATCCTCTGATACCAAAACCCACATTGCACTCTATAAGCAGTACAAAGGTATGGGGGGAATTGTACACACACATTCCGTCTGGGCAGTGATTTTTGCTCAGGCAGGGCTGTCTATTCCAGCGTTAGGCACTACCCACGCAGACTATTTTTATGGTGATATTCCGTGTACCAGGGACTTAACTCAAGAAGAAATTGAAAAGGCTTATGAACTAAATACCGGGAAGGTAATTATAGAAACCATTAGAGATCAAGATCCAATGGCCATTCCCGGAATCGTAGTTAAAAATCATGGTCCTTTTGCTTGGGGAAAGAGCCCTGAGGGTGCTGTTTATAATGGGGTGGTTCTTGATAAAGTGGCTCAGATGGCATATTTAACCATGACCTTAAATCCAAAAATTCAGAGTGTTCCACAGTATTTATTAGATAAACATTACTTTAGAAAACATGGAGCCAATGCCTATTATGGGCAGGGATTAGAAGACCATTAACATGTTTTTAATATCAATATAATATCCTTTTTTACTGAAATAAAAAGTGCGAAATTAGTAACATAATGTAACAGCATACTTTATAGACTGGGAGATTTGAATATGTTATAATTCAATTATCATCCTATCACTAAATTAAGTTCTCATTTAGAAGAAATAAAAGACTTAAAAAATGATATTGATTTACTTAAAAAGGTGGTTTGTGGACATAGTGTGAAGCTTAAAAAAATTTCCTGAGTTCTTTACATAAAGCAGGCTCATCCAACAATCTTTAGGAATGTTGAATGAGCCTGGTATGAATGATATTCGTTATTATTTAGTTAGTGCTTCACAAAGTGCAACCAGAGCCAATGATTGTCCATAAGCCATTGGAGCAATCACAATATTTTTATAATGTTCTGCATCATATCCAACTCCTGTACCAGATGATACATTTTTTACAGTACCATCTTCTGAAATATTATCACAAATGGCACTGATTGCCCTTTCTGCACAAGGTGTATAAGAATTATCTAAAATCCCCAATTTAATCCCTTTCAAAATACCTGTGACAATGGCAGCTGAGCCGGATACCTCTTCATAGCTTGTAGGATCAGTGAGAACCGTTCTCCACAATCCGGAAGGTGCTTGTAACTCCACCAAAGTATTCACTTGAGCTTTAAATGTATCTATGAAATATGTTCTAATACCTTCATTTAAAGTACCATGGAAGGCTTCAATATAATCCATAATACCAAAGGTAAACCAAGAGTTACCGCGGCACCAAAAAATTCCGCCAAAATTATTGAGATTGTGAAAACTCCATCCATGATGAATCAAACCAGCCTGTTTATCATATAGATATTTAATGTGAATGAGAACCTGATGAATGGATTCATTGACCCAATCCTGATTGTTATATTTTTGTCCCATCTTATTTAGGAATAAAATAGTCATAAATAATGTGTCAATCCATATTTCACTCTCATTTAACAATACCCCTTGAAGATTGCCAATGGCGCTTGTTACATGCTGAAACCCACCTTCTTTTGTACGGGGAAGTTCATTCATAAGCCAATCTGCTTGTTCCATACACATTTTTTCATAAATAGGATCATCTAATTTCTCACATAGATCCACCAAAGGTAAAAATGGGGCAGTAGTATTGATATTTCTAGAAGGCAAACCAATTTCTACATGATTCTTATACCAAGATTTAAAAAACTCATCATATCGCCCATCCGTGTAGAAGGAATTCAGTTTGTGAAGTCCGTAAAGCCCTACACCCTGTGGCCAATCCCACTCCGCCATCCCAAAATCTCTTTTCACAAGCCCTTTAGAAATTTGTTCAGCAGCAGAAAGGTTTTCTTCGCAATCTGGGGTATCCAGATTCATAAGCTTCTCAACCACTAAGTTTATTTTCTTGATTAACTCTTCATTTTTTTTCTTCATTTAAAATTCCTCCATTTTTTTTATATAGGCAGTGGGAGTCATTCCCGTGTGCTTTTTAAATATTTGACTAAAATATTGTGGATTGTTTCCGCATCCAACCTGTTCTGCTATGGAATAGATTTTCTCGGAGTCACCTTCCACTAAAATCATTTTTGCCTTTTCAATTCTGGCATTGGTTAGATAATATGAAAATTTGTATCCGGTTTGTTGGATAAATTGTTTACTCAAGTAATCAACATTCATATATAAATAATTGTCTGCAATCCATTTTAATGAAATAGTAGAATCTGATAAATGGTTATTGACATATTGTAGGGTCTTCTCTATATAATCCTTATATTTTTTTGGACAAGTATTAGGCATAGTAAGAATCATTGAGAGTTTTTTTAGTGTCATGGAACGTATTTCCTCTACCTCTTGACAGTTATTAATCTCCATAAAAAATTGAATAAGCTCTAAGGAATTTTGAGATATATTTAATGTAGTAGAAAATTTTAACAACATATTGGTGACCAGTGCTTTTACTAATTCTATCTCGTTGGTAGATGCTAGTAATTCATCTAGCTCTTCAAAGATTTTTGCTTGATGTTCAGGAACACTAAATGCTAAATGTTTCATTAATTTATCTATATTCTCAAAGAGTGCATTATGGTTATATATCTGAACATTGTGTTCCCCATCATAGAAATTGACCACCTCATATCGGCGAAGTTTATGTAATAAAACAAGAAGCAAAGAAGGCAGGTTAAAAAATGATTCTCTTCTATATTCTACGGAAACGCTTTGGTCAGGCATGGTGAGTTGATTTAAATAAAAATCAAATTCATCATAGGTAGAATCAAAACTTTGAAAGAAAATGGTTAAACTATTATTAACATATAAAACATATAATGTGACCTCAGGATGCTCAGTTAGCATATACCCACGAATCATTTCCAAGTATTTTTGTACATTACTTGGTTCTAAATAAAAAAAATAACAAAGCTCATAATCTAAATTAGAAAAATTTAAAAATAGTTCATATTCTTTAATAATGTCTTCTATTTCTCCATGCTGAGTCAGACATTCAAATAATAGATTCTTTATCATGTTTTTTGTAAGATTTTGGGATAATACTAGTTTTTCTTCCTGTATGGCAAGTAACGACCGTTTTTGAAAACAATCTTCTTTTACAGAATTCATTACTTCAATAATCTGAGATTCATTGCAAGGTTTTAATAAATAATTTTTCACACCATATTTCATAGCTTTCTTAGCATAATCAAATTCTCCATATCCGGATAAAATTACAAATTCAATACTCTTATCCGTACTTAGAACCTTCTCAATTAACTCCAATCCATTTAATCCAGGCATCTTAATATCTGTTAATACAATATCGGGATAGTCATCTAAAATCATATCATAGGCTTCAATGCCATTCTTACAAATGCCAATTACTTCAATACCTAGGCTGGACCAATCAATGAAATTTTGTATGGTTTCTCTTATGATTCTCTCATCATCTACAATAACAAGTCTTAACATAAAACTCCAATCTGTCTGCTTTGCAGGCGTATCATTAAAATTGTGATGAATTCCCATAAACTTCAGTGGAGGTGCAAAATGGTACAGTAATCATAGCAACAGCCAGTTCATCCTGATTATATAAAGAAATTCCATATTGTTCGCCAAATGTAAGTTTAATTCTGGAATCTATATTATTTAATCCAATTCCAAAACCTTGAGGCATAATCTTTTTATTTTTTAATTTAACCATCAAATCATCTTTAAACTGAGAACCATCATTTTTTACATAAATATGAACTACCTCTCCATCTTTTACTGCATTAAGGTAGATATTACATTCTTCTGTATTAGTTTCAACGGAATAGCGAATGGCATTTTCAATTAAAGGTTGAATAATTAATTTTGGAATGGATATTGCAAGTAAATAGTCAGGAATGTGTGACTGGAAATTCAATCTATCCTCAAACCTAATTTGCTGTATGGTAATATAGCTTTTTACTAGATTCAGTTCTCTATCTAAACTTAAGATATCAGAATCCTCACTTAAGGTTGCACGTAGTAACATTCCCAAGGATTCTACCATACCAGATATTTGTTGCTCCCCAATTGCTTTTGCACGCCAATTGATAGATTCTAAAATATTGTAAAGAAAATGAGGATTGATTTGTGTTTCCAGAGCCTTTAGTTGTGCATCCTTAATAAGTAACTGTTTGATATAGTTATCATTAATTAAGGTTTGTATTTCAGTTGCCATACTATCAAAAAAATTATGTAATAATCCTAATTCATCTTGCCTATTGGTGTAATCATAAGAGATAATAGGCATTTCTTCATTTTGTCCACGGAATGTACTCATTTTTTTCAACAGAATATCAATATGTTTAATAATATTGCGCACTAACAAATCAGAAAAGGCAATAGCAATAAGAATAATAAAGAGGATGAGGAACAAGGAACCAATATAGGTGGTTCTAATGGAATTAAATATGTTACCATATGGCACCAAACATACATATTCCCAATCAATATTATTTATCATACCATTTACAGCAAAATATTTTTCACCATTTAAATTGATAATGCTATAGTCATCAGATAGTTCCTTAAGCTCTTTTGGAAGAGAGTTGTCTAATGACGTAGTGGAGTAAAGGATGTGTTCCTTTTCTAAAAGAATAAAATAGGATTCTGCAAACTCATTACTAAATTTAGTGGATTCTTTAACGATTTTTTCCAAATCCAAGCGAATGATAAGTGTGCCTATGTTTTCTAAAGTGAAGTCCTTAATTTTACGAATGGTTCTAATTAAATATACCTCGGATTGTGAGTTTTCTGAGGTTACCCAAATTGCCTTTCCATTTCCTTTATCTGCCAGTTGGATTAAATGATCTTTATATTTAGTTTTAAGAGGTGAAAGATGATAGCTAGAAGTACTTGTGGCAATATCACCCTGGTAGATACTAATATAGGAAATATAGGAGTTATTAAATAAATAAGCTTCTAAACTATTGCGAGTATTGGCAATTTTGTCCTGAGACAAATGGTTGGTGGTCAAATTATCTTGAAGAACAGAGTCTGCAATAATCAAATAAGAGGTTGTGTTTACGGAATCTAATATAGTACTGATTTCATTGGAAGAATAGGACAAAGAGCTTGCAATTGAACGATAGAGCATTTTATTATAAGAATTTATGATGATACTAATTGCAATCAGTGAAAAGACTCCTACAACCATAATGGCTGATGACAGAATAACAATTATCTTCCTTTTTAAAGAAATGTTGTTGTATTTTGCTAATAATTTATGATTCATATCTCTAGCCTTTCACTTTTTATTTACCTTAATTATAATCTATATTTTACATTTAAACAAGTTGAAAAAACAGAGGGATTGTAACGATAAAAACGGTTTTTTCAATAAAAAACAAGGTAAATTAACTTTATATTTAAAATTGAAAAGTGTATAATTATAATTACATTGAGAGTGCAACATTTGTACAAGTGCAATGAAACTAATCGTTATGGAGGAAATTATGAAAAAAAGATTAGCATTAATTTTAGTAAGTGCAATGACCGCAATTAGTTTAGCTGCTTGTGGAACTGGTAGCTCAACAAACAGTAATGCAACAACCGCGGCACAATCCCAAGGTGAAACAACAAAAGGTGGGAATACCTCCCTTCGTGTAGCATGGTGGGGGAATCAACTAAGAAATGAAAAAACGGATGAGGCTCTAAAGGCATATACAGCAAGTAATCCAGGAACAACATTTAAAAATGAATTTACTGACTGGGGTGGATATTGGGATAAATTAGCTACACAATCAGCAGGAAATGAACTACCAGATATTGTTCAAATGGATTATAAATATCTTGCACAATATGCCAATAATAATCTATTGGCTGACTTAACTCCATACATAGAAAATGGTACTCTAAATTTAGGTGATGCTTCTGAGAATATAGTAAATTCGGGAAAAATTGGTGATGGTGTTTATGCAGTTGCTTTAGGAATTAATGCTCCAGCTCTGGCTTACAATAAGAATATTGTCAAAGAGGCAGGAGTAGAGATTAAAGATAATATGACATTGGATGAATTCATTGCTGTATCAAAAACTATTTATGAAAAAACCGGTGTTCAAACCAACATCTCCTATGGAAATGGAGATAATTTTATTGAATATTATGTAAGAGATAGAGGATACGTGTTATTTGAAGATGGAAAGCTTGGTGTTCCAGATGATTCCGTATTTGTTGATTTCTTCAATCTATATAAACAAGGCATTGATGAAGGATGGCATGTGGATCCAAGTCTTTTTGTAGAGATTACACCTGGAACCATAGAAACTGATCCTCTCACCAGTGGAAAGTCATGGGCATTTTTCTGCTATTCTAATCAGCTAAGCGCAATTAGTTCAGCAATAAGCGAAGATGTGGAGTTAGGCATTACTACTTGGCCAGCACAAAATCCTGAAAAGGCTAATTATTTAAAACCTAGTCAATTCTTCTCTATTTCTTCTAGTTGTACCAATATTGAAGAAGCAGTAAAAGTTATCAATTTCTTTACTAACTCAGTAGAAGCTAATGAAATATTATTAGCTGAAAGAGGTGTTCCAATTTCTACTGTAGTAGCTGATGGTATTAAACCTAAGTTAACAGAGGTAAATCAACAGGTATTTGATTATATCACAGTAGTAGAAGCAAATTCTTCAACTGTCAACCCTGCTTCTTCTGAAGGTGCAAGTGAAGCTCAGACATTAATGAATAGCTTAGTAGAACAAGTTTGTTATGGAAAGAAAACTCCAGAACAAGCCGGTGCTGAATTATTTACCCAAGGGAATGCGTTAATGGCGAAAAGAGTAAAATAAAGAAGTTATGTATAGCTAAGGGATTGTCTCAAAAGTATCAGTAGACAATCCCTTATATATAAGTCTATTAGGATGATGTGGAGGTTCTATATGAATATAAAAAAACTAACATGGAAACAAAAATTAAATACCCAAGGTGTGGCAGGTCTTGTCTGCACATTTCCTTTTGCATTTGGATTCTTTGCCTTTACTTTAATACCCGTTATTATGTCTCTATATTATTCCTTTACTAAATATGACATTTTGTCCGCTCCCAAATTTGTAGGGCTGCAGAATTACATACATTTATTTACCAATGATGCCAGATTTATAAAGTCATTAGGTGTAACATTTTATTTCACCTTCTTATCTGTGCCATTAAGGCTTGTATTTGCTCTTTTAGTTGCTATGATATTAGTGAGAGCAACTAAAGCTTCGGCGCTTTATAGAGCTGTCTATTATTTACCATCAATTATTGGAGGTTCTGTAGCAGTGGCGATTCTTTGGAAGAGAATGTTCGCCACAGATGGTGTTATTAACACGGTGATTAATAGTTTTTTTGGAGTAGTGGGTGTTAATTCACAGTTTAAATATGCCTGGTTAGGTAGTACAAATACTGCCATTTGGACATTGATTATATTAGCAGTTTGGCAGTTTGGGTCTTCTATGCTTATATTTCTTGCTGCTATTAAACAAATTCCAGCATCCTACTATGAAGCATCTGATGTAGATGGTGCTAATAAGGTTCAAAAATTCTTAAAAATTACGTTACCTTTGTTAACTCCAACCATTTTCTTTAATCTGGTTATGCAGATGATTAATGGATTTCTGGCGTTTACACAGTGTTATATTATTACATTAGGTAAACCACTAGATTCCACCTTATTCTATACAGTATATATGTATGAAAAATCATTTAAAGATTATGAAATGGGTTATGGGTCTGCAATGGCATGGGTTATGTTAATTATCATATCCATTATTACGTTGATTCTATTTAAAACCAAGAAATTCTGGGTGGTAGGTGAAGGAGACCAATAGACTATGAAAAGAAAAAAAATAATTGAACGTATTATCTATCATATTCTTGTATGTATTTTTGGATTTGTTATGATTTATCCACTGTTATGGATGGTTATGAGTTCTTTCAAAGAGACAAAGACCATTTTCTCTACTGCTGGAAACCTAATACCACTAAAATTTACCTTTGAGAATTATGTCAATGGATGGAAAGGATTTTCTGGTATTACATTCTTGACATTCTTTAAAAATTCACTCTTCATCTCTATTGTGGCCACAGTGGGGTCTGTGTTTTCTTCTGCAATTGTAGCTTATGGATTTGCAAGATGTAAATTTAAGGGTAAGGGATTTTTATTTATCTGTATGCTCATATCCATGATGTTGCCATTTCAGGTAATTATGATTCCACAGTTTATCTGGTTTAAACAACTAAAATGGGTTGGAAGTTATTTGCCACTTATTGCTCCTTATTTCTTTGGGCAAGGATTCTTTATATTTATGATAATGCAGTTTATTCAAGGAATTCCTACAGATTTAGATGAAGCAGCCAAAATTGATGGTTGTTCCTTCTATGGGATTTTTGGAAGAATCATTCTTCCTTTGGTGGTACCAGCCATGGTTACTTCTGGAATCTTTTCATTTATGTGGAGATGGGATGACTTTTTAGCAGCACTACTATATATAAATGATTCCACAAAGTATCCAATTAGTATTGCCCTAAAACTGTTTAGTGATCCAGGTACTTCTTCTGACTATGGTGCAATGTTTGCTATGGCAAGTTTGTCAATTTTACCAGCAGTGCTCATTTTTATCTTTTTCCAGAAATACCTTGTAGACGGTATTGCTAGTACAGGATTAAAGGGATAACCAAATAAAAAGAAATGCGCAGAGAAAACTCTATTGCATTTCTTTTTTCGTTCTTATAAGTAAAACCTATTTAGAACATTTTTAAAGCACCAAATATAATTGATTTTATGTACTTCACTGGTAGTGCAAATGGGATAGCTACGTATTTGTTCTCCATTTAAGTAGTACGCTACACTTCCTACTTCAAAATTTGCTTTGACTGGAGCAACTAATTCTCTAGGCACATTAATCTTAACTTCAGTGATTTCATCCCCTCGAAGAAGTATTCTTATTGACTCAGCCTCACATAATAATTCTACAGTTGTTTCCTGACCATCGGTAACTAGTACAGGTTCAAAGGTCATATTTGTTTCCCCTATTTCTTTATACTCATAATTATCTAATCCATAACTCATTAATTTTCTGGTATCGGACCATTTATAGGTCTTATTATTTGGCCATCCACAAGCTAAAAGCGCAACTACAAAGGTTTTTCCATCCCGTTCTAAAGCACCCACATAACAATATCCTGCTTTTCCAGTAAACCCAGTTTTGCCAGATAAAGCACCATCCATCATACTTAAAAAGGCATTATGATTGTTACAGGAATAGGAGCCACTTCCATCCATAGCAGTAAAGGCATAAGAGGGCGTTCTTGTAATTTCCAAAAATCTATCTTTTTGTGGTGATTCCTTAATACAATACATCATAATTCTTGCCAAATCTCTTGCTGTTGTGTAGTGTTCATTGGCATCTAATCCATTTGGAGTTACAAAGTTGGTATTTGCTGCTCCTAGAGATTTAGCTTTTTGAGTCATTAAAAGAGCAAATCCTCCAACGGAACCACCAACATGTTCTGCTATTGCAACTGCAGAATCATTATGAGATTCTAACATGAGAGAATATAGCAAATCTTTTAGCTTAAATTGCTGATCTTTTCTCATTCCTAAGTGTACTTTTGGCTGTTTGGCTGCTTTTGCTGAGATGGTTACAATATCCTCCAAATTACCTTGTTCTAATGCAATGATACAAGTCATGATTTTTGTTGTACTAGCCATAGGCATTTGACTGTCCCCTTTTTTTGAATACAGAATACGTCCGGAATCTGCATCCAATAAGACAGCTGATTGGGCATACAACTGTTTTAGTTCATCTGGAGTTTCTATGGTTGTTTCTTCCTGTTCAAATTGTGTAGATCCATAAACCTTTTGGCAAGGTGTTACCATTAGGGAAATTGCTAGTAATAATGAGATGAAAAGTTTTTTCATAGAATACATACCCTTATTTGTAAAGTTAGTATAGTCTATGACGAAGATTTTTCATATATTCAAACAAAGAAAGTGTAAAGGTTGGCATTTTCTTTGAAAGTAATAAGAACTCATGGATATTAAGTTCAAGAGGTGGTAGAATATTTATGATATATGAATCATATGAATCCATAAAATAAGGAGGTTATCATTTAATGAGAACAATGAAGCTTGGTGGAAGCAATTTAGAAGTGCCAGTAGTAGGGGTTGGTTGTATGAGACTAAAAGCACTGGATGTAAAGGAAGCACAAGCCTTTATTCAATCAGCTTTAGAAGAGCAGGCAAACTTTTTTGATCATGCGGACATCTATGGTGGTGGAGAGTGTGAGACTATTTTTTCAAAAGCCATTCAGATGACAACAAATCTAAGGGAGACCATGATTTTACAGTCCAAATGTGGTATTAGAAATGGTATGTTTGATTTTTCAAAAGAGTATCTATTAAACTCTGTAGATGGTATTTTAGAACGATTAAATACAGATTATTTAGATGTACTTTTGCTTCATCGACCAGATGCTTTGGTAGAGCCAGAGGAGGTTGCAGAAGCTTTTGATCTACTAGAAACAGCTGGAAAGGTCAGACATTTTGGAGTATCCAACCAAAATCCACTGCAGATCCAGTTATTACAGAAGTATGTAAAACAACCTTTGATAGTGAATCAACTACAACTTAGCATAACAAATTCTACCATGATTAGTAATGGAATTAATGTGAATATGACAAATGATTCTGCTGTAAATCGTGATGGCAGTGTACTGGATTTTTGCCGTTTACATGACATTACCATACAAAACTGGTCTCCATTCCAATATGGATTTTTTCAAGGAGTATTTTTAGGTAGTGATAAATTCCCAGAATTAAATAAAGTGATTGATAAAATAGCAGCTAAATATGAAGTATCAAATACCACCATTGCAATTGCTTGGATTTTGCGCCATCCAGCTCATATGATGCCTATTTCAGGAACTACTAATATATCAAGAATGAAAGAAATATGTAAGGCTACAGCGATTACCCTTACAAGAGAGGAATGGTATGAAATTTATAGGGCAGCTGGAAATATTTTGCCATAAAGGTTTCATTTATGGCTTACCTTTTTTTGATTTTTTTTGTTAAAATGTGGATTTTGTAGCAGATTTCATTTTACAATATTCATTGACAAATGAAGTGGGGTCAAGTAAAATAACAGTATGGGTTTTGTATGATAAAGCAAGAGAAACTATCTGTTTAAACCAATGTGGGAAGGGTTTCACAATAAAGAAAATTCAATTGAGGTTTAGTTGGAAATTTCAGACCTAGACTCAATAATTGATTAAATTCATTTATTGGTTCTAGGTCTTTTTAAGCATTAATTAATAATATAGATTATCTTAACCTACGAATATAGTTATTAAGGTCGTATGGTTGTAATAATATAATAATGGAGGACTGCATATGAGTAATTCAGCACAAACATCATCAAGAAAAAGAATTTTAATGTTACTTGATGAAGGTAGTTTTGTTGAAGTTGGAAGCTTTATAAAAGCAAGAAATACCGACTTTAACATGACAGAAAAAGAAACACCTGCAGATGGGGTAATTACAGGGTACGGTACCATTGAAGGTAGTCTTGTCTATGTTTATAGTCAAGAAACATCCGTATTAGGTGGATCTGTAGGGGAAATGCATGGAAAGAAGATTACAAACATCTATCAATTAGCAATGAAGATGGGTGCACCTGTTATTGGTTTTGTGGACTGTGCGGGATTAAGATTACAAGAGGGCACAGATGCATTACAAAGTTTTGGGGAACTATACAAAAACCAGGCCATGGCATCAGGAGTCATTCCACAGATTACTGGAATATTTGGAGCTTGCGCAGGAGGTATGGCTATCTCATCAGCGTTAACAGATTTTACATTTATGGAAGAAGACAATGGTAAATTATTTGTGAATTCACCTAATACTTTAGAAGGGAATTTTACATCTAAATGTGACACTTCATCTGCTAAATTTCAGAGTAAAGAAGCTGGTCTTGTAGATGATACTGGTACTGAGGAAGAAATTATTTACAAAATCAGAACTTTAGTCACTATTTTACCTGCTAATAATGAAGATGATATGTCTTATGATGAATGTAGAGATGATTTAAATCGTATCTGTAATGATTTAGAAGAATATAAAGGTGATACAGCTCTTGCCTTAACCACAATTTCAGATGATGGCTTTTTCTTTGAATTAAAGGCTGAATACCAAAAAGATATGGTAACAGGCTTTATTCGCTTAAATGGTATTACAGTTGGAGCGTTAGCAAATCGATCTGAGGTTTTTGATGAGGACAAAAAATTGGTGGAATCTTTTGATGCGGTTCTTACACCAAATGGATGTGATAAAGCAACAGATTTTGTGAATTTTTGTGATGCATTCCAAATTCCCATACTTACATTAACAAATACCAAAGGTTATAAAGCTTGCCAAGGTACAGAAAAGAGAATTGCCAAAGCGGCAGGTCGTTTGACTTATGCATTTGTGAATGCCACAATACCAAAAGTAAATGTAATCATTGGAGAGGCATATGGAAGTGCCTATTTGACCATGAACAGCAAATCTATTGGTGCTGACATTGTATATGCCTGGCCTAAAGCATCCATTGGAATGATGGATGCAACATTAGCTGCAAAGATCATGTATGCAGATGAGATTAGGTCAGCAGAGGATGCTACTGCATTCATTCATGAAAAGTCAACAGAATATGCAAAATTGCAAACCAGTCCAATTTCTGCTGCTACCAGAGGTTATGTAGATGATATTATTAAACCGGAGGATACCAGAAAACGTGTAGTAGCAGCATTTGAGATGTTATTCACTAAGAGAGAGGATCGTCCAAGTAAGAAACATGGGACGATTTAAAATGAGGTGAAACTTAATGAAGAAATTATTGTTAGTATTATGCTTGATAACTTGTTTATTTGCTATGGCTGCATGTAGCAATGAGAAGAAAACCCCTGAGTCAACAGACCCATCCATGGTGACCTCAATGGAAGAACAGGCTACAGGAATGTTTGAAATATTTTATACTTCTGATGATGAGACCTTAGCAACATACAGGCAACAGGTAGCTGATGAAAAGGATGTTGCTCTAACAAATGCTTTTGATTCCTGGCTTAGCATAAGGCATGAATTGGGGAGCTATGTGTCCACAGAAGGTATTTTAGTATCCCAGGTTGAGAATGGGTATATGGCTACAATATCAGCAACTTTTGAAAAGCGGGCAATGGAATTTTCCATGATAATTGATAAAGATTTCACCAAATTTGAATCAATTCAATTTAATCCTACCTATACAGTAGGGGAGAAGATGCAAAAAGCAGCTCTCACTACGTTGCTAGGTATGGGTAGTGTATTTGCAGTACTGATTTTTATTTGTTTTATTATTAGTTCCTTTAAGTACATAAGCAAATTTGAAAATAGAAATACGGCGGTAGTGGAAAAAACGATACTTGAAACTGAAATTATGAGTGGGGCAGAGGATGTAACATCTGTTTCTATGAATGAGTCCAACAATCTAACTGATGATATGGAATTGGTAGCGGTCATTACTGCTGCAATTGCAACAGCCACAAGTACATCAACAGATGGATTCGTTGTAAGGTCAATTAAAAGAGCACAAACCAGTAATTGGAAGAAAGCATAACAATATTAGGAGGTTGACAAAACATGAAAAACTATACAATCACAGTAAATGGCACTATATATGAAGTAACTGTAGAAGAAGGATTTGCAAGTGGAAATGCACAAAAAGCTGCACCAGTCCTGACCACACCAACTAAGGCTCCCATAACATCAACACCAGCCCCTAAAAAAGCAGTAGTTCCAACAGCAGACACACAAGGTTCTATAGTCATCACTGCTCCTATGCCAGGGAAAATTCTTGGAGTTAAAAAAGGTGTAGGGCAGTCTGTTAAGAAAGGTGATGTTTTACTTATTCTGGAAGCTATGAAGATGGAAAATGAAATTGTGGCCTCAGAAGATGGAGTTGTTGCCACTATTCATGTATCTATAGGTGATTCCATTGAAGCAGGAGTTACTTTGGCTACATTAAATTAGGATAAGCATGATACCATGCAATCCAGATGGAGGATTTGAAATGAACTATATTTTAACTACACTCAATAATCTTCTTCATCAGACAGCATTATTTAATATTACAGGGGGAAACCTGCTTATGATTTTAGTGGCTTTTATTTTCCTATATTTAGCCATAAAAAAAGGTTTTGAACCACTATTATTAATTCCAATTGCTTTTGGTATGTTATTGGTTAATATCTATCCGGATATTATGTTGTCAATTGAAGATTCCTCAAACCATGTTGGTGGTTTGTTATATTATTTTTACTTATTAGATGAATGGAGTATTTTCCCATCCTTGATTTTCCTTGGAGTTGGAGCAATGACAGACTTTGGTCCACTTATTGCCAATCCAACAAGTTTCTTACTAGGAGCTGCTGCACAGTTAGGTATTTATGCAGCTTATTTTCTAGCTATTCTCTTAGGATTTACGGATAAAGCAGCAGCAGCGATTTCTATCATTGGAGGAGCAGATGGACCAACCTCCCTCTATCTGGCCAGTAAGTTAGGTCAGTCACAATATATGGGACCTATTGCAGTAGCAGCCTATTCCTACATGTCATTAGTACCCATTATCCAACCACCAATTATGAGATTATTAACCACTAAAAAAGAACGAAGTATTAAAATGAAGCAGTTAAGACCTGTTTCAAAATTAGAAAGAATCTTATTTCCAATTGTAGTTACTGTTATTGTCTGTTTAATTCTTCCATCAACAGCTCCACTAGTTGGAATGCTAATGCTTGGAAATTTATTTAGAGAATCAGGAGTGGTAAAACAGTTAACTGAAACTGCTTCCAATGCACTGATGTATATTGTTGTAATTTTACTTGGAATCTCTGTAGGTGCCACCACCAGTGCAGAAGCCTTCTTAAAAGTAACCACTTTAAAAATTGTTTTATTAGGTCTGATTGCCTTTGCTTTTGGTACTGCCGGAGGAGTTCTCCTAGGAAAACTTATGTGTAAGTTATCAGGAGGAAAGATAAATCCTCTTATTGGTTCAGCAGGTGTTTCAGCGGTGCCTATGGCAGCTAGAGTATCTCAAAAGGTAGGAGCAGAAACAGATCCTACAAACTTCCTATTGATGCATGCTATGGGACCTAATGTTGCAGGTGTAATAGGTACAGCAGTAGCTGCCGGACTTTTCATGGCAATGTTTGGGGCTAAATAATGGAAAATTGTAGGTAATAGGATGCTATTGAAAAAACTTAGGAGGTAAGGGAATGTCAGAAATAATAAAAAAACCACTAAAAATAACTGAAACGGTTCTAAGAGATGCACATCAGTCCCTCATTGCAACCAGAATGACAACAGAGCAGATGCTTCCCATCATTGACAAGATGGATAAAGTGGGATATCATTCTGTAGAGTGCTGGGGAGGAGCTACATTTGATGCTTCTCTGAGATTTTTAAAAGAAGATCCTTGGGATAGACTTAGAAAACTAAAGACTGGATTTAAAAATACAAAACTTCAGATGCTGTTTAGAGGCCAGAATATTTTAGGATATAATCACTATGCAGATGATGTGGTGGAATATTTTGTGCAAAAGTCAATTGCAAATGGAATTGATATTATCAGAATTTTTGATTGCCTAAACGATATGAGAAATTTAGAGACCTCAGTTAAAGCGGCCAATAAAGAAAAGGGTCATGCACAGGTTGCACTTTGTTATACATTAGGTGATGTCTATACTCTTGATTATTGGAAGGATATTGCTAAAAAAATCGAAAATATGGGTGCTGATTCTATTTGCATTAAAGATATGGCAGGCTTATTAGTTCCATATGCAGCCCAGGAACTAGTTACTGCATTAAAAGCAACCGTAAGTATACCAATTGATCTTCATACCCATTATACAAGTGGTGTGGCATCTATGACTTATTTAAAGGCAATAGAAGCAGGATGTGACATTATAGATACTGCAATGTCTCCATTTGCATTAGGAACCAGTCAGCCAGCAACAGAAGTTATGGTAGAAACCTTTAGAGGGACCCCATATGATACAGGACTGGATTTAACTTTGCTGGCAGAAATAGCGGATTACTTTAGACCAATGCAAGAAGAGGCACTAAAGAGTGGTTTATTAAATCCTAAAGTATTAGGGGTGGATATTAAAACCCTCATCTATCAAGTACCAGGTGGTATGCTTTCCAATCTTGTTTCCCAATTAAAGGAGTCAAATGCTGAAGATAAATACTATGAGGTATTAGCTGAAATCGCTAAAGTTCGTAAAGATTTTGGAGAACCACCACTAGTTACTCCATCTTCACAAATTGTAGGCACACAAGCAGTACTTAATGTATTGGGTGGTGAACGTTATAAAATGGTTACAAAGGAATCAAAGAAGATTCTGATGGGTGAATTCGGTCAGACAGTCAAACCTTTTGATCTGGAAGTACAAAAAAAGGTGATTGGAGATGTAACACCTATTACCTGTCGACCAGCTGATTTAATTGAGCCACAATTAGAAAAGTTAGAGAAAGAAATTGCACAGTGGAAACAGCAAGATGAGGATGTCTTATCTTATGCTTTATTCCCTCAGGTAGCAAAAGATTTCTTTCAGTATCGAGAAGCTCAACAGACAAAAGTTGATATGAGTGCTGCAGATATAGCCAGTAAGGCTTATCCAGTATAAAACCCATATCCAGCACACAAGAGAAAAGTATTTTATTAAAGGAGAAATAGTATGCGTACATTTGGAACCATAGCACGTGGTGTTCGTGCTCCACTGATTAAGTCAGGTGATAATTTAGCAAATATTGTATTGGAGAGTATTTTAGCCTCTACCCAAAGTGAAGGTTATGAGCTTCAGGACAAGGATGTAATTGGAATCACAGAAGCTGTTGTAGCACGGGCTCAAGGCAATTATGCCACTTGCCAACAAATCTCTTTGGATATAAAAAATAAATTCCCAAGTGGTGAGCTTGCAATTATTTTTCCTATTTTGAGCCGAAATCGATTTGCTACATTGCTAAAAGGTATAGCAGCAGGCTGTAAGAAGCTTTATATTATGCTTTCTTATCCTTCTGATGAAGTAGGAAATGAATTGATTTCTTGGGATATGCTAGATGCTGCAGGTATCAATCCATATACGGATGTACTTGATGAAGAAGCATATCGTAAAGCTTTTGGATATGATACCAAACATCCCTTTACTAATATGGATTATGTGGAATTTTATAAAAGCTTTGGAGATCACATCTCTTTTATTTTTGCAAACGATCCTCGAGCTGTTCTTAAATATACAAAGAATGTTTTATGCTGTGATATTCATTCGAGGGAGCGCTCTAAGCGGTTATTAACATCTGCAGGAGCAGATATTGTGTTGGGTCTTGATGATATACTATCTACTTCTGTAGATGGCAGTGGATATAATGAGACCTACGGACTATTGGGTTCTAATAAAGCTACAGAGGATTCCGTCAAGCTTTTCCCTAGAGATTGTCAAGATCTGGTGGATACCATACAAAATAAATTATTAGAAACAACTGGTAAAAAGGTTGAGGTTATGGTTTATGGAGATGGAGCATTTAAAGATCCTGTAGGAAAGATATGGGAACTAGCTGATCCTGTGGTGTCACCAGCATATACAGTAGGGCTTAATGGTACACCTAATGAGTTAAAACTTAAGTTATTACTTGATAATGAGTTTGCAGGTAAAACTGAAAGCGAAGTGAAGGCGGAAATGGACAAGGCAATCAAATCCAAATCATCTGACTTAGGAGATAAAGCATTAGGAACTACACCCAGAAGATATATAGATCTTTTAGGAAGTTTATGTGATCTTATGAGTGGAAGTGGAGATAAAGGTACACCAATTATTCTTGTTCAGGGCTACTTTGACAACTATGCATCCTAATCATATCATATAATAGACGAACCTTCATAACTAACCATACAGATGAAAATGCCACAATATTTTCATCTGTATGGTGTTTTCTATTAGTTTTGAATTCTCATATATTCAAGTTATTTTCTATAAATTCGATATCTATTTGGTTTTCTATGAATTCATCGTAGCTTTTATAGGAATATCTTAACAGTAAAGGTCTAATCTGACTCATTCGAGCCCGTTTTACATCCACAAAGTAATGAAATTTGCTTATGTCATAAAGCCTGGATTTTGCTATGAGAATTGCCTCATCAAAGGTAATGGTTTGTTTGCTTGCAAAAACTCTTTCTGGAAAGCATTCATTGATAAGCCAACAACCTATAAAAATATGGTCTTCCATAAATATCACAATTGGATTCAATTGTGCTACTTCTAACACAGCTGCATATAACAAAGATAAATCAAGGCAAGTGCCAGATTTATGATCAGCAATATCTTCAGGGAATCGAATCTTTTGTCCACATGCTTCTAAATTTCCAGAAGGCGTTATGTTGTCAATGTAAAGATCTGTAATGGCATGATAAATGGCAGCCAATTGTTGTTTTACTCGATTGGGATCATTTGATTGATATTCATCCATTGTAGAAATAAAGGACCATATTCCCATATAAGCCGCTGAATTTTTAAGAATGGAGCTAATAGAAGGGCTATTTGGAATCATAAACGCAGTTATTAATTCAGGAATGGAGTCACCACCATTCCACTCATCAAAAGCTAGAATTTGAATGTGAAAAATATCACTGGCAATAGTTTCTTGAAAAGAGGATACCTTTAAGGTTATTTGACCTTTGATTCTCTCGGATAGAGAATATAAGAATATAGTTTTCCATAAGTCCACCACCTTTTTATGATGAATATTGTATCATGATAAGAACACATAAACAATAATCATGGAAATAAAATATAAGAGGATATCTTTTCATTTACACAAATATTTGTTATACTTTATAGAGATATACGAGTATAACAAAACATAGTTGAAATTGTTTTTATTGTGTAAGGAGAAAAGTACATGGCACTTATAGAATGCACCCGATGTGGTGGAACGGTTGAAACCAATGCGGATAAGACAGTGGGTACCTGTCAATATTGTGGTTCCATTATTACAATACCAAAGTCAGCAGAAAAGAAAAGTAATTTATATAATCTAGCCAATTTTTTAAGGCGAAGTAATGAGTTTGAAAAGGCTATTGAAACCTATGAAGAAATATTAAGGGAAGATAATACAGAAGCAGAAGCACATTGGGGAATTGTATTATGTACATATGGCATTGAGTATGTAGAAGATCCAGAGACAAAGGAACAGATTCCTACCTGTCATCGAACATTATATGACTCTGTTTTTATAGATTCTAATTATAAGGAAGCATTGATCAATTCAGATGAATACACAAAAGAGATTTATCAAAAAGATGCAAAACAAATTGATGATGTCCAAAGGAAGATACTAGAGTTGTCCTCTCAGGAAGAAAATTTCGACATCTTTATTTGTTATAAAGAAACTGATGAATTTGGAGATAGAACGGAAGATAGTGTGATTGCCCAAGAGCTATTTCAGGAACTTTTGGAAAGAGGTTTTAAGGTTTTTTTTGCAAGAAAAACTCTAGAAGGCAAACTAGGAGAAGAATACGAACCTATTATATTCTCTGCACTCATAAGTTCCAAAGCAATGGTGGTATTGGGAACCAAGGCGGAAAATTTTAATGCTGTGTGGGTGAAAAATGAATGGAGCCGATATAGAGATTTAATAAAAAAAGGTGACAAAAAGGTTATGATTCCTGTATACAAAGGAATTTCTCCATATGAACTGCCCAAAGAGTTTGTTAATTTACAATCACTTGATATGAGTCGATTAGGATTTATGCAGGATTTGTGTGATGGATTATCAAAAATAGTAAATAGTAATATTATTTCTGCTCCTCAGCCCGCTATGTTAGTTATTAATAACAATGCTTTTGAGGCTTTATTGGAGAGGGGATACTTATATTTAGAAGATGGGGATTTTAAAAAGGCGGATGAATATTTTGAACGTGTTTTAGATCAAAGTCCAAAAGAGGCCAGAGCCTATTGGGGGAAGTTGTTGGTTTTGTTAAAGCTTCATAACGAGAATGAATTACAAGCTTTATTATCACCAATAGACAATTATAATGAATATAAAAAAGCCATACGTTTTGGCAGCGAAGAACAAAAAGAATGTTATAAAAGTTTTCACAATTCTATTATAAAGCGGCTGGAAGAGCAAAAGGAACGGATAAGAAAAGAAGAAGAACAGGTGGAGAAAGAAAGGTTAGACAAGGAAGCAGAAGAAAAAAAACAGTATGAAGATATGATAGAAGCAATAAAGCGTAGGGAGGAAAAAGAGTTTTTATCAAGAAAAGAAGCTTGGTTAAAGCAAAAAGCAAAAGATAGAAAGATAGTATTAACTACCATTATTGCTATTCCTATCCTATTTCTATTAATATGTGTTAATGCATATATATTAGCTCCCATGATAAATTACAATAAAGGTGTTAAGTTAACTGAAAGTGAAAATTACATAAAAGCCATAGAGACATTTCAAAAATGTAAGGGCTATAAAGACTCAAAACAAATTTTAATGACACTTTTAAATCCAAATTATATAAGTGTGGGGGCACACCACTCCATAACTTTAATGCCAGATGGTACCGTTGCTGCAACTGGTTCTGATGAGTATGGTCAATTGAATGTTACCAATTGGACCAATATTGTAGAAGTAAGTGCTGGATATGATCATAGTATAGGATTAAAGTCTGATGGAACTGTTTTAGCTATAGGAGGTAATGATTTTGGCCAACTAAATGTTGAGGATTGGATCGATATTGAAAGTATCAGCGCAAATTCTTATCAAACAATAGGGCTAAAATCAAATGGAACATTGGCAGCAGTAGGGAATAATGAATATGGGCAGTTAAATGTGGCCAATTGGACGGATGTAAAAGGAATTAGTGCCGGTGATTTTCATACAATTGGTCTATTAAACAATGGAACTGTAATTGCTATAGGGGATAATAGCAATGATATGCTGAATATTTCAGACTGGAGTGATATAGTTGAAGTAAGTGCAGGAAATACTCATACAGTAGGATTAAAATCAGATAGAACAGTGATTGCAGTAGGTTCTAATGTAGATGGACAATTGGACGTTTCTCAATGGTATAACATTATGAAAGTTAGTGCCGGAGCTTTTCATACAGTTGGTCTAAAAGCCAATGGCAGGGTAGTTGCTGTTGGCAATAATGAATATGGTCAGACAGATATATCAAATTGGAAGAACATTGTGGCCATTAGTGCTGGAAAGTATTGTACCATAGGATACAAATCCGATGGAACCATTGTTATGGCTGGAGCTTACACAAATGAAAAATAGATGTTTCAAATGAATTAAATGTTATTGCATTCACATATCATAATAAGAAAATACAGAGAATATAACAAATGGAAGGTTCTGTATTTTAAGTAGTAAGAGAATAGGAGATTCTTATGAGGATAAATAAAAATATTAAAATAACAAGTATTATTTACTTTATTACAGTTTTCATTTTGACAATCATTATGTTTCTTATAGTCAAATCAGGAAATGCTATCTTTTGGGCTGCTTTTGGTTTTGTTCTTTTGTCCATTACCATCTTGTTTCTAACCATGGTCTATTATCTTTACAATATAAAACATTCAATAAAAGAGTTTCCTTCTAACTTGCCCATTGGTTATGTTGTTAGGCAATACTTTATTGTTCATATGATTGTCACCATAGTAGCTGTAGTACTTTATCAATTTTTCATAATAAATAATATCTATTTGTCACTTACATACTACATTGCAGTAGAGTTGATAATACATCTGGTCTATGGCATTCGAATTGTCATTACATTTGCTGCCAGAAATGTGCTTAGAGACCTTGATGAAAAAAATAATGCTAAAGTAACAAACTGGCGTATGTTAATTGCCGATTCAGAGGTAATAAAAAATAAAACTCTTGAAGTAAATGCTGAAATGCAAAACCACCTTTATGATGCAGCAATCAAATTGAATGAAGCTATTTTATACTCGGATCCTATGTCTCATGAAAGTTTAAGGCAGGCTGAAGACTTAATAAAATGTAAGTTGGATGATTTAAATTTACAAGTGGATGATTTAATAAGCAATAAAAACGTGACGACGGAACTATTTGACCAAATGGTACTAGAAATAGGAAATATGTTAAAAGATAGGAATAACAAGATTAAATATTTGAAATAGTGGTCTTATATGGAGGAAATAACATGGCAATTATTGAGTGTACCCGTTGTGGAGGAAAGCTTGAAACCAGCACAGATTTGACCATCGCTATATGTCAATACTGTGGTTCTATCATTACTATTCCAAAATCAGCAGAAAAAAAGAGCAATCTGTTTAATAGGGCTAATTATCTAAGAAGAATTAATGAGTTTGACAAAGCTATTGCTATTTATGAAGAAATTCTTCGGGAGGATAATTTAGAAGCAGAAGCTCACTTTGGTATAGTACTTTGTATATATGGTATTGAGTATATAGAAGATCCAGTAACAAAGGAACAACTTCCAACCTGTCACAGAGCAATGTATGATTCCATTTTTATAGATTCTAATTATCAGGAAGCCTTAGCAAATTCTGATGAAAGGACAAAAGAAGTCTATCAAATAGATGCAAAACGAATTGATGATTACCAAAAAAAGATTCTTGAACTATCTTTAAAAGAAGAAAAATTTGACATTTTTATCTGCTATAAAGAAACGGATGAATTTGGAAACAGAAGTGAAGATAGTTTGATTGCTCAGGAATTATTTTATGAACTAGTAAAGAGGGGTTTTAAGGTATTTTTTGCACGTAAAACACTAGAAGGAAAACTTGGTGAAAATTATGAACCAATTATTTTTTCTGCTTTAAATAGTTCAAAAGCCATGGTTGTGCTTGGCACCAAGCCTGAGCATTTTAAATCTGTATGGGTGAGAAATGAATGGGGCCGATATAGAGCATTAATTAAAAAAGACCCAAATAAGGTAATAATACCAGCATATAGAGGGTTTTCTCCCTATGAGCTACCACAAGAATTTACTAATCTGCAGGCCTTGGATATGAGTAAACTTGGATTTATTCTGGAACTTTGTGATGGATTGACTAAGATTGTAAGTAGCAGTGTTGACAAAGAGACAGTTTCACAAAATTTTAATAACCATCCATATGCAGGTTTATTAGATCGAGGATACATGTACATTGAGGATGGTAATTTTGCCAAAGCTGATGAATATTTTGAACGTGTGTTGGATCAAAACCCCCGTGAAGCTAGAGCCTATTGGGGCAAGTTAATGTCACAATTAAAGGTTCGACATGAGATTGATTTTGAAGAATTCTCAACAGTTCTAGACCAATATGATTATTTTAAAAAATCAATACGTTTTGGCGACTCTACACAACAGGAAAAATATCAACATATCAATGAATTCATTTTGGAGCGTATGGAAATTGAAAGGCAACGTCTGGTTGAGGAGAGACAGCAATTGGAAGAACATGAGCGGGAGGAAAGACGTCAATTGGAGGAACATGAGCAAGAGGAAAAAAGGCAAAGGGGAGAACATGAGCTAGAGAAAAAAAAGCAGAAGGAAATTCAATTTAAAAAACGAATTAAAAAAACAATAGTAGGATTAATCACAGTTTGTTTCGTAATTTTCGTGAGTATTTTCATTCAAGAACTACAAATGATGTTTTATTATAATAAAGGAAATAAATATATTCTCTCAGAGGACTATGTTAATGCTATAGCTACCTTGGAAAAATCCCCTCATTATAAAAATTCTCATGAATTAATAAGGGAATATACTTATATCTTAGGGAAAAGTTATGTTGATGAGGAGAAATATTCTAAAGCAATAGAATATTTTGAAAAAATTCCCGATAGTGAAAATGCTCAACAATTAGTAAATGAGCTCTCTTATACAGTTGGTAATATATACCTTGATAATGGTCAACATGTAAAAGCCATAGAGTATTTTGACAAGGCTCGTGCTTATAAAGATTCTACCCAAATAATAAATGATTTAGTAAGTAAATATCAAAATAAAATTACCCTTGATACTTCAAACACTGTTGGGGTCATGGCGAATGGGACGATTATGGCTAAAGGTAGCATAAATAGTTTTGATATTAAGGTATGGAATAATCTTAAAACAATCAGTTTGTACAATAATTATATAGTAGGTTTGAAGTGGGACGGGACAGTAATTGCTGAAGGAGGTAAATCTTATGACCAGAGAAATATTATAAAATGGAATAATATTGAAACCATTGGTGTTTCATATGAATCTGCATTTGGATTAAAGTCTAACGGAACTGTGGTTGCAATTAGCGATAATAGTATGGTAATACAGGATATTTCAGGTTGGCGTGATATTGTAGCAATTAGTGCAGGAGATTTTCATGTGGTGGGGTTAAAATCTGATGGTTCAGTAGTTGCAACAGGTAATGCACGTTATGGTAAGTTAGAAATTTCAGATTGGAAAGATATAATTGCAATTGCTGCTGGTGAAAGTTATACAGTTGGCTTAAAATCAGACGGGACAATAGTTGTGGTGGGTGACAATAAGTATCTTTCCTCTAGTTTGTTAAATTGGAAAAGTATAGTGGCTATTAGTGCTAAGGATAATCAGTTAATAGGTCTTAAATCAAATGGGACTCTTATGGCTATGGGTGATAATACATTTGGGCAACTAGATATAAGAGATTGGAATGATATGATAGCAATCTATGCAGGAGCTAGTCATACAGTCGGATTAAAGTCAGATGGCACATTTGTTGCAGTGGGTTCCAACTCAGATGGTCAGTTGGATCTTAAACAATGGAATTATTTTAATTGATAGAATTATGAAGTAATAAAACCACTAGTGGGAGCATTTCCAGATCTTAAATTTTCCCATTAACCATTTTTTTAACTATAAATTATGGAAATGAAATAAATAAGAAAAGAACCCCTCAAGAATGAGGGGCGGGGTAGTTGAGAGCGCCAAGGCACTTTGTTATTAAGCCATGAGTTCTAAGATTTTAAGATTCTAAATTCCACTTGGGGCTGATAAACCTTATTCAATATGATAACGAATATTTTTAAATACGCCACTGTGTGTTATATTTTTAGTATCTGTCTTTAGTTTCACAAGCATAAACTGTAGTCGAATATATACACTTTCTACAGTGTCCTTAACATTATATTTGTCTTTAAGTGAGATACAGATTTTTTTATGGATTTCATCGCTAAATGGATTACCATTATCTACTAGTTTAGCATTTTCAACTTCATAAATATTGCCCCAAGCTACTTTATCCTTATCCGTTTTGTAATACCAACCATCAATTCTCAACACTGCACAAAATTCCCCATCATACTCATCCATCTTACAATCATATTCCAAATAGAGTTCATTTTTCTGGGAATGAAAGTTCAAGGTGTATAAAACTCCGGCGGCTTCTTTCGCCATTAAAGAGTTGTGGGACTCTTTAATAGAACTGTTAGAATCGTCCAGAAACAAATGCAAAGCATTGTCTTTGATTTCATAATTTCCGTAATTTCTTAAATGCATTGATTTATCATAGGAAATTCCAGAATCCAATGAACTTAATAAATTATGCATCTCTAGGGAAGGAACCATTTCAACTCCATTAATATTTACTTGATTAAATGGACTTGTATGTTCCTGCAAAAATGAAGTATAAGGAGGTATAAATGTCATTGCTTTATCTAAATTCCTTATCATGGATAATAACTCTTTGGATCCTGATTCTACAATCAACTCCACTGCATTATCATGTGCCTCCGAAGAAAGAATCTGCACAGTAGCCTTCTCAGCACCATTCCAATAGTCATTATGTGGTTTAGAAGACCCGGTAATCCTATTAAAGCTACCTCCAATGGACAAAGAACAGCCATTTATTTGTGTTTTATTCTCATTGTCAACGTTATTTGCAAATAACTGCATATTTTCTATTGTATTGTTGTTTCCAAGTATGCGGATACCATCTCTATAATTTTGTTGAGAGGAACAACTTGTAAGATTAATGGTACTACCTGTAATATAAAATCCATCATAAGCATATTGGATAATTCTATTATTATAATCCATTACTACAGGACGTTCTGTTAAGACATTTGGGTATCGGTAGATACGACCATTTAAAAACGCCTTGCATCCCATAAGAAAGTTGCCACCAGTTGCTACATAAAAGCCAGAGAAAAAATTACTAAAAGAAGTACATCCAATAAAACGGTTTGCAACATTTGTTAAATAGATTCCGTGATTATAGCAAAGTCCTACATGCACATTAGATACTACACTTTCCATGGCATCGAAAAACAATCCGATTCCAGTAAATTCAGTGATACAAAGGTTTTCTAACATAAATTGAGGTTTTCCATTATATGCTGCTTTACTTGCCAGACGCAACCCTCCCCATTCAGCGCGTCCTCCAGGTATAGCACCACTAATTGTCAAATCTCTAATCTCGATTTCACAGCTTTTCTTTTCTGGATCAACATAGTTTTCAATGGCATAAAGGTTTTTACTGGCATAATCTTTAGTTGCAGTGCATTTTAAAACGGTATTGCCAAGTCCATCACCAACCAACTTGTTTTGTGGGTTGAGAAATAACTTCTGTTTTAGATTATAAATACCAGCTGGCAAGTAAACCACATAATATTGATCTAACGCATCTTGTAGCAGAGTTGTCCAATCCTCCACATCCTCAATATTTTTTCCTTGAACTGCCTCTAGTTCTAGCACATTAATCTTAGGTTTGCGATTTTTTGGAATCATGTAAGCATTTAAAGTCATAAATTCACCTATACCTTTCAATTTATAATTAAGAGAATATTTTTCAATAAAATAAATTAATAAATATTCTGATAATTCCAGAATTATTCCAAAACAAGGGAATTAAAACTGCTTTATATGCAATCCCAGTTCACTTTTGTGTGGATAAATCTAATTTATGCAGAATATCAATGGATTATGAATCAAAAGTATTGATTTGTTAATAGACATAGTCTAGCTATCAATGGTATAATAATCTTAATCTAGATATGATAACAGAGTTTGTTGATGCAGACAGATAGGAGTTTTTATGACATTGGATAAACTGGATATTGGAAAAAAAGCCAAAATACTTACAGTAGATGGAGAAAATTCATTAAGGTGCCGTTTGCTGGATATGGGGCTTATACCTAAAACGACAATAATGATACGTAAGGTTGCACCCATGGGAGATCCCATGGAATTGGAATTACGAGGATATACCCTTACAATCCGTCTTGAGGATGCACAGAAAATAGAAGTAATTGAACTATCGGAGGCAAAATAATATGATATTTGCACTAGCCGGAAACCAAAATTGTGGTAAAACCACCTTGTTTAATCAACTAACCGGTTCTAATCAACATGTGGGAAATTTCCCAGGTGTTACTGTAGATCAAAAAAGTGGAGTGGTACGAGGTCATAAACAAACAACAGTAGTAGATTTGCCAGGCATTTATTCTATGCGCCCATTTTCCACAGAAGAGATTGTAACAAGGGACTTTTTGATCAAGCAAAAACCAGATGGTATCATTAATATTATAGATGCTACAAATATGGAGCGTAATCTATATTTAACCTTACAACTAATCCAACTGAATATACCTATGGTACTTGCTCTAAATATGATGGATGAAGTTCGTGGTAATGGAGGGTCCATAGATGTTGAAAAATTAAGTTTAGCATTGGGTATTCCTGTGATACCAATTAGTGCAGTAAAGAATGAAGGAGTAGAGGAACTGATTCAACAAGCAATAAAAAGTTGTGAACAAAAAAAATGTCCAAAACGACTGGATTTTTGTTCTGGAGCAACACACCGTTGTATACATAGTATCACTCATCTGGTGGAGGACCATGCACTAGATTTTGGTATTCCAGCACGTTTTGCAGCAACAAAACTTGTGGAAGGCGATCAGCCTATTATGGAGGCTCTTAAGTTAAATAAAAATGAACTGGAGACCATCGAACATACCATTTCTGAAATGGAACAGGAACTGGCTATGGATCGTAATGCTGCTCTGGCAGATATGCGTTATACTTTTATAGAAACCTTATGTGCAAAAACAGTTGTAAAAGCAAATGAGAGTAAGGAGCATATCCGTAGTGTAAAAATTGATACTATTCTTACAAATAAATATCTGGCAATTCCAGTATTTTTACTTATTATGTTAAGTATATTTGCATTGACATTTGGTGTTATTGGTACAAAGTTAAGTGATTTGCTTAGTATTGGCATTATGTGGGTTACTAACATGGTTGATGTAGGTTTAACAAGGGGAGGGCTGAACCCTGTGATTCATTCACTTGTAATTGATGGGATTTTTGCAGGGGTTGGAAGTGTTTTAAGTTTCATTCCTATTATCATAACCCTATTTTTCTTTCTATCCATCTTAGAAGACAGTGGTTATATGGCTCGTGTGGCATTTGTCATGGATAAATTACTTCGCAAAATAGGTCTGTCTGGAAGGAGTTTTGTTCCAATGCTCATAGGATTTGGTTGCACAGTTCCAGCTATTATGGCTACTAGAACTCTATCCAGCCAAAGAGATAGAAACATAACAATTTTACTTACACCATTTATGAGTTGTAGTGCCAAAATTCCAATTTATGCTGTATTTACAGCAGCTTTTTTTCCAAAACATCAAGTGATGATTATGAGTCTTTTATATATAATGGGTATTATTGTTGGAATACTATGTGGTTTGATTTTAAAAGTAACAACCCATAGTGGTAAACCTGTTCCATTTGTTATGGAATTGCCCAATTATCGTTTTCCCTCTGCTAAGAGTGTTTTGCTTTTAATGTGGGAAAAAGCCAAAGACTTTTTAGAACGTGCATTTACAGTTATTTTATTAGCAACCATTGTTATCTGGTTTTTGCAGACCTTTAATTACCAGTTTAATGTAGTGGCAGATAGCGGACAAAGCCTATTATCAAGCCTAGGTAGGGGAATTAGCCCCATTTTTGTCCCATTAGGTTTCAAGGATTGGCGTATTTCTACGGCATTAATTACAGGGTTTTCTGCAAAGGAAGCTGTAGTGAGTACATTGGCTGTTCTTACTGGTACCTCTACCGCTGACCTTGGATTGGCTTTAAGTTCCATGTTCACTCCATTAACAGCGTTCAGTTTTTTAACATTTACATTACTTTATACCCCTTGTATTGCGGCTATTGCTGCAATTGAACGTGAAATGAAATCCCCATTAGCGGCTTTAGGTGTTGTGATTTTCCAGTGTAGTATTGCCTGGGCAGTAGCAGCATTGGTGTATCAAATCGGTGTGCTAATAGTTTCATAAAACAAGTTTCAATTTGAAATAGGCTGGTCTTACATGAAGATTCATAAAATATACTATTAGTGAGCCTGATTAAGACGAAAATTTTATAGGTTACTTTTATTTTAAAAGGAGAGTTATCAATGAGATTATTAGATTTAAGTGTAAGTATTATCAATGGTTTGCCAGTAGACCCCCCAGCTCAAATTCCAAAAATCAATTATTTTGATCACAAGAGTGATATATCAATCAATAGTTATCTGGAAATGTTCCCAGGGCTTTCAAAGGAAGAATTGCCTGATGGAGAGGCCTGGGCCATGGAATTAATGCAACTTACCACACATGCTGGTACACACATGGATGCTCCGTGGCATTTTCACTCCACAATGAACAATGGGGAAGCTGCATGGGGGATTGATGAAGTACCCTTAGAATGGTGTATTGGTGATGGTGTGGTGGTGGATGCAACTGATAAACCAGACGGATATGTGATGACATCAGCAGACTTCATAGATTATTTTAATAAAATTAATTACAGATTAAAGCCAGGAGATATTGTTTTACTACATACAAAAGCCCCTACAAAATGGGGAACCCCCAAATATCTGACTACTGGTTGTGGTGTGGGCCGTGAAGGCACACTTTGGTTATGTGAAAAAGGTGTGCATTTGGTAGGAACGGATGCATGGAGTTGGGATGCCCCCCTGCCATTGGTGTCAAAGGTGTATGCCAAAACAAAAGATCCAAGTATCATTTGGGAAGGACATAAGGCAGGAAGAGAAAAAGCCTATGTGCATATGGAAAAACTTACAAATTTAGATCAACTGCCTAAATTCGGATTTAAATTTATGGGTTTTCCAGTCAAAATAGAACACGCAAGTGCTGGTTGGGTTCGTGCAGTAGCGATGTTGGATGAATAACTCTAATAGATTATAAAAAGAAACCTCTAGGAAGATTGGTTGTATCATTAATTTTCCTAGAGGTTTCTTTTTATAATTATGATGTATTTTATTAACTTATTTACAAATTTAATCAATATTTGAGCTTAGTGTTTTGATATAAATCTTGTAACCTATTATATAAATTGTTTTTTATAAAAATATGTTCAGCACTATATCTAACATAGATGTAAAAAGTGATAATTTAATCAATAGATTTTAATTATATATAGTATAATATGGTGAATTACTTTATAATTATTCGGATATATATACATTAATGTCATTCAATGATATGATAACTATATATTTTTATACATTTGTTACAATTGTTTAGCTGATAGAACTAATATAGTGATACGAATATATGGTAGTTGGTAAGTGTTCAAAATCTTAACCATTTAAAAGCTTAGCAGTTGTAAAAATGATATATAAAAAGAAATGGAGGGAAGAGAGAAAAAAGACTTTAAGAATTTTATCATTTACTATTATTTTAAAAAAATATAAAAGGAGCGTATAAAATGAGTAGAAGGTTTAAAAAGTTTGCAAATATATCTATTTCCTTAGCACTAGTTTTTTCAATGTCTATCCCTATGGTATCATTTGCAGCAGAGGAAACAGGTACTGATGCTTATTGGGATGAAGAATTATATACGCAGATAGAAACAACTGTAATGGATAACATACCACAAGTACTTGATACAGATGAAGAGTATATTTATAAAACAAAAGATGGTATTTTTACCAATGTATTTGACATTACCAGTGAAGAATATGAAGAAGATGTTGTATATATCACAGAGACTTATAGGATACAAGGAGCTACAGAAGAAGAACGAAACCAGTCCCAAGAGGTTTTATATTATGGTGATGCAATTAAACATGCTATTTCTGATGCGAAAGAAGCTGGAGGAGGAACTGTACTCATTCCCCCAGGTAACTATTGGACAGGCGCCATTCGTTTTGAAAGTAACGTTAGGTTACATTTAGAGGAAGGAGCCACCCTTCAATTTGTCAGGAATAAGACCAATGAGTATTATCCTCTTGAATATTCCCGATGGGAATCTATGGATGTCATAAACTTTTCTGGATTCTTGTATTCCATTGATGCTGTCAATATTGCTGTAACAGGAACTGGAACTTTGAATGGTATGGTTGATACATACAACTGGATGCCATGGAAAACCAAAGCTAATAATGGAGATGTTCTTCAGGCTAATGTTAGGGATAATATCCTCCAAAAATGGGTAGATAATAAAACTTCTGTTGAGGAGAGAATCCTGGATGATACAATCTCAACCTTAAGACCAAATTTTATCACTTTTGTTCGCACCAACAATATTTTGATGGAGAACTTCAAAATTATAAATTCACCTATGTGGGAGGTATCTCCTTTACTTTGTGAAAATGTTATGATTGATGGACTAATTATCAATAGCAAACGAGGAAATAATGATGGTGTTGATCCTGAATCCTGTACCAATGTAATAATCCAAAATTGTGATATTAATACAGGTGATGACTGTATTGCGATTAAGGCGGGAAGAAACAATGATGGGAGAAAAGAAAACAATAGGCCTTGCTCTAATCTCATTATAAGAAACAATATATTTAGAGATGGTCATGGTGGTATTACTGCTGGATCAGAGATGTCAGGTGGGGTTATGAATGTGCTTGCCCATGATAACGCTTTTGACAGTGCCCTTCTAGATTATGCCATACGATTTAAAACTAATACAAAGCGTGGTGGATTTATTAAAAACATTTACATAAAGGATAGTAAGGTAAATAAATGTAAAATTGCAGTGATTCATTGTGAGTTTTTCTATGAAACACAGGATTTAGATGAATATATGCCTGAAGTTAGTAACATCCGATTGTCTAATATAACCACATTACAATCCGATGAGGGAGGCTCAGACAATATTGGTGCTAAAAACATGTTGTATTTGCAAGGATATGCATTCTCTCCTGTAAATGGAATTTATCTCAAGGACTGTGAATTTAATGGAATTACCAATGACTTACTTAATGTTTACGCAATGAAAAATGTAGTATTTGATCATGTCACCGTAAATGGTGAGTTATTAAATCCATCTCAAAATCGTATTACCATAAAAAAAATATATGTTGACGAAATTGCAGTGACAGAAAATGGGCAGGAATTAGCTACATTAGATTCTACTGCAGATGTAAAAGTAGTATTTGAGTATAAAAACGGAACTGAAGCAACCGCTTCTCAATTTAATGCGTATTTTGGAAATGCATTAAACTATGTAAAACTAACACCAAAAACGGTAAGTGACTTCAAAAAGGTGGAAGGTGAAAATGATTTATATGAGTTTACATTCCCTGCTCAAACAATTGTCACAAAAGAAGATTCCAGAGTTGATGTTATGCTCTGTGAAAAAATAAGTTTAGAAAACTATGATGTTTTAGGATTTGTTGTCAACAAAACCATTGCCCCCCCCATAATAGAAGTAGTTGGTGTATCCCTCAATAAAATATCTACTTCTTTGTTAGTAGGTGCAACAGAGCAATTATTAGCTACAGTAGAACCAGCAGATGCTGATAATACAAATGTAAAATGGAGTTCAAGCAATGATTCTATTGTTACTGTAGATAATACTGGTAAATTAACTGCTATTGCAGCAGGAACTGCTACTATTACAGCAAAAAGTGAGGATGGAGAGCTGACCGCTCAATGTGTGGTAACGGTAAGTAAACCTGCTGAAATAACAATAAAACCTCCAATGAGTGGTAAAACACCTAGCAATTCGACAACTACCATAAAATTAAATCCAAATGAAGATATAACTCCCTTATCCTCATATCCATCAAGCATAGGCGATCCTTCTAATTGGAAGAAAGATCCATCAGGATGGTTACTATCAACAGGAAATAATACCTACGCAAAAAATGAGTGGAAGTTTGTAGATGGTTCATGGTACTTCTTTAACTCAAAAGGTTGTATGTTAACTGGATGGGTACACTTAAACAATCAATGGTATTATCTAAAGGACAGTGGTGCTATGGTCACTGGTTGGTTGCAAACAAATGGCAGTTGGTATTTTTTAAATGCATCAGGTGATATGACCACTAAATCAATGCTATACCAAGGGAAAGAATATAATTTTAATCTAAGTGGTGCATGTGTCAATCCCTAACAACTCATTAAAAATATCACATGTTTTTCACTTGACAACTCTAATTCTTATTGTTATAATTTGACCATTCAATAAAACATATGAAATGCGATGACAAGGAGGAGTACATACTCACCGAAATTTCAGAGAGAAGATGGTTGGTGCGAATCTTCATGGAGGAAGTATGGAAGTAGCCTTTGAGCTGTGAACCCAACAAGAGAAATCTTAAGTAGGCTTCATCGGACTTTTCCGCCGTTATTAGGAAAGCAGTATCGATATTTGATCCGTACTGATGATTCTTATCAGTATTGTATCGTTATTTATCTGTACTGACTGAGAGCGGAGATTTATCTTCGAATTTAGGTGGTAACACGGACTAAGGTTCGCCCTAAGCTAAAATTTTTAGCTTAGGGTTTTTTTTGTTTATTTTTGAAAAATAAAAAGGAGGTAAATTCAAAATGGAAATGAGAGGGACAGAGTTATTGGTGAAGGCGCTACAAAAGGAAGAGGTAACCAAGGTTTTTGGCTATACAGGTGCTTACTGTATGGATATTTTTGACGAATTGTATAATCAGGAATCCATAGAGGTAATCCTACCAAGACATGAGCAAGGTTTGATTCATGCAGCTGATGGTTATGCACGATCTACAGGTAAAGTGGGGGTATGTATTGTAACCAGCGGACCTGGTGCCACAAATCTAATTACTGGAATTGCAACTGCGAATTACGACAGTGTTCCTCTGGTTTGTTTTACAGGGCAAGTACCAAGCTATTTAATTGGACATGATGCGTTTCAAGAGATTGACATTGTTGGAATCACAAAAAGTATATGCAAATACAGTGTAATGGTACACCAACGAAAAGATTTGGGACGAATCATAAAACAAGCATTCTATATTGCAAAAACAGGGAGACCAGGACCTGTTGTAATTGATCTTCCAAAAGATATTATGATGACCATAGGGGATGATGAATATCCCGAAGACGTGTGCATGGGAGATTATCAACCACATATGGGGGCAGATATGTCACGACTTAATGAGGCAGTTAAACAACTTCATCAATCCAAGAAACCTCTATTCTTAATTGGAGGTGGAGTTAAGATTTCAGGAGCTGGTGAGAATCTGACACAGCTAATAGATATCACCCATGTTCCAGTAATTACAACAATTATGGGCAAGGGAACCATAGATTCAAACCATCCATACTATGTTGGGAATCTTGGAATGCATGGAAGTTATGCTGCAAATATGGCAGTTAGTGAATGTGATTTGCTTTTTTCCATAGGAACCAGATTTAATGATAGAATTACGGGAAAAATAAGCGAATTTGCACCAAATGCCAAAATTATTCATATGGATATTGATGTAACATCCATAGCTAAGAATATAAGAGTAGATATTCCCATAGTAGCTGATGCAAAAACTGCAATTCAGTTAATGGTGAGCCATGTTAAAAGATGTGATATTCAGCCTTGGTTAGATAAAATAAAGCTTTGGAAAAAGGTTTCTAATTTCAAAACAAATGAAAGTTTGTTCCTTACACCAGAAAAGATATTTCGAAAGATCAATCATTATTTTACAGAAGGCATTTTTGTTACAGATGTAGGTCAGCATCAAATGTGGGCAACCCAATATCTTGAACTAAATAAGAATAAGAAATTATTAACCTCAGGTGGATTGGGAACTATGGGGTATGGATTGCCGGCAGCCATAGGAGCTAAACTTGGAAACCTACACAAGAATGTTGTCTGCATATCTGGAGACGGCGGTATTCAAATGAATATTCAAGAATTAGCCACAGCAGTAATCAATGAATTGCCAATTATAATCTGCATTTTCAACAATAGTACCCTTGGCATGGTTCGACAATGGCAGCAGCTTTTTTATGATAAGCGATTTGCAATTACCTGTTTGAAAAAAAGGAAAACATGTAGTCAGTATTGCAGTGGACCGAATGAAGACTGTCCAGAATATTCTCCTGATTTTATGAAACTTGCAGAAAGTTATGGTGCATTTGGAATACGAGTAACAAAGGAGCAGGAGATAAATCAAGGATTTTACCAAGCATCTCAACATAAAAAAACGCCAACAATCATTGAATTTATGTTAGACACAGAGGAATTAGTTTTTCCTATGGTTCAAAGTGGAAAATCGTTACATCATATGATTCTAGAAAAATAGGTGGTAGTACACGTGAAAAGTGGAATTTTATATTAAAATGATCTGGATTGGTAGAACAACTCTTATTTTTTAGTACAAAACAGCCTGTGGTTATGAAAACCACAGGCTGTTTTGTAATGGAGATGATCGGGATCGAACCGACTACCTCTTGAATGCCATTCAAGCGCTCTCCCAGGTGAGCTACACCCCCGAAATATTTACAAGGATAATTGTAGCATATTTATAAAAAATTGCAAGCAATAAATACAAACTATTTTGGATATTTATATACATCTTTTCAGCAAAACCAGCATTATCCATACAATAACGCTGATTGCTAAGATACTAATTGCTAAGAAACATACCATTTTTATCTGTAAAATTACCTGTCAAAATGAGAATTAAGTCCACAAACCAGCCAAGACCAAAAAAAGCACCTGTAAAGGTATATAAAATCCCTGTGCCTATTTTTCCTACATAAAAACGATGTATTCCAAACATCCCTAAGAAAAAACATAATAATGCTGCAATGATTTTGCTTTTTGGACTAGGATAATATCCTAAATTGTTGGTTACATTGTAGTTATTATGAAAACCAGTGTTAACCATATTATCATTATAAGATCTATTGTTATTGAAATTTCCTTGAGATGATGTGGTAACCTTTTTCCTATTTTCACTAAACATTAATTCTGCATGTTCTTTGCAATAATATAGTCCATTCATATTAACCATACATTCATCACAAAAAAATCTCCCACAATAATCGCAGTTTCCAGTTGCTTCACGCTCTGAATGATTATGACATATCATAGTATACTCCTCTTTTCTTACATAGTATAAATAAAATAATGAGTATATTATATCAAACAATCCATAAAATAAATAGCTTATCTTAAAAAATAGCTGTTATCATTTGACAATATCAAGGAAAAGATGTATTGTAAAAATAAGAAATGATGATACCTTTACTCTATCCAAAGACCATGTAATAGTGGCAAAAAATTCCATTTAAACAATAAGAACATGGATATGAAAATAAGTTTAAACCAATACATCTTATTATCAGATGCAAACAGGGAGATTTTAAAATGGAACAAAAAATGTTATTTTCTAATAAAGCGTTATATCGCTTGATTGTGCCTTTAATGATAGAACAAATCTTAACAGTTACGGTAGGTATGGCAGATATTATTATGGTAGCTGGGGCTGGTGAAGCAGCTGTTTCGGGAGTATCTTTGGTTGATTCTATCAATGTATTATTAATTAATTTATTTTCGGCCCTAGCAACTGGTGGTGCTGTGGTATGCGCCCATTATCTTGGTCAAAAGAATCGGGAAAAGGCATGTGTGGCTGCCAATCAATTGATAGCAAGTGTTCTGATGATTTCCTCTATTGTGACAATTATTGCATTAATTGGGAATCCATTTATCTTGCAAATGATATTTGGTAAAGTGGATATGAGTGTAATGAAGTCGGCAGAAACCTATTTTTATTTTACTGCAGCATCCTATCCATTTCTGGCAGCATATAATGGAGGTGCGGCACTATGTCGTACTATGGGTAACTCTAAAATATCCATGAATACCTCCCTTATTATCAACGTGTTGAATATTACAGGAAATGCTATTTTTATTTTTGTATTTCATATGGGACCAGCAGGAGTGGGACTTTCCACACTGATTTCCAGAGCAGTTGGTTCTGTTATCATGATATATATAGTGAAAAATCAAAGCTTACTTCTACATATTCATCCAAGATTAAAATTAGGATTTAATTGGAACATAATAAAAGAAATTTTGCATATTGGTATACCAAATGGTTTAGAAAATAGTGTATTTCAAGTTGGGAAATTATTAGTTCAGAGCCTGATTGCAAGTTTTGGAACTGCAGCAATAGCAGCAACTGCAGTATCAAATACCATAGCCTCTTTTGGAGTTATCCCAGGTTCAGCAGTTAGTTTGTCCTTAATTACCGTGGTAGGTCAGGCAACAGGAGCAAAAAAATATGATGAGGCAAAACATTACATAGTAAAACTATTAAAGTTAGCCCATATTTCAATGGCAGCATTAAATATAGTACTGATTTTATTTTGTTCCAGAATCGTTGGTATCTATCACTTATCTCCAGAAGCTTCCAAGTTAGCAGTTTCACTTTCTATCATCCACAGTATTTTCTGCGTATTTATTTGGCCAGAATCATTTACATTACCCAATGCTCTTAGGGCTTCTAATGATGCTAAATATACAATGACTATTTCACTTTTGTCCATGTGGTTGTGTCGTATTGGATTAAGCTATTTATTGGGAAGAACCTTTGGTTTAGGTGTAATTGGTGTATGGATAGCTATGTTATTTGATTGGGCTGTAAGATCAATTTGTTTTATCTATCGAATTATAAGTGGGAAATGGATAAAAAAGTCTGAGGTAACAGCTACATAACATAATTTATATGGCAAAAACTTATAAGTTATGATTCCAAGAATACTTGACAGAGCAGATAACTTGTTTCATAATTATGGAAAGAACAATAGTAAAAAGGGAAGGTAACAGCAAATGTTAACAATTAAAATTGAAAAGACAACAAATCCAAAAGAAAAACCAACAGAAGACAATCCATTGGCATTTGGTACAATTTTTACAGACCATATGTTTGTCATGGATTATGAAGAAGGAAAAGGGTGGGTGGATAAAAGAATCATTCCCTATCAACCATTACTATTAGACCCTTCAGCAATGGTTTTCCACTATGGACAGACAATGTTTGAAGGTCTTAAAGCATATAAGACAGCCCATAATAAAATTCTATTATTTCGTCCTGATAAGAATATTGAAAGAGCTAATAGAAGTAATAAGAGGCTTTGTATTCCTGAAATTCAAGAAGAAGATTTTATGGACGCCTTAAATACTTTAGTGAAAATGGATGGAGATTGGATTCCCACAAAAGAAGGTACTTCACTCTATATAAGACCCTTTGTGATTGCAACAGAGCCATATATTGGGGTAAGACCATCTAAATCTTATAAATTTATCATCATTTTGTCACCAGTAGGGGCATATTACGAAGGTGGAATTAATCCTATCAAAATTTGGATTGAAGATGAATATGTGAGAGCAGTAAAAGGTGGTATTGGAGAAGCAAAAACCGGTGGTAATTATGTAGCCAGCCTAAAGAGTCAAGTAAAAGCTCATGATGCCGGTTATTCTCAGGTACTTTGGTTAGATGGCATCTATCGTAGATATATAGAAGAAGTAGGAGCTATGAATATCTTCTTTAAAATCAATGGAGTAGTGGTGACTCCTGAATTAAATGGAAGTATTCTCCCAGGAGTCACCAGGGACTCAGTGATTCATTTATGCAAAGAATGGGGATTTACGGTAGAAGAGAGGAAGATTTCTGTAGAAGAACTTATTGAGGCTGCTAGAAGTGGAGCATTGGAAGAATGTTTTGGTACAGGAACGGCTGCTGTCATATCACCAGTAGGTGAACTTCGATACGAAGAGGATACCATGGACATTGGTTTAGGCAAAATTGGTCCTGTAAGCCAAAGAATCTATGACACCATTACTGGCATTCAACTAGGTGTGTTGGATGGTCCCTTGGGATGGAGTGTAGAAATAAAATAGAAGTTATCAATCTTTTTTTTGTTGACAAATATTTAGGCTATGATATAATGAGAGCAGTTTAGTTATATCATAAAGACAACACTACGATGAGACTAGTAGGATATTAAAAGGGTTCAGAGAGAAGCATATTAGGTGAGAGTGCTTTACTTGAATATATTTGAAGACCACCTCAGAGTAATCCTTAATCGGATTCGGTGATACCGTTATCATCATAAAGTGGTTATAATCACATTTGATTATAACAATTAGGGTGGAACCGCGATACTTAATAAGTAATTCGTCCCTTTCTGTATATACTATGCAGAAAGAGGGCGTTTTTTTTGTTCACAGTTTCTGAAGTTTTAGAACAACATTATATAAGGAGAGAAAAAGATGAAAATTAAATTAAAAGATGGAGTTATAAAAGAATACTCTAGTGAAATGTCAGTTCTTGATATTGCCAAAGACATAAGTGAAGGTCTAGGAAGAATGGCATGTGCTGGTGAAATCAATGGAAATGTGGTGGATCTTCGTACTATTGTTGACTCAGATTGTGAACTTAGTATTTTGACAACCAATGATTCGGCTGGATTAGCAGCCTATCGTCATACTACTTCACATGTGTTGGCAGAAGCGGTAAAACGTTTATATCCACAAGTGAAATTAGCTATTGGTCCTTCTATTGACACAGGATATTATTATGACTTTGAATCACAATCATTTACAAGAGAAGATTTAGATAAAATCGAAGCAGAAATGAAAAAAATCATAAAAGAAAGTGCTGTATTAGAGAGATTCACTTTGCCAAGAGAAGAAGCAATTCAATTTATGCAAGTGAGACAAGAGCCCTATAAAGTGGAATTAATTAAAGACTTGCCAGAAGACTCAATTATTTCCTTCTACAAGCAAGGGGATTTTGTGGATTTATGTGCGGGACCTCACTTAATGAGTACCAAACAAATCAAAGCATTTAAATTAATATCTTCTTCAGGAGCATATTGGAGAGGTAGCGAAAAAAATCAAATGCTAACCAGAATTTATGGAACAGCATTTGCTAAAAAACAAGAACTGGAAGACTACTTAGAATATTTAGAAAATGTAAAAAAACGTGATCATAACAAATTAGGTCGTGAGATGGAATTATTTACGACAGTAGATGTAATTGGTCAAGGCCTTCCTCTCATTATGCCAAAAGGCGTTTCAATTATTCAAACTCTCCAACGCTGGGTAGAGGATGAGGAAGAAAGACGTGGTTATATGCGTACAAAGACTCCACTAATGGCAAAGAGTGATTTATATAAGATTTCTGGTCATTGGGATCACTATCGAGATGGTATGTTTATTATGGGAGATCCAGAAAAGGATGATGAAGTATTTGCTCTTCGTCCTATGACCTGTCCGTTTCAGTACTATGTATACAAAGCAAGCCCAAAGAGTTACCGTGACCTACCATGCCGTTATGGTGAGACTTCTACCTTATTTAGAAATGAAGAATCTGGAGAGATGCATGGATTAACTCGTGTAAGACAATTTACCATTGCAGAAGGTCATTTAATTGTAAGACCAGATCAGGTTATTGAAGAATTTATTGGTTGTGTGGATTTAGCAGTTTATTGCTTAACCACACTAGGACTTGAGAATGATGTAACTTACCGTTTATCAAAATGGGATCCATCCAATAAAGAAAAATACATTGGAGCACCAGAATTATGGGAGGAATCTCAAAATATTATTCGAACAGTCTTAACGGATTTGAACATTGAATTTACTGAGGCAGATGGAGAGGCGGCTTTCTACGGACCTAAATTAGACATTCAGACTAAAAATGTATATGGTAAAGAAGACACCATAATTACCATCCAATTGGATTTTGCTATAGCTGAAAAGTTTGATATGACTTATGTTGATACAGATGGTTCTAAAAAACGTCCATATATTATTCATAGAACTTCATTAGGATGTTACGAAAGAACTTTGGCAACTTTAATCGAAAAATATGAGGGGCATTTCCCAACATGGTTATGTCCAGAACAAGTGAGAATTCTTCCGATTTCAGAAAAATATGAAACATATGCTAAAAAAATCGAAAAAGAATTAAAAGAAAATGGAGTTAAGACCACCATTGATTTAAGAGCTGAAAAAATTGGATATAAAATACGTGAAACAAGACTCTCAAAAGTTCCTTATATGCTGGTTGTAGGTCAAAAAGAAGAGGAAGAAAAATTGGTATCTGTAAGAAGTCGCTTTAATGGCGATGAAGGGCAAAGAACTTTGGAAAGTTTTATTGATGATATCTGCAAAGAAATTCGCACCAAGGAAATTAAAAAAATTAATACAGCCGAATAAGCATTTGAATAAAGCACATACTATCTCCAATAGGATTTATGTTTTTTAGTAGAATCCTAAACCAATAAAGGAGGTAGTAAAAATGGTAGTATTAGATTGTACCGTAAAAACATGTACCCATAATGCAGAAAATTGTTGTTGTAAGGGAACTATATTAGTAGAGGGTCCAGAATCAAAAACAACAGAAAGCACCTATTGTGGAAGCTTCGAAGAACGTACAAACGATTCTTTTAGCAATAGTTATGAAACACCAGGTAAAAAACTGGAAGTACAATGTGAGGCAATGGCTTGTAGTTATAACGAACAAAATTACTGTAAGGCAGATCATATAGGGATTTCTGGTAGTAATGCACAGAAATCAGGAGAAACTGAATGTGCAAGCTTTTGTGAAAAATCATAAATAATTATTGACAATCTTTGAAATCTATTGTATAGTTATCAAAGTTGTGAAAAACAACTATTAGGAAGAAGAGTATCCACTCTCACCTTAGCACAATGTGACTTGGGTTAATATATTTAGGAATTGATAATGTAAAACATTAGTGATACTTGAATTGTGGATAGTCTATCTGACTATCCACATTTTTTATAACTTAAATTATCATGAAATTATGGGGGTGCAGAATTATTAGCGAATTAATGATTAACGAACAAATTAGAGACAAAGAGGTTCGATTAGTAGGTGAGAATGGAGACCAGTTAGGTATTATGTCTGCCAAGGAAGCTATGAAGCTTGCTGAAGAGGCAGAACTAGATTTAGTTAAAATTGCTCCAACAGCAAAACCACCAGTTTGTAAAATTATCGATTATGGAAAGTATAAGTATGAATTGGCTAGAAAAGATAAAGAAGCTAAGAAAAAACAGAAAATAATCGATTTAAAAGAAATTCGCTTATCTCCAAATATCGATACCAATGATTTAAATACTAAGATCGGTCATGCCAGAAAATTCCTTGAAAAAGGAGATAAGGTGAAAGTAACACTTCGCTTTAGAGGCAGAGAAATGGCACATATGGGAAGTTCTAGACATATTTTAGATGACTTTGCTAAGGAACTAGCTGATTTAGCAACCATTGATAAACCAGCTAAGGTAGAAGGTCGAACCATGGTTATGTTTTTAACTGTAAAACGTTAAGAATAGATAAAGATTACACCCTTAGGGGAAAGCACCCTATGGGTATACCTAGGTGTGCAAAACCAGCACAATAATAAGGAATAACGAGGAGGAAAATTCAATGCCAAAAATGAAAACAAACAGAGCTGCTGCTAAGCGTTTCAAAAAAACAGGAACCGGAAAATTAGTTAGAATGAAAGCTTTTAAGAATCATATTTTAACTAAGAAGTCTGCCAAGAGAAAAAGAAATCTTAGAAAAGATATTGTAACAGATGCGACCAACGCTAAAGTAATGAAGAAAATTTTACCATACTTATAAAATAGGAAGAAAAGAAGGAGGAAAACCAAAATGGCAAGAATTAAAGGTGGACAAAACGCTAAAAAGAAGCATAATAGAGTATTAAAGATGGCTAAAGGCTATAAAGGCGCTAGATCCAAACAATATAGAGTTGCAAAACAATCAGTAATGAGAGCCTTAACAAACTCTTATTCAGGTAGAAAAGAAAGAAAAAGACAGTTCAGACAGTTGTGGATTGCCAGAATCAATGCTGCAGCAAGAATGAATGGTTTATCATATAGTAAATTTATGTTTGGCTTAAAGTTAGCAGGCATTGAGATGAATAGAAAGATGCTTTCAGAGATGGCTATTAATGATGCAACAGGGTTTGCAAAATTAGCAGAAGTTGCTAAAACAAAGATTGCTTAATTTCAAACAGATATGGTAATATTGGACATTTTATTTGTATTCATCCCTGAGGCGGGTATACCAAAACTTAGGGATGTTTATACCTTAGAATTGGCTCATATTTTGTACAAGGTATTATGAGAAATTACTGCCTAATATTACTCTATTACATAAAATAAGTTAAAAGTATTGACATCATAACTCCATTTTAGTATAATGATGTTTAGTTTGTATTCCTTGATAGCTCAGTTGGTAGAGCACGCGGCTGTTAACCGCGTTGTCGTAGGTTCGAGTCCTACTCGGGGAGTTTTGCGGAGCGTGGCTCAGTTTGGTAGAGCGTTCGGTTAGGGACCGAGAGGCCGCAGGTTCGAATCCTGTCGCCCCGATTAAAATCATATGTTTATTTTTTTTGTTAAAAACCATCACTATTAATCGTCGTTATAGTAGATCAAATGTTGTTGTGTTTTAGATGAAAATTTACCATAAAGGATAAACTACTATAAGATTGGAATGATACATATGAAAAAGAAGCGGAGTCATCGAATGGATTTTCAAGTATCGATGCTTACAGCAGCAATTGTTATTTTATCTTGTACCTGTGTATTTTTAATTAACTATTATATGACGAGCAGGGATATGATAGTGAGTCTGAATGATAGGGCCTATTCTATTCATGGCTATTTGGAGGATGTTTTAGACAAATCTACATTTATGGATATTAACTCCAAAGAAGATCAATACAAAGACTCCTATATTAAAACAAAGAATTTATTAGAGAGTATTAAAGAAGCAACAGGTGTTCGCTATCTTTATACAGCTAAAAAGTTGGAATCGGGGAAACTGATTTATATTGTAGATGGTCTAAACAGTGATGCTACAGATTTTAGAAATGCTGGCGATCCCATTGAATTAGAAATCATTGGAGATATGGAACTTGCACTGAGTAACCAAACTGTACTACCAAATAAGATTAGAAGTACAGATTGGGGCAAAATATTTATTACATATTTTCCCATTCATGATGGGGGTCGGGTAGTTGGAGTATTAGGGATTGAGTTTGAAGCAAGTCATCAATATCAGACATATTCTACACTTCAAAAAGTCACACCTATCATTATTCTGTTGACATGCCTAATTTCAGTCATCATTGCAGTCCTTTTATTTAAGAGAATCTCTAATCCTACTTACCATGATTTAGCCAACACAGATCAATTAACACAATTAAAAAATAGAAATTCTTATGATTATGATATTCAAAATCTGGTAGCTAGAGGAATAGCTGAGGGTATTGGTATTGTGGTTGCTGACTTGAATCGTTTGAAGTATATTAATGATACATTAGGCCATCAGCAAGGGGATGCCTATATTAGTGCAGCTTCTAAGATATTAAAGATGTCACAAGAGGGAGAAGAAGTTATTTACCGAGTTGGTGGCGATGAGTTTGTTGTGCTTTTTACAGGTTCTAATGAAGAATATATTTTAAACTATATAGATGAAGTACGATATAATTTCAAAAATCAGGAAATAGATGCTCCTGTTGATTTTTCATTGGCTATGGGATATGCAATATTTGACTCAAACATAGATCATGACATTTATAGTGTTTTTAAAAGGGCAGATGATAACATGAATATAGACAAAAAAATGACCCATCATAGTAATCGTTATATAACTGAATCATAAATCATTAGAAGAGATGCCCATTCATTTGGTGCATCTTTTCTGACATTCATCACATTTTATTACTATCTTGCTACTTTTGTGTATAAAAATATGCAAGACAAGATCTAATTACTAGATCTTATCTTGCATAGATTACATATTCTAATTGCCATATAAGAATTTGTAAAATTATGACACCATACTTCACCAAGTTATATGGTACTATGAAAATGACTTCTGTGTACTGCAATTAGGGGTTGAAGTTCATGTGAAATCATTCTATTGACTATAAATAACTGTGTGGTTTAAGTTTTTGACTTTGTTTATCCATACAATAAATGCATTAAAACAAAAGTTATTGTATGGATTAAAACATATTATGTCATAAATCCATACAATTAGCCAAATTTCTGGTGTATTCTTCCTATTATACTACAATGAGATAATAGAAGGCAATATAAATATAATAAATATTTATTTTATTTGCTACACCTTTTATTGGAAGTATGTTAAACTGTAGTGGAAATAAAAGATTGAGAGGAAAATATGCCATGAATGAAGAGTTTGTCACATTCACTATAAGAAAAGAAAAGCACATTGCTTTAATTGCTCATGACCACAAGAAACAAGAATTAATTAGCTGGTGCCAAGTCAATAAGTCATTATTGGAAAAACATATACTTTGTGGTACTGGTACCACGGCTAAATTGATAAGAGATAAAACCCACCTTGTGGTAAAAGGCTATCATAGTGGCCCCCTTGGAGGTGACCAGCAGATTGGAGCCAAAATCGTAGAGGGAGAGGTGGATTTTGTGATCTTTTTTTCTGATCCTTTGGCAGCACAACCTCATGACCCAGATGTCAAAGCGCTGTTAAGAATTGCTCAGGTATATGATATTCCTATTGCAACTAATAAATCAACAGCGGATTTTTTGATAACATCTAACTATATGAACAGCGAATATGAACACCAGGTTATCAACTTTAATAAATTGGTTTCAGATAGAGCCAACAGTTTTTAATATCTTACAATTATATTGGCATAATTGCTAAATTGTTCACAAATATAATATGCAGCAACTAAAGTTTTCCTTAAATAAATGATTTTTTATAATAAATATGGTTGGAGATAAACATGCGAAAGAATAAATCGTTTATTTTAATAATAGGTTTGTTAGTAACAGTAGCCATTCTAATAATATTGACATTCTCTAATGATAAATTCATGGGATATACTGCGGATAATCCATTTAAAAGTCCCTCTGAATACACTTTGGAGGTGCCAAATCTAGTAACAGTATCAGCATTTTCAAAAGATGAGCAATATATTCCTAAAAAGTCGAAAATAGACTTTGACTCTTTAAGTAAAATAAACCGTGATATCATTGGGTGGATTGAGATACCCAATACTGCTATTAACTATCCTATAGTATATACGAGTAATAATGATACATACCTTCACACCTCTTTTGAAGGTGAAAATAGTATATATGGTACTATTTTTTTGGATATGGATAGCCAGCCTGATTTTTTAGGACAGCATACTATACTTTATGGTCATAATATGAAAAATGGTTCTATGTTTAAAGACATTGTCCGTTTTAAAGATAAGACTTATTTTGATGAACATCAAGATATTTATATCTATACACCAGAGGGGGAGATTCATTTACGACCTATTGGAGTGTTCCCCATTCGTTCTCAGGGATGGTTAAGAACAACCAAATTCTCGGACCAAAAAGAATTTCATGAATTTGTTCAAAAATTAATGCAGGGTAGTATGTTTGGAGAAGGAGTATCTGAGAATATTGAACATTTATACACATTTATTACGTGCAGTTATGAGTGGGAGGATACAAGAACTTTATTATTGGCTGTTGAAGTGAAAGATTAAATCTAGATGTAATAAACATAAAACTCCTCTTGCAAAATCTATTCACAAGAGGAGTTATCTGCAGTTAAGGGGACTTGAACCCCTACCCAAGTACATGGACATGAACCTGAATCATGCGCGTATGCCAATTCCGCCATAACTGCTTATCAAAGGTATTATAGTGTAAAAATGAAACAATGTCAATCCATTTTAAGTAAAAACTAAAGGTATGAAGATCTAGTTCCCAATTAGTTAAGGCAGGGGATCACCTTTGTGTAGAGGATATAACATTAGATAATAATTTCACAGAAACTCTAGATAAAAAACAGTTGATTTTTTAAAACTATCATGCTATAATACAAATCGTTGAGTCGTTACAACAGATACATACAGCTCAGCAACTATGTTTTTTATGCGGGAATGCTGGAATTGGCAGACAGGCAAGACTAAGGATCTTGTGGGTGTATGCTCGTGAGGGTTCAAGTCCCTTTTCCCGCACTAGTATAAAAGTCCAGAGAAGCTTTTTATAAAGTTCTGGGCTTTTTATTATTTAAAAATCAGAATATACTTCTAATTAGATTCCACTTATCAAAAATAAAGATTATAAAATCCTATACTAGTAAAAATGGATGGTGCATAAATGTACCATCCATTTTTGCATCTTCTTCTGAAAAGACAGAAAATTTTTTCATAGGAAAGGTTTTAGGATGCTACATGATAGGGACTTGGATTTGGGATCGGTTAAGATTCATGTTGAAAATATAGAATGAAAATGATATAGTATCAAGAGAGAAAAGAATTAGAGAAGTATTGTGAAACGTATAGTTCACATCCTTCTTTTTGTATCTGCTAATGCAGATAGATGGGAGTTTTTATGTATTATATTAAAAAATTCAACCATAATGTAGCTTTAGCAAATAACTTTGATGGTACTGAATGGATTGTAATGGGAAGAGGAGTCGGGTTTGGAAAAGAACCCGGGGATCCTATAGATGAAAACGAAATTGAGCGAAGATTTATGGCTGAACCATCTAATGAATTTTCTTATATCGTTCAAACCATATTTAGTATAGATCCGGCAATAGTGGAAGCAGTGGATGGAATGGTTAAAGAAGCTGAAGAGTATCTTGGACTGAAACTTAAGGATTTTAACTATATTACAATGGTTGATCATATTAATTTTGCACTTAAACGAGCTACTGAAGGGTTAGAATATTCACAACCCCTTAAGTGGGAAGTGAAAAAGTTATATACAAAGGAATATCAGGCCGCTCTAAAATCCATTCAGTATATTAATAAAAAATTAGGTGTATCCTTACCACAAAGTGAGGAGATATTTATTACTTTACATTATGTCAATGCACAAGGTGAAGATAAAAGGAGTCAAGAAACGGATCGAATCAATTATATCATAAGAAAAATATTGGAATTAATTAGTGTTGAGTACCATATAGAATTGGATGAGGAATCCCCTGATTATATTCGATTTGTAACTCATTTGCGTTATTTCATTATACGACAGATTAAACAAGAATCATTAGAAACTAATCAACTGGATGAAGATTTCATTGCACTAATAAAAACAAAGTATAAGAATGCATTTGATACTGCAACTGGTATAGCTAGAAAGTTGGAATATGATGAGAATTGGAATATTTCTCAGAATGAAATCCTATTTTTAACCATTCATATATGGAGAATTACTCAAAAATCCCATAGTAAATAGAAATTGACAAATAAAAAATAGAATAATATATAAAAAAATACTTGATTTCTCATAAAATCTGTGGTATATTAACAACATCAGATAAGGACTGTTACCACTTCGGGCATAACCTAAGCTGTCATCACTATAGATAATCTCTATAGTGTGGCTGCTTGGGTTTTTTTGTTTAAAAAATGAATTTTATTATCTTGAAGTGGTAATAATTCTATGAGAGGGAGGAAAGTTATGAAGAAACCAATATCAATTTTCTTTATATTAGTTATGGCTTTAGGTTTATTAACAGGATGTACAGGTGCTAGCAATGTCAATACAACTATGACAGCAACCACCACTGGACAGGAAATTACGGTAGAAAGAACAACAGAAGCATCGAAACCTGAAGGGGATGGTATTGTACATTTATATTTTGTAAGACATGGAAAAACAATGTTGAACACTACTGACCGAGTTCAAGGCTGGTCAGATGCTGTGTTAACTCCAGCAGGTGAAGAAGTAGTTTCTCAAGCTGGAATTGGTATAGAAAAAAGTGGGCTTACATTTATAGCAGCTTACAGCAGCGATAGTGGCAGAAGTATTCAGACAGCAAATATCATTTTGGATCAGGTAGGTCAAAAAGATCTTTACCTACAAAATGATTGGCGTTTACGAGAGTTTAACTTTGGAACTTATGAAGGTGATTTAAATGAAACTATGTGGACAGATATCGCACAATCTCAAGGAAAAACTTTAGAAGAGTGGAAGGCTGAAGGGATTGATACAGAATCTTTTGCTAATAGTGTAGCAAAGCTTGATGTAGGAAGAGATGAAGCAGGTCTTAACTGGCCAGCAGAAGATTATGAAACTATAACAACACGTTTAAAAGCATCAGTGAAAGATATTGCAGAAGAAGTAGCAAAACAAGGTGGTGGTAATGTTCTTATAGTTTCTCATGGATTAAGTATTTCGGCATTACTATCTGAGCTAGACGAAACCATTGAACTACCAGCAGGTGGATTAAAAAATGGAAGTGTATCTTTGATTGATTATAAAGATGGAGTTTATACTGTTCAAACAGTAGGGGATATATCCTACATAGAGGCAGGAAAAAAATAAATAATAAGGGGTGTCATATTTGACACTAACCTGAAATTTTAAGGAGGTTTTTAGATGAAGTATGAAGATTTAGCTAAAAAGATTATTGATGGTGTTGGTGGTAAGGAGAATGTGATTAGTGTGTTTCATTGTATCACACGATTGAGATTTAAATTAAAAGATGAAAGTATAGCTAAAACTGATGCATTAAAACAAATGGATGGTATTGTTACGGTTATGCAAAGTGGTGGTCAGTACCAGGTTGTTATCGGAAATCATGTTGCTGATGTGTATAAGGATGTTGTAAAAATAGGTGGGTTCCAAACAGATGACAAAATGGATACCTCTGATGCTGTGGATGCTCCAAAAGGCAACCTTCTAGATCGTTTTATTGATTTGATTTCTGGTATTTTTACACCAATTTTGGGTGTTTTATCTGCTACAGGTATGATAAAGGGTTTATTGGCACTCTTAGTTGCATTAAAACTTCTTGATCCATCCATGGGAACACACATTATATTAAATGCTATTGGTGATTCACTTTTCTTTTCACTGCCAGTTTTCTTAGGATTTACTGCTAGTAAAAAGTTTGGCTTAAATCCATTTATTGGATTGACTATTGGTGCTGCCATGATTTATCCTACTCTTATAAGTATTGGTGCACCTTTGCCAGTAGGAGGAATAGCAGTATCAGAACTACCAGTATTATATACATTATTTAAAGGTACAATTATTGAATCACCTATTAGAATTACATTTTTAGGGTTGCCAGTTATCATGATGAACTACTCATCTACAGTAATTCCTATTATTGTAGCAGCGTATGTAGCTTCAAAGATTGAAAAATTCTGGAATAATGTAATACCAAGTGTAGTTAAGACTTTCTTAGTTCCATTTTGTACTTTATTAATTGCATTACCTTTAACATTTTTAGTTATTGGTCCAGTTGCTTCATGGGCGGGTATGTTGTTAGGATTTGGAACAAAAGCTCTTTATGATTTAAGTCCAATTCTAACAGGAATTGTTATAGGTGGTCTATGGCAGGTATTGGTTATTTTCGGTTTACATTGGGGACTGATTCCAGTAGTAATAAATAATCTTATGACTCATGGTGCAGATCCTATCATTGCAGTAACACTTGCAGCTTCATTTGCTCAAACAGGTGCTGTTCTTGCAGTATTTTTAAAGACAAAAAACAAAAAAACAAAATCTCTTTCAATACCAGCTTTTATTTCAGGGATTTTTGGTGTTACAGAAGCGGCTATTTATGGTGTTACCTTACCACTGAAAAAGCCTTTCTATGCTAGTTGTATTGCCGCAGCTATTGGTGGTGCAGTGCTTGGTTTCTTTCAAACTAAGGCATACACAATGGGTGGTTTAGGTGTTTTTGCTTACCCAAGTTACATTAATCCAAATGGTATTGATATGGGATTCTGGGCAGCGATTATTGCAACATTGTTAGGTTTGGTATTAGGATTTGTATTTACCTTTATCATTGGTTTTAAAGAAGAAAAAACAGTTTAAACAATTGAATATGTAAATCATAAATTAGGTAATTGCAGATAATGATAACTATCTTGCAGTTACCTAATAAATTAAGGAGGAATGACAGATGAATCATTTAAATGCGTTTCCAGAAGGTTTTTTATGGGGGGGAGCTACTGCTGCCAACCAAATGGAAGGTGCTTATCAAGAAGGCCAAAAAGGTCTTTCTGTATTTGATGTAATGCAATTTATACCAAAAGAAGAACGCACTGGCATGGTATTAGAAGGTATTACAAGAGAAGAAGCTATAAAAGCACTGGAAGGTAAGTTAGAAGGTAACTATCCAAAGCAAAGAGGAATTGATTTTTATCATAGATATAAAGAAGATATTGCCTTATTTGCCGAAATGGGATTTAAGACTTTTCGCCTTTCTATATCTTGGCCTAGAATCTTCCCTAAAGGTGACGAATTAGAGCCAAATGAAGAAGGATTAGCATTCTATGATAGAGTTTTTGATGAATGTATGAAGTATGATATTGAACCGTTAGTAACATTATCTCATTATGAAATGCCTCTTTACCTGTCAGTAGAATATGGTGGTTGGGCAAATAGAAAATTAATAGAATTTTTTATGAGATATGTAGAAACAGTATTGAAACGTTACAAAGATAAAGTGAAATATTGGCTAACTTTTAATGAAATCAATGTAATGGCAATGAGTCCATTCATTGGTGGTGGAATTTTAAGTGGTGATTTTGAGAATGAAAAACAGGCTGCTTTTCAGGGTCTTCATTACCAATTTGTAGCAAGTGCTAGGGCTGTAAAAGCCTGCCACGAAATTATTCCTGATGCTATGATTGGTTGTATGCTGGCCAGAATGGAAGCTTATCCAGAAACCTGTAATCCAGATGATATTCAAAGAGCTTTGAAAGAAGATCAAATGAATTTATTCTTTACAGATGTTCAGGTACGTGGTTATTATCCGAAGTATATCTTCCGTTATTTTGAAGAAAATAATATTAAGGTTGAGATGGAACCTGGAGATGAAGAAATCCTAATGATGCACACAGTTGATTTCCTATCCTTTAGTTATTATATGACCATGGTTCAAAGTGGTGATCCTACCAAAAAACAAGTGACAGGAAACTTCTTAAGTGGACTTAAGAATCCATATTTGGAATCTAGTGATTGGGGATGGCAGATTGATCCTAAAGGACTGCGTATTACACTGAATAAATTATATGACCGCTATCAGGTGCCATTATTTATTGTGGAAAATGGTTTAGGTGCCCATGATAAAGTAGAAGAGGATGGAAGTATCCATGATCCTTATCGTATTGACTATTTAAGAAAACATATTGAACAAATGGCTGAAGCTGTAAAAGATGGTGTTGATTTAATGGGATATACTCCATGGGGTTGTATAGATTTAATTAGTGCAAGTACCAATGAAATGTCAAAACGTTATGGATTTATTTATGTGGATCAAGATGATTATGGTAATGGTACACTTAATAGATATAAGAAAGATTCTTTTGATTGGTATAAGAAAGTAATTGCATCCAATGGTGCCGATTTAGATTAAGGTAATAATACTAACCTAATAACTTAAAATAATGAAATTATAAATTACTGGGGATAAAAATGAAAATGAAAAAGAAATTATTGTTACTATTAATATGTATTTTGTGTATTATGCCTGCAATTTATGGCTGTAATAATAATAGTTTGTTAACAACAGAGTCTATTGATGTAGCAGCGTCTGTTACATCAGAAAATGGAGTTAAAGAAGACAAAACCATTCGTACTACCTTGTACGGACAAGTACAAGGCTATGAAAAAAATGGAATTCTTATTTGGACAGGTGTTCCATATGGCTTAGCTCCAGTAGGAGATTTAAGATGGAAGGCTCCTGAGAATCCAAAGGTTTGGGAAGGCATTCTAGATGCTAGTGTACCTGGGAATATAGGACTGCAGGTTTCAAATGAAGAAGTGATTGGTAGTGAAGATTGCTTGAATTTAGATATTTATAGACCTGATTCAGAAAAAGAAAATTTGCCAGTTTTTGTTTATATTCACGGCGGGAATAATCAGACGGGACTTTCAGGAGAAGTTTCAGGAGAGACAATTGTAAAAGATGCCAATTGTATATTTATTTCATTAAATTATCGTTTGGGAATTTTGGGATTTAATTGTTTGCCTGCTATGAATACTGGTGACCCTTTAGAAGATTCAGGAAACTATACCTTATTAGATATGGCAAAAGGGTTAGACTGGATTTATGATAATATAGAAAAATTTGGTGGAGATAAGGAGAATATTACAATCTCTGGTTTCTCTGCTGGAGGAAGAGATGTTATGGCTATGCTGGTTTCTCCTATATTTAAAGGGAAGTTTCAAAAAGCAATCTCATTTAGTGGTGGTATGACCATAGCAGATGAAGATGCAAGTATTAAAAATATAGCAAAAGCAGTGGCTCCATTGGTGGTAGAAGATGGTGTAAAAACATCAGAAGATGAGGCATATCAATGGATTCAAACAAATGAACCAGAAGTAAGAGAATATTTATATAGTATTTCTGGAGAACGTTTGGTGTCTATTATGACAAATGCAGGTATTCGTATGAATGTATTTCCACATTTATATAATGATGGTAATGTTCTTCCCACTGCAAAATTTGATACGTCAGATTACAATTCTGTACCACTTATTATGTTGACTGGAACCGGTGAATTTTCTCTTTTTGGACTACGATCTCCTTATTTTAATTCAGAAGAATTTACAGCTAAATCACAAGAAGAACAATTGGCAGAAAAGAATTTTGCATTTCGTTATGGTGGTTTATTGTATAAGTTATTTAATGCAGAGGAATCCGCAGAGAAAATGATAAGTAATTACCATGCTCCTATTTATCTATGTGAATTTAATTTTGGACATGATGAAAAGAATTGGGGTGAACTAGCTAAGTATGGTGCATTCCATGGTGTATTTCTTCCATTTCTTGATGAAAACAATGTAAATTATCAGCAAATGGCTCCTAAGCAATTTGCTTCTGCAGGTGCGAAAGGGATCGGGAAAAATTTCCGAACATATCTGGGCAATTTTTTATGGACAGGTGATCCTAATGGAGCAGATCTTATGGAATGGAAAGAATGGGAAGATCAGGAGGGAAGCAAATTATCTTTAGTATTTGATGCTGATGTGGAACAGTCTAAAATTCAATTGATTGATACCAGTGTTAATTATGATGAGATACTAATAGAAATGGAAAAGGATGAGACGATATCTGCAAATGCAAAAGAAATCATTATTAAGCAGATATTAAATGGACGATGGTTTAGCAATAAACTTGATGAACATTTTAAAAATGATAGTTTGTGGGTTGACTAGATTTTATTTTTGATTTTATGCACAGATAACCTAATTGAGAAAATCTTATGTAGTAGATAAGTTGGAAAGGTATTAAACTTTTCCAACTTTTTTCTATGCAAATCCCGAACATGAGTTATTTCCCTGTCTACTCAAGTGGATTTTCACCCACAAAACGTGTTTACAAAATGGAAAGTAATCTGTATAATAAAATGGCAAGTTACGATAGGAGGATAAATATTGAAAGAAAATTACGAGTTTATTGATGGAAATGAAGGGATGTATTTTGCACAGCAAAAAATAACAGATGGTGGTTTATGGGCTATTTTTACTGGTGAAAAAAAGCAAATTACTCCATTTATTTATGAAAAAATCAAACCATATTATAATGGTTATGCTATAGCCTATATAGAAAATATTCATTTGGAAAATATAGTCCGCCCATCTGCTTTTGTTATGGATATAGCAGAGGGTAAGCAGTATCTCTATACTGGTAACATAGATAAATATGAGGCAAAATGTTTGATTGATAAATTTGGTAAGGTGTTCCACAACTCTTATTTTTATGATGTGGATGAATTTAGCAAGGATGGATTTTGCTCCTATGAAGTAAGGTTTGAAGTGGAGAATAGACCTAAATTTTGTTATGGGGCAATTGATAAGACAGGTAAAATATATGAGCCAATTTCTACTTTCTTCCACTCAACTTATAATAGTCGCAATTTTTTTGAGCATGGAGTAATTATTGCTGAATGTTTTAATAGTGAACTAAATAAAACATGTGAAGGATTGCTTGATACAAACTGGAACTGGAAAGTTCCACCTATTTACTCGAAAATTTTTTGGAAAGTGAAAAATGATTTAATCTTTCTAAACTATACAAATGAGAATGTCTATGATTTTGAGTGGGGGTATCTATGTGAAAAGGGAATTGCTTATTATCCAAAAGATGTTCAGGGTTACATTAAGCTGGTGGATAGACAAGGCAATATAGCAGATGTTGGTTCTGTTTCTAAATTATTTGTAGATGATATTATGAGTTTTAAGGGAGAAAATGGTCTATATGGATTTTATGATTTTGATGATAAAGTGTGTGTAGACCCAAAATATAAGAGTGTATCAAGTGTATTTTGGGAAGATATTACTTTTGTAAAAGAAGTGGATAAATCAACCTGGATTGTGATTGATATATTTGATAATCAAGTGGTAGATATGGAATTTGAGCATATAGGTTATATTGGTCCAGGATATTTGCAAGGTTTAATTGGTGATACCATGTATTTAATTTCTAAAAATGGTTGTTTGGCAAGTATCAAAAAAGGTGCTTTCGGATATCGTAAAAAAATGGACGATGAAACAGGAAAGAGATACTCCTGTGGGTTTCATTTGCATTTAAAATATCAGGTTTTGCCAAAAGTGGAATGGATGGGTTTTGAGGAAGTAGAGCTTGGGAAAAATGGAACTCAACAAGGCAAGTGGAATGCCTATTACCCAGCAGACTACATCTATAATTTTGATTACTTGGAACATCATGAAGAAAGTGATACCTATTATTTTAAAATGGGCAATAAGTATGGTATGGATATAAAAGGTAAAAAACTGCTTTTATCTGATTTTAAAAAGAATTATAAGGATGTAGATGCAAGCCAATTGATACAGGCATTAAAAGAAAATTATTATGGTAATGATGTTCCTAACTCATGGCAAAAGCTTCTTTCTAAGTGGTTTGTTTACGAACCTAATCAAGTTGGTAATGCTGATAGTAGCTTTAGTCGCGGGATTTCAATTTTTAAATGGAGTGCAGAAGAAATCAGGGAAGATTTAACATACTTAATGCCAAACCAAGAAAATTTTGAAAAAGTATGTAGAAAGCTTTTTTTTCTTGCACAAGCAGATGGCACAGGTGGTAAATATTATTTTTATCATGCTAATTGTGAAAAGCCTTTGGAAGAGAATCCTATTGTATTTTTCGGAAGTGAGGGAGAATGTAATCTAGTTGCAGCTAATCTTGTGGATTTCTATCAGATTTTATTAACAGATGTTGAACCGCTTGGCTCTGAACAATGTTCAGATGCAGAAAGTGAGGATATCTCATACGAGATAGATGATGATAATGATGGACCAACTTCTTATTTGAAGGATTATAAAGAATGGTTAGAATTAGAAGGTCTTTTAATCAATAAAAAAGTCACAAATAAAGGTGTAAATGCTCTGATTAAAAATGCAAATAAACTTTATTTTGAAAACTTCAAAGAGTTTTATAATCAATATTTTATTTAGGTGTCTTTTCAATACATAACAAGCTTTTTATTATAATTCGATAAATTTAAATAGAGGAGAATTAAATAATGTACAAAAAAATAGTAAACGATCATCTTTTTATCATATATGATGGGAAAAAAATGGGTGTACAAGATGAAACTGAAACCGAGATTATACCTATAAAGTATGAGGATATATGGTTTACAAAATACGGACATTTTGTTGTGAAGAAAAAAGGTCTTTATGGTCTTATGGATGCATCTGGTAAAAAAATGGTGGCACCAAAATATTTGAGTATTATCCCCTTTACCAGAAACAAAAATATGGGTGAGGGGTATGAAATTCAATCAAAGGAAGGTTTTGGTTGGTTGGATTTAACAGGCAAAGAAATAATTACTCCAGTATATGGAAAATTTAAAGGTTTAGAAGAGAATTTATATTTGGCAACCGCTGGTTATCGTGATCATATATATAACTCTAATGGTAAAAATCTGTTTAAAGAAAAACATTACAAAATTGAGCTTGCGGGAAATGGTTTCTTTCGTGTGGAAGATACAGTTAAATTTGATCATTTTTATTCCTTTTATGACCAAAGTGGTAATCCCATTACAAAGCCAATATATCAACAGGCAGGTTATTTCAAAGAAGGTTTTGCACCAGTAAATATGGAGCCTAAACGTATTAGTGAAGCTCCTGGTGTTACTATTCGAAATCCAAATGCAAAATGGGGGTTTATAGATGAGAGCGGAAAAGAAATTTGTGAATGTATCTATGAAACAGAAAGCTATTTTAAAAACGGATTTACAATAGTAAAACTAAATGGAAAATTTGGCTTTATTAACACCAAAGGTGAAGTAGTAGTTCCAATAAAATATGATGGTGTATGTAATTTTGTAAATGGTTATGCTATTGTGGAAAAGGATGGAAAATTCAGTTTTGTAGATCAAAATGGTGAGGAGAAGCTTGCTTTTACCAGTAAATGTATTGGTCCATTAAGCGAAAAGGGAATTGCACAGTATTTAGATCAAGATAGTAACAAATGGGGATATACTGATCTAGAAAATTACTATGAATTTAAATATGATAAGTCCAAGCATCAATTTTTATATATTGATCAACAAGGAAGACCTGCGCCAATCACAAGCTTGCGAGAAATACGCCCATTAATTGATGACAGTTTGAATGTTAAAGTAGATGGAAAATATGGTATGGTGGATGGTGATGGTAAGTTTATTATAGAACCAATTTACGATGAGTGTAGTAGCACTTTTTATGGAAATCTTGGTTTTGTAAAAAAAGACGGAAAATTTGCTTTTATAAACCGTGATGAAAAGTTTCTTACCGAATTTGAGTATGATAAAGCTGGTTTTTTAATGGAAGGTTATGCAATTGGTGGAAAAATAAGCACAAAAGAGAATGGAAAAGAAAGTACATTGTTTGCTTTAATTACAGCCAAAGGAAATGTAAGTGAGTGTATTTACGAACGCATTGGTCCATCTATAAAAGAATATAACAAAGAAAAAGAAATATGGGAACAAAACTATGGTGGGGAATGGTTTTGGTATACTCTAAATAATAAAAATGTCTTGGAGAATATTTTAAACAAACAAGTGATTACAACTGAACAAAGTTATAGTGTTGTGAAAGATACGGGTGAGTTTGAAGAACCCCATTTTGAAGTTTATTGCCCTGATAGACACAATATTGCTTTAAATTTAGAGGCAGAGTGCATTTATGAACCTAATACCAAAGACCCCATTTATGATGCATCAAAACCATCACTCCCCTTTACACGAGTACCACCACAAATTATTTCGGAAAGTAAAGTGGAAAAAGCCAAAAATGCATTTAACCCAAATTTCTCCAGAGTTACAGATGATTATTACTTAAACGACTATCAATCCAAAGTATACGATATGGTAAGTGGATATGAAAATCGTTTTTTATGTGGGCTTGGTGCAGCTATAAGTGAATGGGTATTATGGAGAATCTCTAGTATTTGTAAGGAAAATTTAAACTTTGAATATGCCTTTTTAAAGCTGGATGCATTATATACGGGAACAATAACCCCAAACTATTATTATGATTATTTGGATAGTATATATGATGGATGCCAAAAGGCAGTAGGGAATAAAGAGGCATTATCACCAAAAGATTTAAATTGTATTGAAGTATTGGACGACTTGCTTGGCACTTGGTATGATTTTGCTAGGAATTATACTCGGTGTAACTACAACTTATATTGTGATGTTGTTCCCATGATTGTACTTGTTCGGATGGTTTTATCTGGTAATCAGAAAAAGCAGTTTAATTCATGGCTAGAGAATGTTCTTGAGCGAGCCAAACCTTATTATTATAGTAGCCGAATTCCTCAAATTAGAGAACATAATGGTTCCTATAACTATTATCTGGATAAGTTAGTATCAAAAGAGTTTTTTTGGAATGAGAATTATAAACCGAATTTGTTAGAAGATGAAAAACGTTTCAAAACGTTTATAGAAACACTAGACTTTAAAGCGAATTACTATTTGAATGAAGAAACATACAAAACAAGATCACCACAATGGTTTGAATAGAGGGGCTCAGCGCCGAATGGAGATATTTATGAATAAAATAATTGGATTTATTGGAACAGGTAATATGGGTGGTGCAATCATAGGTGGAATGGTCAATTCAAAATTGATACCAGCACATAACATAATTGCTTCAGATTTATCTACAACCAGCTTAAATAACTTAAAAGAGAAATATGAGATAACAGTAACAGATAATAATTTAGAGGTAGCCAGGCAAGCGGATATTTTATTTCTGGCAGTTAAACCCAATATATATTCCATAATTATCAGTCAGATTAAAGATTTTGTGAAAGAAAATGTGACTATTGTTGTGATTGCCCCAGGACAATCCATAAAAACCATAGAAGAGCAGTTTGGAAAGAGAATTAAAGTAGTAAGGACTATGCCTAATACACCTGCAATGGTGGGAGAAGGCATGTCAGCTATTTGCCCTAATGATTTAATGAAAACGGAAGAGATTGATGAAATTGTAAAAATATTTAATAGTTTTGGGAAGTCAGAAATTGTTGGAGAATCTCTTATGGATACGGTTACTGGTGTTAGTGGTTCCTCGCCAGCTTATGTGTATATGTTTATTGAAGCTATGGCTGATGCGGCTGTAGCAAAGGGAATGCCAAGGACTCAGGCATATAAATTTGCTGCTCAAGCTGTTTATGGTTCCGCTAAAATGGTATTGGAAACAGGACAACATCCTGGAGTGCTAAAGGATATGGTCTGCTCACCAGGCGGAACAACCATTGAAGCAGTTTGTGAATTAGAAAAGAAAGGTATGCGTAGTGCCGTGATGTCAGCAATGGATGTTTGTATTGAGAAATCCAAGGCTATGGGTAAGAAGTAGGATATTAAATATTTAAATAGAGTTTATTGAGAGGGAGACCAATTTGGTTTCCTTTTTTATTTTGTAAATAAATGGGATAGAAATATTATTGTATAAGGATATGAATCCATTCAATACTTATTTCTTGAATGTATAGAGTTTGTTCTGTAAAATAAACAACACTTTATAGCACATTTTTTTGGGTTGAACCATTTTTTAAAGTGCAGCATATGACAAGAGTTTTTTAACTAAAATGAAAAAAACATCGTAAAACCAGGTAAAATACGATTATCATTCATATAAATCATAACAACTATTTGTATGGATAAAAATATCATATACTTGGTTTTATATCTTACTTGTGTATGATATAATTCACTAATATGATATATTTATGTTACTATTTATTGTAAAAAGGAAAACGAACAAATGGATAAACACATTGAAAGTTTATGTTGTAAAGAAGTTTTTATTCAGAGATTTTGTTTATACAAATGAAAGGGAGCATTATATAATGAACTATTTGATAGCAGCAGAAACAGATATTGGGATTAGAAATAATACAAATCAAGACAGCCTTATTATAAGAATTGCAGATAGTGATTTTGGAAAAATTTTATTAGCAGTTATTTGTGATGGTATGGGAGGATATGAGAAGGGAGAACTAGCTAGTAAAACTGTAGTGACTGCCTTCTCTACCTGGTTTCAGGAGGAACTACCAGAACTTCTTTTGCATAGGTCAGATGTAGAATATTTGAAGGATAATATGACTAAAGTGATACAAAGGGCGGGTAATAAAATAATGTATTATGGAAAAGCCCACAATATACATTTAGGTACAACAATCTCTGCGCTTCTTATGATACAAGAGAAATATTATATCATTCATGTAGGAGATTCTAGAATATATGAGATTAAAAACTCTATTAAATGCCTCACAAAAGACCAAACAGTAGTGGAAAGAGAGCTGGATTCTGGTAGTATTACGCCAGAAAAGGCGAAAAACGACCCAAGAAAACATATTCTCCTTCAAAGTGTAGGTACTACAAAAGAAATTGTTCCTGCATTCTATACAGGTAATGTTCAGGCGGATACAGTTTACCTACTTTGTAGTGATGGTTTCTGTCATGAGATTTTAGATGAGGAATTTGTTCAGTATTTTAATCCACAGCAACTTAAATCGGTTGAGAATATGAAAAAGAATTCCAGAGAGCTTATTAATATTAATATGCAAAGAAAGGAAAATGATAATATATCGGTAGCATTAATCCGTACATATGAGGAGAGTTAAGAGATGTTAAAAATTGGAACACTGATTGATGGAAAATACAAGGTACTAAATATGATAGGTCAGGGCGGAATGAGTGTTGTATATCTGGCTATGAATGAAAAAGCAAATAAACAATGGGCAATTAAAGAGGTTCGAAAAGAAGGTATTAAAGATTTTGAAGTTGTTAAGCAAGGTCTGATAGTTGAAACGGATCTTTTAAAAGAACTAAGTCATACCTATTTACCAAGTATTATTGATGTAATTGATTATAATGATACTCTGCTAATTGTAATGGATTATGTTGAAGGAAACACATTAGAACATGTGTTAAAGGAGGATGGAACTCAGCCTCAAGAGCTTGTAATTGAATGGGGAAAACAGCTTTGTGAAGTACTTGAATATCTGCATTCAAGACCTCAGCCAATTATCTATCGGGATATGAAACCTAGTAATGTTATGCTAAAACCGGATGGTAATCTTACTCTTATTGACTTTGGTACCGCCAGAAAATATAAAGAAGAAAGTGTAATGGATACCACAAATCTTGGAACAAGGGGATATGCAGCACCAGAGCAATTTGCGGGGGCTAATCAGCGTCAGTCTGACCCCAGAACAGATATATATAATTTAGGAGCAACACTTTATCATTTAGTCACAGGACACAATCCATGCGAACCGCCCTATGAAATGTATCCTATCAGATACTGGATGCCAGGTTTATCAAGCGGCTTGGAAAAAATTATTTTAAAATGTATTCAAAAAAATCCTGAAGATCGTTATCAATCTTGCTCACAACTCCTCTACGCATTGGAACATTATGGAGAAATTGAAGATCAACGCCGTATGCAGCAGAAAAAAAAGCTTGGTATTTTTTCAACTGTTGTAGTTATGGCTATGATGGCTGTTATAACTGGGGTAGTCGGGTTTCGAGGTATACTTAATCAAAAATTTCAAAATTATAATTATTTATTAAACTTAGCAAATTCTTATGTTACATCCTCTTTTTCAAGTGGACGTATTGATAGCAATGCTGTATCAACCTACCAGCAAGCCATAGAGTTAGAGCCTTCTAGAGAGGAAGCATACAAACAGTTGCTTGATTATTATATTAGGATGGGCGACGGGCAAACACAGAATGGACTCAATACACTTACCACCTTAGTTACATCCAATCAGAATTCTATGACTTTTGTATCTGATATATATATGAAAATAGCAAAACTGTATTTAAATGGAAATGAAAAAGATGCTGATTTTAAAGTGAATTATGCAAATGCCTATCAGTATTTTGTTATGGTAGATGATAGTCTGTATCCTGAAGCAAAATACTATACAGCACTTTCTAAATCTTTGTCAGGATTGGAACTTAACTGGGATGAAATTCTAGAGTCTTTAGATGGTCTGCGACAAAATGTTTCTAATTCTAATACTGAAGCAGCTATTGATATCTACTTGACAATAGCAAATGTATATCGTGCCAACGCTGCTACATTAAAAACCTATATAGATGAGCCTTTTGATGCTGCAATTGGGGACTTATTAAAAGCGAAAGATAGGGTAGATGACCCCTATTATGATGCTAATAAAGATATTTATTATACACAAATTCTTTTTTGTTTGGCAGATTCTTATTATAGGAAAGCTAATGTTTTGCACAGTAGGAATGAGGATGGGATTCCATCTTATAATAATGCTATTGGATACTATGAGGAGCTTTTAACTTATACATATTCTGACCAGACTGCAGTGATATATGAAAATAGAATTGCTAATATTCAGCAAGCAAAGAAGGATTATGATGGTGCATCTAAAAGTTACGAGAATATAATAAAACGATATCCTCAAGAGATAACAGCATATACCAGTTATGGTCTGATGGCTTTTGTAGAGTTAAATGATATTGAGAAAGCATTAGAAATCTACAATCTAGCCAAAAATTTAGAGATATCCTCAAAAGACTCTAATTTTCATTCATTAGAGATGAAGTTAAAATATGCAGGAAAAATATAGACAGGGAGGAATATTATGTACCAGATTCTCTATTATTGCGGAGGCGGTATTTCAATTATACTGTTCATTATAGTGGTAGTTTTGTTTATTAAATTTGACATTCCTGGGATTATTGGGAATTTATCAGGATATTCAGAAAAAAAAATGGTGAAACCTAAACGAAATCAGGACAACAAATTACAAAAAAATAAAAAAAGAAATGAATATCATCTAGAGAGACAAAATACGGTTCCTTTAGAAGAGTGTTTTCAGACAGAACTACTAATCTCTGAAAATAATGGCTTTTGTAAAGAACATTTTGAGATTATTGAAGAGATTACATTCATTCATACAGAGGATATAATTGTATAGTCAAAGGGGGTACCAATAGATATGTTTCATCAATTCAAAAGAAAAAAACTGGTTGCTTTTTTACTAATATTAACACTTTGCATCAAACCTTTTACTGGAATTCTTTCTATTTCAACCTATGCTTATGAATCAATAAGTAAAGTAATGGATGAAGAAGTCTCTGAAGATGATTTGCTTGCTAGTGATTTGCAGATGAATGATCTTCCAGAAGAGGATGTATCTGAGGAAGAAACTATTGATGATTTAGAAGAGACTGATAATAGTGAAGATGTAGACCCTGAAATTTCTTATCCGATAATTATAGGTCATGATGCAATTTTAAGTATCATGACAGAGGAAGAAGAATATGTGCCAGGTACATGGGTCAGTGAAGATGTTACTATTACACTAAATGCAGAACTAGAGCAGACATTTAAGTATATGGTGACTGAGGATGCCACTATACCAGATACAGATGAAGCAGAATGGAATTTGGTGGAGTCAGAGGACGATATTGAATATAACCTTGTTATTGGTAGCGAGGATACTTATGTAGATGCCTATTATTGGTTTAAGCTAATTACAGATGATCCAGTGCCTGTAGAGGACGTATTTGGAGGTGTGCGGATTTGCATTGATAAGAGTAAACCAAGCACCATGAATATTCAATATAATGATGAGGGAATAAGAGATTTTCAGACAACAGACGGTGTTGAAGTATTTTACGAAGATGAAGTTATGATAACTTTATATGCGGAGGATTCTGGTTCTGGTGTGAAAGGATTTTCTTATTCAAAAAACAATGGGGAAGAAGAATTTATCACAGCAACACAAAATTCTACAGATACTGAATCCTATTATGCTACTCTATTAATACCTATTGGATTTGTTGGTTTCATTTCATTTAATGCGGTTGATGAAGCTGGGAATTGGTTTGCTGAAGAGATGGTACAGGATATTTCCTTTGCTGTAGATGCTGAGGGACTACAAGAACCCTTAGTGAGTATGAAAGTCAATGTTGATCCCTATTTCTATGGGGATTGGACAAAAGAGGATATCATTGTTGAAGTCAGAAAATCCGAAGAACCCATTTCGGGTATACATCATTATGAATATGTGGCTGTAGAGGATATTGATGATTTGCTATTAAATCCATCATGGACAATTATTGATACACAAGAAATAGAAGTGGAGGCAGGAAATGAGAATACACCTGCCAGTGTAGATAGTGTGAGTTTTACAATCAACCAGAATTGCGAGGTTTATTATTTTTTTCGGGCAGTGAGTAATGCAGGAATAGAAGGAATGCCAAGCTCAGAAGGTTATCATGTTTGTATTGATAAGAGTAAACCAACCCCTATGAACATTCAATATAATGATGAGGGAATCAGAGATTTCCAAATAACAAACAATGTTGAAATATTTTATTCAGAGGAAGTAATGATAACTTTATATGCAGAAGATTCCGGTTCCTGTGTAGAAGGATTTTCTTATACGAAAAATAATGGGGAACAAGAATTTATTACAGCAACGCAAAACTCTACTAATCCTGAATCCTATTATGCGATATTACCCATAGACTCTGGATTTGTAGGTTATATTTCCTTTAATGTGGTTGATCAAGCTGGAAATTGGTTTGGAGAAGGGATGATACAGGATGTTTCTTTTGCAGTAGATTCGGAGGAACCGCAGGCACCTCAAGTACATGCGGAAGTCAATGGTATTCGCCATGATAGTGGTGACTGGACAGCAGAGGATATCATTATTAAACTTGAAAAATCTGGAGATAGCATTTCAGGTATACACCACTATGAATATGTGGCTGTAGAAGATCCTAGTGCATTGTTATTAAATCCCTCATGGACAATTATTAATCCAGAAGAAATGGTGGTACAGGCAGGGAATGAGAATACACCTACTAGTGTAGATAGTTTGAGCTTTAAAATCAATGAAAATTCTAAAGTGTATTATTTTTTTCGAGCAGTGAGTAATGCAGGAATAAAAGGAAATTCAGGTTCAGAAGGTTTTGGAGTTTATATTGATAATACTGACCCACCTTTGGTACAAGCAACAATCTTGGGAGCAATGTCAAATGGATGGTATAGTGAAACTCCTACTATTATTATTCCAAATGTAGTCACCCCACCTAATAGAGCTCCAATACATACTTACTATGAGATATGGGTTGAAGGCGAAGAAGAAACATCACAACCTATTGAATTTCTGGGAGGTACGAATAATCAACCTCAAATTACTGGTGAGGGAAAGTACAAATTTGCTGTTTGGAGTGAAAACGCTGCTGGTACTATATGTGAAAAAAGTATTTATGACATTAACATAGACAAGACAACTCCTATAAATTTAAATGTTAAATATAGTAGTACAAATGCACTTACATTTGCTCAATCTATTAGTGTGGATCATTTTTTTAAGAGTAAAATAAATGTTACACTTACTATAGATGATACTTATTCAGGAATAAAAAGTTTTACTTATAAGAAAACAGGGGAATCTCCCAGATCTATATTAGCTCAGAAAATAGAAGGAACAGAATGCAGCTATCAAGCGGTATTTGAAATAGAACCTATATTTTTAGGAAGTATTTATGTAAATGCAGTTGACCTTGCTGGAAATAAGTATACAGTGGATTTGGTAGAATATGCTACTGTGGCAGTAGATAATCAACTTCCTGAGAAACCGCAGATAGAAGCAATGGTAGAGGATCATGTTTATGATAGTACATGGACAAATAAAGATGTGGTCATTCATGTACTTGCAAATTTAGTTAATAATGTTAAATCAGGTATTAATGGTTATGAATATACAGTAACGAATGGAGAAACACCTTCAGAGACTGCACAATGGAATGCTGTTAGTATGGATGATACCATTGTAATTGATGGAAATAAAATAAGGCCATCCAATGCAGAACATGCAAGTTTTATCATTAATAATGATACATATGCCACCTATTTCTTCAGGGCAATCAGCAATACCAATGTAGAGGGTAAGGTATCAGAAGCAGTGCCCATACAGGTTTATAAGACAAAACCAGCTCAGCCTCATGTTTCAATAGCCAATGAAAGTGCAAATGGATGGTATAATGTAAATCCAGCTATCTCAATCGAAAAGATGGGATTAATACTTGGACAGCCTGGAATTAACATCTTTTATCGACTGTGGGAAATAGGTGGAAATGAAGCTGATGCTCCTGATATTGCATTTCAGGAACTTGGAGTTTTGACAGGGAGAGTTCCTATAGTTTCTGAGGAAGCGGAGTACAAGCTGCGGGTATGGTCTGTGGATGAGGCTGGTAATCGAAATGAAATTGATGTAATAAAAGATATTAAATTGGACAAAACTGCTCCACGAATTAGTGTTGTATATTCGGATGGTTATACTAATAGCGAAAAAATTTATTATTCTTCTCAACGAACAGCCACTATTACAGTAGAAGATATCAATTTTAATCCAGAATCTGTTGTGATTTACTATGGGAATTCATCTGGAATGGCTAATCCACAACAGTTAAGTAGCATTACCAATTGGACTACCGATTCGGTAACAGGCAAGCATACTGCTACATTGCTATTTGATCCAGATGAGGGAGGATTAGGCAGTGAAAGATATTCTTTTCAAATTAAGGTCTCAGACTATGCTGGCAATCATAGTATTTTAGAAACAGAGAAGTTTATTATTGATGAAATAGTACCTGTAATTAATTTTGGTGGGACTCAAGATAATTACATTGCCTGGAATCGAGACATTCATCTGAAAACCTCAAGTGGTGATTCAGGTCTTTACAAAATAGAGATGTTTAAAAATGGGATTCCAATTGAAACACTTTTTTTGGACGAAATTATTAACTTTGAGACAAACTTTAATACTATGTTAAACAATCAAATCAAAACAGTAGATGAAAATGCTACGTACAGCTTTCAAGTTACAAATAAAGCTGGAACAGTGTCTCCCATGTTGCAAGGTGCTGTATATTCAAATATTGACAAATTAAAACCTGTTCTTAAGCTTGACAAAAACGGATATCAAAGTGGAAAGTGGACATCTAATACGGTAGTTATTGAACTCAACAATATAACAGACAATTTAGGATCTACAGTTTACTTTTACAGAAATAGTCCAAGAGAAGAATGGGTAAAATTTGATGGGGTTTTGGAGGTTGACAGTGATACCGATGATACATTTTATTTTTATGCTGAAAGTGATGCACAATATTTAACGAAATCAGAGAAAAGAAATATTGCAGAAACAGATCCTTCATTTAAGGCATCTTTATGTAAGGTAGAAAGTATGATTATAAAAGTGGACAAGACATATCCAGAAAACCTTACGGTTAGATATGATTCAATTCAACCCAGTAGTTTTCTAGAGTCAGGACCTTTTAACTACTTTAATACAAAAAGTATGATGGTTACATTACAGGCCAATGATAGTTTTTCTGGAATCAAAAGCTTTGAGGTAGTACTTCAAAATATAGATGGAACTGAAACATCTAAAACATATAAAGTGGAAAATGTATCAAGAGGAAATGCAACTGTGCAATTTAATATAGATCCACAGTTTGTAGGTAATATAGCTGTAGCTGCATCGGACATGGCGGGATTAAGGGTTCCTAAAAGTGGTACAAACCGATATGCATCATTTGCAGTGGATGCAAATGCACCAACTCCACCAGATATTTTGTCTACTGATACTGTATCTGGTGTCTGGACAAATAAGGATACAAGATTGGTGATAAAGAATTCAAAGTCTGATTCTGGAATTGCATATTATGAATATGTTGAATTAAAGGATGGGATACCCACTGATGGGGATCAGTGGACTGTTGTGCCTGAGATAGAAGTTACACCTGCAAGCCGTTCAATTCCTAAAAATGTGTTAGCAGCGGAATTAAATATGACTAATGATACCCATACTACATATTATTTCCGAGGGGTAAACAATGCAGGTACAAAAGGACAAATATCCAGTTATATGGCTTTTATTCAAAAGACACTTCCACCAAATGGGCAACTAATTTGTGAGCAACCCAATGAAAATGGATGGTACAATCATATTCCTTCCATGGAAATTCGAGTTCCTGCCAATACTCCGGCACCTGTAACTTTATACTACAAATTATGGAATACTGTTATAGGGCAGTCACAGGATTCTGTTAGTGAAGTAGTATTTGATGGAACAAATTTACCTACATTTGCTGAAGATGGAGAGTATATATTGTGGATATGGACAGTGGATGAAGCAGGAAATCGTTGCAAAACAGATCAGGATATTAGACAAGAGATTAAAATTGATCGTATACTTCCAATAGTTAAACTTCAATTTGATAATAATAACGTTCAAAATGAGATATATTATAATGAAGGAAGAACAGCTACTATAATGGTGGAAGAATTAAACTTTGACCCCCAAAAATGTATTATAACCACACAAAATAATTCTTTAGCGACAAAGGGGGCTCCCTCCATAGGTGAGTGGTCAAGTAGTGGTACAAGCCATTTCGTAACAGTAGCTTTTTTAGAGGATGGCGATTATACTTTGGCTCTGACTTGTAGTGATAAAGCAGGAAATGTAGCAGTTGCTCCAACTGAGCAAAGGTTTATTGTAGATACAGTAATTCCAGAATTGAATATAGAAGGTGTTATTGATTACATGGCCAACCGAGAGCCATTGAATCCACAAATTATTTATTCGGATGCAAATATAGATTTAAATCGTACCTCAATTTTATTAGAAGGTAATACGACTGGAGATCGTATGTCAGTAGGAGTAGTATCAGAAGAGGCTGGTGTCCGTACATTTACCATTAAACCTATTGATGTAGATGACAATTATATTTTAACTGCAACTATTTATGATAAAGCTGGAAATACAAAAACTGATACTGTGATATTTTCAATCAACCAATTTGGCGCTACTTTTGTATTTGATCAGAAGGATATTGAAGGTAAATACACCAATGTAGCATTTCATCCTTCTATTCAAGTTTGGGATGTGGATGAAATTACCATCGTTTCTTGTACAGTGAATGGTCAAGATGCAAACTATAAATTTCAAGATCGTGTTTTAACATTGGATGAAGAAATCAATTCGGAGGGTAAGTATGTAATTGCTCTGGATGTAAAAGATGCTGCTGGCAATGCCAGTTCAATGATACCAATTGAATTTTATTTTGATAATGTTAAGCCCATAAATCAGATTACTGGTGTTAATGATGGAGAATATTATTTTGGATCTGTAACAGTAGGAGTTGTCAACATAGAATCTGGAGATGTTATTTCACAAGTAATGGTAAATGATCAGATATTGACTGAAGATGATTATATGATGAATCAAGACCATTCTATTGTTTTTAGGTTGGAGGATGTAGGAAAATACCATATTGTTGTTACTTCAAAAGATCTTTCAGGTAACCAAAGTGAAGTAGAAGAGCTTAGCTTTGAAATTAGCAATAGTTGGTTTTTGAAATTATGGTTTAGCATTCTTAATTTTTTCTCTGTATAATAACTTGATTTTTATAATGAATAAGAAATAAGATAAGAAATAGATAAAGAGAGGGAGATTTGATATGAGAAAGAGTGAAATAAGGAAACACCCCCTAAGGTGGTTAATGGGACATCTATCCACACAAATATTTATTTTGATACTAATTTTTTCTATGAGCGATTTAGTAGTATTTGCAGATGAAACTAACCAAAGTGGAGAAGAATGGGAAATGTGGGAAAATACAAATGAGGATGGAGATGAACCACCAGAAATATGCATTGATGAGTTCAATATACAACCAGAAAGCGATTTTTTTCAAGTAGATGCAATTGAGGAGCGGGATTCATTAACTTATCAAATTAATGTTTATCTGATCTGCAAAGATTAGCTGTTGGAGTTAATAGTCGTGATCCATATTTTATCTCAGCAAATTGTATTCTTACAAATGATATTGTCATAAGTGGAGATTTTACACCAATTGGAACCCACTCTTCTCCTTTTAAAGGAAACTTCAATGGTGAAGGTTATTCTATAACTATAGATTCGTCAACTGTATTTAAGGGACTTTTTGGAGAAGTTGATAATGCTGCTTTAGAGAATATTTTATTTAAGGGAAATACAATACGAGTAGCAGGGTACAGTTATGGAATTGTTTTAGTAGCTAGGGCTGTAAATACTAAGATAGTCCGATGCGGTGTAGAAGGTGATATTGAGGCTGAGGCTGGTTATTTATCTGCAGGGTTGATTGGGATTTATTATGCAGATATAAATAATGTTAAAGGCTATATTGAAGATTGCTATATAAAAGGAAATGTTACAGCAACAAGCCATTCAATTGTAGGTGGGATTGTAGGATATTATACAAATTTACCAAATGAAGGTTTAATTAAAAATTGTTATATTATTGGTAATGAGATAGAAATATATGGAGAATCCCAAGATAGTTTTGAAGTTGCTGCAGGAGGGCTATTTGGAGATAATTATTCCACTAAAATTCTTATTGAAGATTGTTATATAAAAGGAAATGTCAAAGTGCAAACAAAAAATAGTAGAAGTGGTACTATACATAGTTCAAATGCAGGAGGTCTTATAGGTAAAAATACTACTACTTCATCTACAAGTTATAATCCAGACAGCGCGTTATATAATGCATCATTAAGTATAAAAAATTGCAACATAGATGGGGATGTTGATATTATAGCGATAGCAGAATATGAGGTATCTACATCTTATGCAGGAGGTTTGATTGGATATAGTGGAGCAAAATCTTTTTATACTCCTTGTTATACCAATTTAATGAACTCAGGTATTAATGGAAATACTAACATCCGTTCAAATACCTCTTCAAATCGTGGAGGTTCCTATGCAGGAGGGCTAGCTGGATATTTAATTAATAATGGTACTATCAGCTCGATCAACATCAGTGAATGTTACCTAAAAGGTGGGACAACTGTAGAAGCCATAAATTCAAATGAAGATATAATGTATGGATCCGATGCAGGGGGGTTATTCGGTTATCTAGGACTTAATGGCACTAGAGGAACATCCAACAGCCATATAGATACATGTTATTTATTAGATTCTATTACAATAAAAGCAAGTTCTGAGAACACTTTCGCTAATGCAGGAGGTCTCATTGGTCATGTAAATTCAAATGGTGATACTAAAATATATAACTCACATCTAATGTCCATAGCTAATATCAGTGCTCAAAAAACTATGAGCAGTGTAACCGGCTATGGAGTGGCAGGTGGTTTAGTAGGAACTAGTGATTCATCAATTTCCTTTTCTGGTAATTATAGTGCTGGAAAGGTTATTGCCACAAATTACAGTGGAGGTATTTTGGGATATGCGGCAAAATCTACAATAATAACTGATTGTGTTGCATTGAACCAATCAGTTAAGACAAATAATAGCCAAGAAAACCAAATGACCTCATTTTCAGGAAGAGTTTTGGGTTATTCCATAGTAAGACCTGAAATCTCTACTACTTATGCATGGAAGGAAATGGACTCATTCCAAAATCCTGGAATAGTGGAAGTGGAAGACGGTGAGGTTCTTGCTGCCCTTAATGGCACTTCTTTAACAACAGAACAATTGGAAGACCCAACACAATGGTCATCTTTATTTAGTGATAATAACACTTGGTTTCATGCATCTAAAAAGGTGCCCATACTGGTGAATAGTAACATTAGTGCAATGACAATTCGTACAATTCTTGGATTATCTTCTGGTGGAAGCAATTCAGGAGGAAGTACTCCAGAAGGAAGTACTCCAGAAGGTAGTACTCCAGGGGGAAGTGGTTCAGGAGGAAGTGGTTCAGGAGGAAGTGGTTCAGGGGGAAGTGGTTCAGGAGGAAGTGGTTCGGGAGGAAGTGGTTCGGGAGGAAGTATTTCATTAAGCGCAACTAATACACTAGTCTGGAAACAGGACAATATTGGCTGGTGGCTGGTAAGGCAAGATGGAACTTATCCCACAAATAAATGGATACAAAAAAATGGAGCTTGGTACTATTTTAATTTATCTGGTTACATGACTGTGGGATGGCTTAATCTAAATAATCAATGGTACTATATGAACAGTGATGGTAGTATGGTGTCCAATGATTGGGTATTAATCCATAACAACTGGTATTTTCTAACTGTAGATGGATCCATGAAGACCGGTTGGTTAGAGTGGAAGGGTGATTGGTACTATTTAAATGCACCAAATGGAGAGATGGCAGTGAATATGGTTACTCCAGATGGATATACCATAGGAAATAAAGGGATATGGATATCATAATAAATCTCGAAAATTAATATAAACAAAAAATCCCGACAAGGTAATTTTCTTATCGGGATTTTAATTAATTTTATAAAGGTAATAACATATGTGCAATTTTAAAATATACAATTAATGCAAATGCATCAACAATTGTAGTAATAAGTGGAGAAGCCATAATTGCAGGATCCGCTTTAAATCTTTTTGCTATAATAGGCAACAAGGCACCTACCGTCTTAGCAAGTACCACAGTAAAAAGTAAACTAAAAGCTACTGTAAGAGCAAGATTTTCTTGACCTGGATACATAATGATTAGACGAACATAGTTTACCACTGCAAGTGCAATACCAACTAAAACTCCAACAGATAATTCTTTAAAGAAGATTCGATACCAATCTCTCATAGAGATTTCTGAAAGTGCCATACCACGAATAACCAAGGTGGAACTTTGTGAACCAGCATTACCGCCAGTATCTGTTAACATAGGAATAAAAGTAACTAGTAGTGGGATAGCAGCAAAGGCAGACTCATATTGCTCTAAGATTTTTCCTGTAAACATAGATGAAATCATTAATATGAGCAACCAGGCAATTCTGTTTTTAGCTAAATCAAAGACGCTGGTCTTTAAATAGGGTTTTTCAGAGGGCACCATAGCTGCCATTTTTTCAAAATCCTCAGTGGCCTCTTCTTCCATAACCTCAATGGCATCATCTACAGTAACCATGCCTACCAGACGATGTTCAGAGTCAACTACTGGTAAAGCAAGCAATCCATATTTTGTGATTTTCTTAACTGCTTCTTCTTGATCGTCTGTAGTGACAGCATAAATGACTTCAGTTTCCATAATATCTTCAATCATAGTTTCATTGGCGGAAAAAAGTAGTGACTTAAAGGAAACCACTCCTTCCAAAATACGATGTTTACCTGTTACATAACATAAATATACCATTTCTTTGTTAATAGCAGTGTTACGAATATAGGCAATGGCCTGAGATACGGTCAAATTCTTAGAAAATGATACAAATTCAGCTGTCATAACACTTCCCGCAGAATTATCTGGATATTTTAAAAATTGATTGATTAAACTGCGTGTTTCTGTATTAGCATTCTTTAAGACTCTTTTTACCACATTTGCTGGCATTTCCTCTAACATATCTACAGTATCATCCACATATAGATCATCCACAATAGTTTTTAATTCTTGATCTGTAATAGAGGTAATGATATACTCTTGAGTATCTGAAGTTAGTTCTGCGAATACATCTGATGCTAAGTCCTTTGTGAGCATACGAAAGCATATGACTGCTTTTTCACCATGAATCTCCTCAAGAAATTCAGCAATATCTACTCCATTCATCTCATTTAAGGTCAGCATAAGATGTTGTAGATTGTTTTGTTGTAAGAGCAATTGTAGCTCTTTAAATGTTGGCTTTGCCATTTTAATCCTCCCTTTGTTTAAGACCACAAAGACAGACAATATTTAGTTATACATAGAAGATAGGAATTTTAGTATAGAGTTATACAGCAGAAGAAAAGGAGATGATAAGACTTTGGATAACGAAAAGCTCATTCAAATCCATTGGGTTTTGCCATAGAAACATATTGCCTGTATTTTTACTGGGGCCATTCTCGTCCAAATTGTTTTCCTCCTATTATTTTTCATTATAAATGAATACTTAACTATTATAGTAGCCAGTAAAAGATTTTGCAACTGTAAATTAATATTTGTTTTAGCAATCCTTAATCTGTATATTAAGTTATTTTATTGAATATTTTTATAAAAGAACCTATAATAAAAGAAGGATTTGGCTTAATTATGCAGAATATATTAGTAGGTGTTATTGAAATACCGTTGAAAGGAGTGGAAACTATGACTGTAAGAGAATCATTAGAGCAAAGGGAAAGTGAATGTTTGAGTCCCTATGCCTCCTTAAGTAAGAACACTTTAGGAAGAGATATCTATGAAGAACCTTGCTATATTAGATCCGCTTATCAAAGAGATAGAGATAGAATCCTTCATTGTAAGGCCTTTCGGAGGTTAAAACATAAAACACAAGTATTCTTGGCACCAGAAGGAGACCATTACAGAACTAGATTGACTCACACCTTGGAAGTATCTCAAATTGCTAGAACAATAGCAAAGTCCTTGCGTTTAAATGAAGAATTGTCAGAAGCTATTGCACTTGGTCATGATTTAGGTCACACACCATTTGGTCATGCTGGTGAGGCTATTTTAAATGAGATTACGCCAGGAGGATTTTCTCACTATAAGCAAAGCGTTCGGGTAGTAGAGCGGTTGGAGAAAAAGGGTGCAGGGCTCAATTTAACGATAGAAGTAAGGGATGGTATTTTGAACCATCGAACTTCTGGTAATCCTTCCACTTTAGAAGGAAAGGTAGTAAGGCTTTCTGATAAAATCGCTTATATCAATCATGATATTGACGATGCAATCAGAGCGAATATACTATTAGAAAAAAAATTACCCACAGAATATACCAATATTTTAGGTCACAGTGTAAGAGAAAGACTAGATACCTTGATTCAGGATATTATTAAGAATAGTATGGATCGATCCGATATCATTATGTCTACTTCTGTAGAAAAAGCTATGAAAGGTTTAAGGATGTTCATGTTTGACAGGGTTTATCGTAATGATATTTCTAAAAGCGAAGACTCCAAAGCTCAACAATTAATTGTTAGACTTTATGATTACTATATGAACAACATAGCAGAGATTCCGGAAGAATATTATCATATGATAGATTTATATGGGGAGACAAAAGAGCAGGTAATCTGTGACTACATTGCTGGAATGACAGATGGGTATGCCATAAAAAAATTTGAAGAGTTATTTATACCAAAATCTTGGAAGAATTAAGGAGTTAGGAGGAGTTCCATGTACTATCCAGAAGATCTGGTGGAAGAAATTAGGGTCAGGAATGATATTGTAGATGTCATATCAGGATATGTGAATATGCAAAAAAAGGGCAGTAATTATTTTGGACTATGTCCATTTCATAATGAAAAATCTTCCTCCTTTTCAGTGTCTCCAGGAAAGCAGATGTATTATTGTTTTGGCTGTGGAAACGGAGGTAATGTGATTACCTTTTTAATGGAGTATGAAAATTATTCCTTTAGTGAAGCATTAGGAGCATTGGCACAAAAATCAGGGATTGAACTGCCTAAGGGAGAATATTCAAAAGAAGAACGCCAGCAAGCAGATTTTAAGTCCGCCCTGCTTGAAGTAAATAAACTGGCTGCCAATTATTTTTATAAACAATTAAAAAGTGAACAGGGTCATACTGCATATGAATATTTAATCAATCGTGCTTTATCAGATGATATGATTAGAAAATTTGGATTAGGTTTTTCTAATAAATTCAGTGACGATTTATATTTATACTTAAGAAAAAAAGGATATTCCGATGAACTGCTTAAAGAAAGCGGATTGGTTAAGATAGAAGAAAAAGGAACCTATGATAAGTTTTGGAATCGTGTTATGTTCCCGATTATGGATGTGAACAATCGAGTCATCGGTTTTGGTGGACGAGTTATGGGGGATGGCAGCCCCAAGTATCTTAACTCCCCAGAAACAAAACTTTTTGATAAAAGTAGAAATCTATATGGTCTTAACGTAGCCAGAACATCCAGAGAAAAATACATACTAATTTGTGAAGGTTATATGGATGTTATTGCTATGCATCAAGCAGGTTTTACTAATGCAGTAGCATCCCTTGGAACCGCATTTACCTTCCAACAAGCTAATCTTTTAAAACGATATACAGAGCAAGTAGTACTATCTTATGATAGTGATGAGGCTGGAGTAAAAGCAGCACTGCGGGCAATACCAATTTTAAAAGAAGTGGGAATTTCAGCAAAGATTCTTAATGTAATGCCTTATAAGGATCCAGATGAATTTATTAAGAAGGAAGGACCGGATAATTTTAGAATGAGAGTGGAACAAGCTTCCAACAGCTTTCTTTTTGAAATCCGAGTATTAAAGAGGGACTATTCTTTTGAGGATCCAGAACAAAAAACGGATTTTTATAAAAAGACAGCAATAAAACTTTTAGAATTTTCAGAAATGTTAGAGAGAAATAACTATATTGAAGCGGTTTCAAAAGATCAAAATATTCCTCTGGAGGATTTGAAACGACTTGTGAATTCTTTAGGCAGCAGTATGGGTGGTGCTGTCTCAAGACCAAAAGTAAAGGCCACAGGAGAAGTAAAAAAAGAAAAAGAAGATGCTCTAAAGCAAGCTCAAAAGCTTCTATTAACATGGTTAATTGAGGATGTTCAATTATTTGAAAAGGTTAAAAATATAATCTCTGCTGAGGACTTTATGGAACCTTTGTATCATCAGGTTGCTGAAATGATTTTTCGACAATTTGAAAATGGGAATGTAAATCCAGGGCAAATTTTGAATTATTTTATAAATGATGGGGATCAATACAAAGAGGTAGCTGCATTACTCAATGCAAGACTAAAGGCACCATTAACTAATGAGGAACATAAGGAAGCCTTTATTAAAACTGTTTTATTAGTAAAGAAAAGTAGTTTGGATTATGCTAGTCGAAATGCAAAAGATATTAGCGAATTACAAGATATTATTAAAAAGCAAGCGGATCTGAGTAAATTGCATATTTCTCTTGATTGAGGATAAACTATATACATGCTGGGAAGGATGGGACGATATGGATGAAAGGACAATAAGTTTAGACGAAAAGCTGGGACAACTCCTTGAAATAGCAAAAGGAAAAAAAAGTGTTTTAGAATATCAGGAGATTCTTGACTATTTTGGTGAAATTGCTTTAGATGCAGAAAAGCTGGATTTAATTTTAGAGTTTCTAGAGAATCATAAAATTGATGTTTTAGCACCATTTGAAGCGGAAGAGGAAGAGATTGATGAAGAAGCGTTACTGGAAATTGATGAGGAAATTGATTTAGAAAAAATAGATTTATCAGTTCCTGATGGTATCAATATTGAAGATCCTGTGCGAATGTACTTAAAAGAAATCGGAAAAGTACCCCTTCTTACATCAGAAGAAGAAATGGAATTGGCAATTAGGATGGAACAAGGTGATGTACAAGCGAAACAGAAATTAGCGGAAGCAAATCTTCGTCTAGTTGTAAGTATTGCCAAACGTTATGTAGGGCGTGGAATGCATTTTTTAGATCTTATTCAGGAAGGAAATTTAGGTCTCATTAAAGCTGTTGAAAAATTTGATTACAGCAAGGGTTTTAAGTTCAGTACCTATGCAACCTGGTGGATTCGTCAAGCCATAACAAGAGCCATTGCAGATCAAGCCAGAACCATCCGCATTCCAGTTCATATGGTGGAGACCATCAATAAACTCATACGTATTTCCAGGCAGATGCTTCAGGAACTTGGCAGAGAACCTCAGGCAGAGGAGATTGCACAAGCAATGGATTTATCGGTGGAGAGAATTCGGGAAATTCAAAAAATTTCTCAAGAGCCTGTTTCACTTGAAACTCCTATTGGTGAGGAAGATGACAGCCATCTGGGAGATTTTATTCAGGATGAGCATGTGGCAGTGCCTGCAGATGCGGCCACATTTACCCTTCTTAGAGAGCAGCTTATGGAAGTTCTTGAAACATTAACAGAACGAGAGCAAAAGGTATTGAGCTTAAGATTTGGACTAGCGGATGGAAGAGCCAGAACCTTAGAAGAAGTAGGCAAAGAATTTAATGTCACCAGAGAAAGAATACGTCAAATTGAGGCTAAGGCACTTAGAAAATTAAGACACCCCAGTCGTAGTAAAAAATTAAAAGATTATTTAGATTAATACGGAGATCAAATGAAACTTTCATATAGATTAAAAACAGTTGCTTCCTTTGTTACAAAAGGAAGCAGTGTTGTTGATGTAGGAACTGATCATGGTTATGTTCCTATTTATTTAATAGAACAAAATATGGCAACTCATGCAATCGCCATGGATGTAAGAAAAGGTCCTTTGGATAGGGCAAAGGCGCATATAGAAGAATCGCATTTAGAAGATAGAATAAAGACCAGACTCAGTAATGGTTTAAAAAAATTAAAACCAAAAGAAGTAGATACTATCATCATTGCAGGAATGGGCGGTGCCTTAGTGGTTCGCATTTTAGAAGACGGCAAACATGTATTAGATGAAATAAAAGAAATCATATTATCCCCTCAGTCAGAACTTTACAAAGTACGAAAGTTTCTGCAAGATAATGGTTTTGGTATTGTAAAAGAGGCTATGATTTGTGAAGAGGGCAAATACTATACGATTATTAAGGCCATAAAAGGGAATATGAATTATCAAAGATACATAGATTTCAAATATGGAAAGCTATTGCTAGATGATAATAATCCGATTTTAATTGAGTTTTTAGAAAATGAAAGAAATCAATTGGAAGAACTAAAAAACATATTAAGTGAAAAAAATTCGGATGCTGCTAAAAGGAGACTTTTAGAGGTGGAAAAAGAGATAGCAGAAACCTTGGAGGCAATCAATGAAATGTTGTGAGATTATAAAACTTTTGGAAGAGATAGCACCCGAAGATCTAGCTTCTGATTGGGATAATGTGGGACTTTTGGCTGGTGATTTAAAGAAGGAAGTTCATAAAATTTATATTGCTTTAGATGTTACTGCAACAACACTGAAAGAAGCAATAGATTTTCAGGCGGATCTGATGATTACCCATCATCCTTTGATTTTTAGGGCATTAAAAAAAATAACCAATGAACATTTTATTGGTGAACAATTATATGAGTTGATTAGACATGATATTTCTTATTATGCGATGCATACAAATTTTGATATTGCTCCTGGTTGTATGGCAGATATAGCTGCAAAAAAATTAGGGTTATTGTCAGAAGGACCAATTGTTGTGACCACCTCAAGGGGAGGCGAACAATTAGGTGTGGGTAAGATTGGACAGTTACCAAAAGCCATGACACTAAGAGAATTATCAGAATTCACAAAAAAAGAATGGCAATTAGATGGTGTAGTTGTATATGGAGATATAAACTCAGATATTCCCATAAAACGAGTTGCAATTTCACCAGGCTCAGGTAGGAGTATGATCAATGATGCAATCAAACAAAATGCGCAGGTTCTAATTACGGGCGATATGGGGCACCATGAGGGAATTGATGGGTTGGCACAAGGTTTAATGGTCATTGATGCAGGACATTATGGTCTGGAGTATATGTTTGTACCTTTTATGAAAGAATATTTGGAAAACAATTTAAAAGAAACCATTTTTATTGGAACCACTCCCTATCAACTGCCAGGCACTATCATATGAAATTTGTGACTTTAGGAGGTAAATAAATGCTTAATGTAACGATTAATGAAGAAATAAAATCATATAAGAAGGGCACCTGTTATGAACTAATTGCCAAAGAATATCAACATCATTATGATAGTGATATTGTTATGGTTATGATCAATGGAAGATTACAAGAGCTTTACAAACATTTGACTGATGACTGCAACCTTTCATTTCTTACAACAGCGGAAAAACCAGGGTTTCAATGTTATCAAAGAAGTGTAATATTACTTATGATGAAATCTATTTATGATGTGACTGGGCATAAGAATATATCAAAGGTTACCATTGATTTTTCCATTAGTAAAGGCTTATATATTCGTTGTAAAGGAAATCTAACGGTAACTAGCCAGTTTTTAGAGATGGTAGAACACCGCATGAGGGAGTTGGCGGAGGAAGATTTACCAATTATCAAAAAGAGTATTCCAACAGATCATGCCATAGAATTATTTCATAAACATCGTATGTATGATAAGGAAAAGCTTTTTAATTATCGTAGAGTTTCAAAAGTTAATATATATAGTATCAACGAATTTGAGGATTATTATTTTGGTTATATGTGCCCAAGTACAGGATATCTAAAATATTTCAAACTATATTTATATGATGAGGGTTTTGTACTTCAACTTCCAGTTCAAAGTGCTCCAAAGGTTGTACCAGCTTTTGAACCACAGCATAAATTATTTCAGGTAATGAAAGATTCCAGTTCCTGGGGTGAGCGTTTGGATGTACCGGATGTAGGTTCTTTAAATGATAAGATTACAAAAGGTGGCATCAATGAGTTGATTTTAGTGCAGGAAGCATTACAAGAAAAAAAACTGGCGGAAATTGCCTCTATCTTCTCAGAACAAAGAAGTAAAAAGGTTATAATGATTGCTGGGCCTTCCTCCTCTGGAAAAACAACATTTTCCCACAGACTCTCTATTCAGCTCTTAGCCCATGGTTTACACCCTCATCCAATTCCTATTGATGATTATTTTGTGGATAGAGAAAATAGTCCAAGGGATGAACAGGGAAACTATAATTATGAGGATCTTGATAGTATAGATGTTGAGCAATTTAATAAAGATATATGTGCTTTACTTAAGGGTGAAACAGTAAATATGCCAGTCTATAATTTTAAATCAGGAAAGAGAGAATATAAAGGGCACTATTTGAACTTGGGTAAAGATGATATTTTAGTCATAGAAGGAATTCATGGATTAAACGACAAACTATTCCATTCATTACCAAAAGAGAGTAAATTTAAAATATATATTAGTGCTTTAACACAATTAAATATAGATGAACATAACTACATTCCAACAACCGATGGAAGACTCCTAAGGCGTATGATTCGGGATGCCAGAACCAGAGGGGCATCTGCTCAGGAGACTATTAGAATGTGGCGGTCAGTGAGAAAAGGGGAAGAAAAAAATATATTCCCTTATCAAGAACAAGCGGATATTATGTTTAACTCTGCATTGATTTATGAATTTGCAGTCTTAAAGCAATATGCAGAACCTCTTTTATTTAGTGTACCAAAAGATTCACCTGAATTTTTAGAAGCAAAACGATTATTAAAATTTTTAGACTACTTTTTAGGTATTAGTAGTGAGGATATTCCCAGAAATTCTATTGTGAGAGAGTTTATTGGAGGGAGCTGTTTTAAAATATAAAGGTACAAGAAAATAGGAAACCTTGTTAGAATGTTTGACAATCATGTTTGGTTATGCTAAAATTACCAACGGTATTATTGTGAATAATATAGTTCACAATCCCGATTTGAGTATCTGTATTAGTAGATAGATGGGAATTAGAGTAAAATAAATGGTCGCAGCTGCAAGAACGAAAGTTTGCAGGTGAGGAAAGTCCGGGCTTCATAGGGCAGAATGCCGGATAACGTCCGGTGGAGGCGACTCCAAGGCTAGTGCAACAGAAATATACCGCCAGATTCTGAATCTGGTAAGGGTGGAAGGGCAGTTTAAGAGACTACCGCCCCTTTGGTAACAAAGGGGGCATATGTAAACCCCATTCGAAGCAAGACCGAATAGAAAGCATAAGGTTGCCCGCCTGCTTTCGGGTAGGTTGCTAGAACTTATTGGCAACAATAAGTGTAGATAGATGACCATTCAAGACATAACCCGGCTTATCGTTTTGCTCTATATCAAAAAGGGTGTTATAGTCCCATCTATAACAGACCAAAAGTCCATGGATATGGACATTAAAAAGGCTTTGAGATTAATTTCTCAGGGTCTTTTTTATGTTGTATTGTAATGATGATGAATACCAATTAATCCTAAATCATAAAACACTGTAAAAAATAGTGGAAATCATTATAAAAGAAAAGCTGTGAAAATACTCACTTTTTTGGGTAAATAAGACCGATTAATGTGGATTATATCCAACTATTTACTTTTTGATTTGAATTTAGTATATCATCTTGATGCCGATATACCGAGTATAATAATGTGAACGAAGTATGAATAGTCTATCAAAATCCTTATAAATACAGGAGGTATACATAAATTTACACAATAAAATTAGGGCATAAAAAAATTGGATAACAAACTTTTTGAATCAAAAGAATAAATTTAATAATAATTGTATTCAGTATCTAGAAAGTTACTGTACTTAGATGTCGATTTATGTTAACATATGGTAATATGTGGCAAAAAATAACAATCAAAAAGAGGTATCTATATGACTGAAAAAGAGAGGGAAGAATTTTTACATGAAGCAAAGCAATATATTGTAGCATATTTAGACTTAAGTCGGCTCTCTGATGCTGATTTAGAAGTTAAAATAGAAGATATTGTAGAAAATCAGCTGGATGGGAAATATATTACCATTGAAGAACGTGTGAAATTAGTGTATGAACTCTTCAGTTCTATTCGAGGTCTTGGATTATTAGATATTATTATTCAAGATGATGATATAACTGAGGTTATGATTAATGATATTGATGAAATATTTATCGAAAAAAGAGGAAAATTACAAAAATTGGATCAAAAATTTGAAAGCCGACGTCGACTGGAAGATATTATCCAAAAGATTGTGGGCAAAGCAGGAAGAGAAGTTAATCAGGCAAGTCCTATTGTAGATACACGTTTACCTGATGGATCCCGTGTTAATGTAGTGTTGCCACCAATCTCCTTAAAGGGTCCTACACTAACCATACGTAAATTCTCAAAAGTACCCATGACTGTGGATCAATTAATCAAATACAAATCTATTTCTGTGGAGATTGCAGAAGTAATGGAATTGTTTGTAAAAGCAAAATATAACATCTTTATCAGTGGAGGAACCGGATCAGGTAAAACCACCTTCTTAAATGCTATGTCCAACTTTATCCCTAAGAATGAGAGGGTAATTACCATTGAAGACTCCGCTGAACTTCAAATAGCAGGTGTAGAAAATTTAGTAAGGATGGAAACCAGAAATGCCAATTCATCGGGAACTGGAGAAGTCACCATAAGAGACCTGATTAGGTCTTCACTGCGAATGAGACCAGAGAGGATTGTTGTTGGAGAAGTGCGAGGCGGAGAGGCTCTCGACATGCTACAAGCCATGAATACAGGACATGATGGTTCTCTGTCCACTGGTCATTCAAACTCAACCAAAGATATGTTAAGCCGCTTGGAAACCATGGTGCTTACTGGAGCAGAGGGACTTCCGCTTCCAGCCATTAGACAACAGATTGCATCCGCAGTGGATATTATTATCCAACTCTCCAGACTAAGAGATCACAGTAGAAAAACAATGGAAATCTCTGAAGTAGTTGGTCTTAAGGATGGCGAGATTGTCCTAAACCCACTGTATGTGTTCGAAGAAGACAGCAGTAGTACTATGGACAAGGTAATAGGCTCTTTAAAAAGAACTTCCAATCCGCTAATCAATGACTATAAGCTGCGATTGATGGGGTATAAAGGAACAATATAGGAGATGAGGGAACATGTTTAAAAAAAAGAAAGACACCTATATACAATCACATGGATTGATGGGAAATGCAGATGATTACCATGTTTACAATATGAAATTAGTGGATTATCTGATTGGTTTCGGTATTGGTTTTGCCGCTGCTTTTCTTGTAATTTATATATTTTTTCGGACACCGATTCTTTGCATCATTGTAGGAATATTGGCTGGAATATTCTCAATAAAATATTATCAGCAGTTTCGACTAAATAAAAGAACTCAAGTACTTCTTATGGAATTCAGGGATTTTTTAGAATCATTGACCACATCATTTTCATCTGGGAAAAACACCATGGATGCTTTTTCTGAATCCTATCAAGATCTCCTGGATCTTCATGGTGAACATGCTGATATTGTTAAGGAAGTAAGAATTATGCTAGGAGGAATTGCCAATAATCTTATTATTGAAGATTTATTAATAGATTTTTCCAATCGCAGTGGTCTTGATGATATCAATAGTTTTGCGACCATTTTTGAGTCATCCAATCGACAGGGAGGAAACATTAAGCAGATTGTATGGGACACCCGAAAGATATTAAACGATAAGATCGAGATTGAGATGGAAATCAAGACAATGCTAACAGAGAAAGAAAATGAATTGAATATTATGATGATGATGCCACTTATTATTATGTTATCATTAAATGGTTTAGGAACAATGACAGCGGTTTCAAATACCTTTTTGAATGTTGTGGTAAAATTAATAGCTTTAGGCTTATTTGGAGCTGCTTATGGAATTGGTAGAAAAATAGTCAAAATCAAAATGTAGGGGGAATGTGTATGTATCAAGTAGGAATTATGGTAGTGGCAACTTTAGCTACCATCTTATGGGTATTTTTACATATTAATAATAAAAACACCTTTGACACAGTAATGACCGGGATTCAGAAAGACGATTATCCAATGTCAGAATTGTATTATATCGGATTTGGGTTTATGCAACTCATTGGATTTGATATGGAACAAAAGGGCGCAAGGAAGCGGATTAAAGATATTTCAGAAGTATATGGAAAAAAATATGCTGTCTTTTATTATTATGTATTAATGGGGGCTAAATTCACATTTATTCTGACCATCATTCCTATCGCCTTGTTGTTATCAGCAATTGCTGTTAAACCAGTAACTATTATCTTTGGTGGTGCCATTACCTTTTTACTAATTTGGTATTTGGATGAGAAAATCAATGATAAAGTGATGCAACGTCATGATGATTTATTGAAAGCATATCCACAGATGTTATCGAAACTAACTCTGTTGGTGAATTCAGGAATGCCAATTCGTGATGCCTGGGGGAAAATTGCAGAATCAAATGATGGGCTTTTATATCAGGAAATGATACTAACAAGTGAAGAATTAGTAAATGGTGTCTCAGAGATAGATGCATATCGGGGATTTGGAGAACGATGTTCTGTAAAACCCCTCAAAAAATTTGCATCTATGATGATTCAGAATCTCCAAAAGGGTAGCTCAGAAGTAGTGGCATTTTTAAAAGATATGAGTACTGAAGCATGGGAAGAGAAAAAACACTTAATTAAACGAAAAGGTGAAGTGGCAAGTTCTAAGTTGATGCTGCCAATTGGTATGATCTTTATTGGGATTTTGATTATTATCATTGTACCAATGTTTGGAGCTTTAGGATTTTAAGAGGAATACTATGAGGCTTTATACAAAAGCCTTTTGGTAGATAAATATTTTATTGAAGGGAGATATAGGTATGTTTAAGAAGATTGATAAGTTTTTGTTAAAAGGGCAGATGAAGTTAATGAACCTGCTAAGTGATTTGAAGCAAGAGGAAAATGGTGCTTCCGATATGGTGGCAATTATGGTTATCATAGTCGTAATTATTGGAGTTGCTGGTATTTTTAGGACTCAGCTAGAAGCTGCCGTTACTGCAGTATTTGGAAAACTCACCACTTTTATAGGTTAGTTACATGAATAACATGGGAGGGGAAGATTTTTCCCCTCTATACTAAAGGGGAGCAGTATGAGAGACAAAAACAATCAGAGTGGTGCAATTATGGTGGAAGCTGCATTAGTATTTCCGGTAGTTATTGTTACCATAGCTGCCATTATGGTATTAGGAATGATGAAGTTTCAAGAATCAATGGTACAGTTCGGTGCACAGAAAATTGCGTTGGCCACTTCTAGGGAAGCTGTCTATCCAAATTATGAGGAGTTTATTGGCAGAAGTGATGGGATGCAAATTGATATTGAAACAATACCAGATGCAGCTAGTGTAAAACTGTACTATGAAAATAATAAATTATATCAATTATTTGGGAAAAACCATAGTAAAGTTGAAGCAAAATTTGCAGAGGAACTTGCTGGTTTTGTAAATCATTATTCTTTTTTAGCAGGAATGGATGTCTCAACAGATGTATCCATTGAAGGAGTACTTGCTCCAATGGTAGCTGTTAAGGTTAATTATAAAATAAAATTACCAGGGTTTTTGGGATTCATAGGGTTGCCTGGTAGCTGGAAAATGGAAACAGCTGCATATTCCTTTGCTGGAAATCCTACAGAGTTTGTACGAAATGTTGACATTGCTGTTGATGTAATGGATTTCTTTTTAGATAAATTGGGTCTTGGAGACCGTGTGGATATTTTTATGGAGAAGTTAGATAGTATTAAGAAAAAGTTGGGAGACTAAGCCTGTTTTGACAGGTAGCGAAATGGAGACACATATGGAAATATTCACTAATAGAAGAGGTTCAGTAACCGTTTTCGTATCTTTGATCATGGCAGGTGTTTTACTCTTTACAGTAATCATGGTGGATGCCAGCAAAATCATTGGAGCTAGAAGTATGGTTTCAGGAGCTGGGAATATGGCGTTACAAGCCGGTCTGACCAATTATAACTCTGTGCTACAAGATACATATGGGATTTTCGCAGTCTCAAAAGATATGGGGGAATTGGAAAAAAACCTTGAGGTATACTTTGAAGCTACACTAGAAACCAATGGAATTAAAAATATGGGCTTGGCTTCTAAACTGGCGCAAAGCATTGTATCTGGTGGAGATCTATCAGAGCTAATGGATTTTCAAAAAGAGAGCTTCAAAGTTCAGGGTGTCAAGGGGTCTTCGTTGCAGGATACCTATGTACTTAAAAATCAGATTCTTGAATTTAGTAAATACCGTGCACCTATTGTAATTGGATATGGCTTTTTGGAAAAGTTAAATATATTAAAAACCCTTCCAAAGCAACAAAAAGCTTTAGAGGATAAGGTTACATACGAAAAGGAATTAAAAACTATTGAAGATCTTTGTAAAAAAATATATGGTGATGCGAAAGCTTATCAGGATTATTTAACAGGCTTGAATGATTATTGGCCATTGACTCCGGATGATATCATGGCCTTTTCTCTAAAACAATGCAATGTACATTATCCGCTTATGACAAAATGTTCAATTGCACATGTAGTTATTGATAGATTAATCTGTGAGGAAAGCTGGGAAACCAGTAGTAATGGCTCAGATGGTGGTTCTTTAAGTGATAGTAAAGACTCATTTATAAATAAAACTGGATCTGTAGCCACATTAAATAAACTTTATAACAAGCTAACATCTGTTGGAGCAGCTGGAAGTGCACCATGGGAAAAATTTGAAGTTGCCATTCAATATTTCCAATATTATAAAGATAATATTTCAATGTTTCAAAATGTACATTATCAATATGAAATGGAAAAAAGATCATTTGATGCGGAGATGCAAAGCCTATATGATGAATTAAATAGTGCAAGTGAAGAGGACGATGTTAGCGATATCGTTCATGACATGTATGTTTTACAACAAGAATGGAATAAATTAAGTGATTGGTACCATGGTGGTTTTAAGCAGGATGCTAAAAATTATAAATGGGATGAAGTAAAAAAGAAGTATTTGACTGAGCTTGGTGCATATATTGATTCTACTGGGAAAACTTTAAAAGGACAGGTAGATGGACATTACTCTTGGGCGGCTGGGTTAAAAACATTAGCAGAAACAACCATTAATGGTCTGGAAAATCTGAAAACGAAATCGGAAGAGCTAAAGGAATTGGGTGACAAATGGAATTCTAGTATCGGGCAGATGGGGGGAACAGACATTCAGAGTAGTATGCAGCTGGATCATGATAATAAAGCTGATGTTGTAAAGCCTGAACATATTGATAAGACGATTGAGATTTTAAAGAGAGGTATACTCTATGCCGAAAAAGTATTAGCTGAATTAGAGAGTATTGAATACATTAGCACTAAAGTTGTTAAGGATGCAGATTATAGTACTGCCTGGAACTCTATTGCCAATTCTGCTGTTAGTAGGGAACTAGGTGAGGGTACAGAAATCCGTACTAATAGTCAGTTGACTCAATTTCAGCTGATACTTCATAATGAAAAAGACTTTTATAATGAAATTGATGAAACACCTGAAAATCAGATATATTATGTACAGAGCATAGCGGAATCTGTAAATGGAGAAGATGCACCAAGTGAACCTAAATTATGGAATTATATGCGTTTAATCCAGCTGGGTCTAAGTGATCAAGAAATTCCTGATAAAAAGGATAAGGTCTATAGCTTTTTAGAACGATGTGTAGGAGCCGGAAAAGTTGATGAAGCACAAAAGAAGGCAGAGAAAGAAAAACAAAATCAAATGGCTGCTAGTGGTGGTGAATCTCCTCCCCTCGTTGAAATTCCTTCAGGCACGATACCAAATGTGATGGGGGATTTGGGCAGTAAAGAGGGTTCAACGACAACCACGGTGGATGGTTCTAGTGATGCTGGGGAGGTTGCAGATAGTGCAGTAAAAACTACTGGAGATGCAATGGGAAGTTTTAATCTTGAAAGTTTAGGTGAAATATTAGTCTCAGGAAGGGATAAGTTGTATTTAATGACCTATGCCACCAATATGTTCAGCTGTTATACCACAAAAGCGGAAGAAAAGACTCTAACCAATGTGCCATATAGTGCCACTAATAATGTGTTATACCATGCAGAACAGGAATATATTTTATGGGGAGGAGATAGTGCTGAGGCAAATGTAAATGCAACTAAGGGGACTATATTTGGAACTAGGTTATTGCTGAATATTATTTATGCCTATACTGGAGATCCACAACTACGAACAGAGACGTTAACTATGGCAGCAACCATTGCTGGTTGGACTGGGTTTGGGGTGCCTATTGTACAAAATGCACTTTTGATTGCGGCAGCGGTGGCAGAGAGTGTAACAGATTTGAATCGGTTGATGGATGGGGAGTCTGTGCCGTTGTATAAGACACCAATGACCTGGGTATTTAGGTATAGTACCTTCTTAAAAAAAAGTGTTGAGGATTTAATATTGACCGCAGTAGGTGAAGCTAGTACAAAGTTGTATGATGAGATGAATAAGTTAACTGATTCTATGACTACTGGATTTGAAGAGGAGTTAGATAAATATATTAATAATACAATAGAAACGACAATTAAAACAGCCATTAATGCAGTTCAGGTGCCAGTGATGGAGGCTATGTTGTGGGCAGCTTCTCATATGGAGGATGTAGAAGGAGAAATCCGAAGTGAGGTTGAGGCAAAAATAGAAAAGTGCTTTTTGGGAATGGAGGAGGTTTTTCAGAGAGAAAAAGATAACGGTGGAGATACAGCTATTTTAGCAGAAATAAAGCTATATACATTGAGTCTCTATAATACCTCAGCAAATAAAAAGGCTTTGGTAGATATGATGATGGAGAGTATATCAATAGATAATAGTACAACTCAAACGAGGGTATTATCAGATAAGGTTGAAGCATGGTTTGATGCTCTTAGCAGAAGGTCTAATGATGCAATAAAAGAAAAATTAAAATCTACAGGAGTTATTGAAGAACTGAAAACAGGTATAACAGATGTATTGGCAGAAGCTAATACCAATGCACAAGAAGCAGTGAATAATAAGCTAAATGAATTTATGAATAAAATGGGAAATAGCTCCACTCCTATATCTGGTTCAAAGGGAGAGGAATTATTTTCGGATTTTGATAGTGTTAGTGCTTCTACTTTTTCCATGAATTATCAGGAGTATTTAATGGTACTTTTATCAATCAGATTTCTAGCGTCTGAAACAGAAGCAATTGGTTGTATGGGAAATCTTATTCAAGCTAACGCTATAAAAACAGATTCTGCCTATTTTGCTGGAAAGGGATTTGCTATTGCAAATACTTATACCATGTTACAAATAGAAAGTGAAGCATCTATAAAACCCACTTTTATTAAGATACCGAATTTTACTGCGGATTTAGGAGCCACTGAGAAGGAACGGTATCCCATCAAATATAGAGGTGTCCTGGGCTATTAATATATATAGAAAATAAATAGAAAATGAGGAAAATAACATGAAAAAGAATTCAATGAAAGTAGCAATTATTATGGGGATATGCTTAAGTATTGTGTCAGGATGTAAACAAAAAGAATCAACTTCTATTACAAATGGAACTGCAGAAACAACTGTAACTGAAAATACAACAGAAAAACAAATTGATACAATTAAAGATAAAGATGATCTACCAAAAGAAGATTGGATAGAACTATGGCCAGGACAAACAATGGAGATCGACTTGGAAGCACAAAAGGATTTGATTGGGTCATTTATTCCTGATGGAAATATGATGTATAAGGCTGTACGATATAATGGAGAGCCTACAACTGGAAACTCATATTGTTATTTTTTTAGTTATTATTTTGAAAAAGGAAGTCCTTTCAATCCAGAAATGAAATTTCCAGAGAGTTTGGAAGCTGTAGCTGATGATATATGGGAATATGGATACAACTCCTGGAAGTCAAATTTAGATCAGCAAAATGGACCTTTCTTAGATAGCTCGACACTATCTATTAATGTAGAGAGTAAGGGATTGGTGAAGTTGAATGGGCTGGAATTTTTGAAAGAAGAAATCTATGCGGAATCGGCCTTTATGGGCACTCCCAAATCATCAAAATTTGTTGCTTACTACTACCAAACAGAAGGTGGTCAGGGAGTTTGTGTTTTTGGTGATCGTTCGAAAGAACAAGATAATATTGATACAATAAAAGTAGTGGCAGAAGCTATTATGTCTACCTATCGAGAAAATGGAAAATAGAAATAGCTATTTATCTTTTAAATATTTAAAAATCCAGCATTAATATGACTTAAAGAAAAGGAACTGTTTTCTTGGATGTCTTAAACAATGGAAAGCAGTTCTATCAAATATCCAATACAGGAAATGCTACAAGCTCCGATTCTACCTACTATGGGGGAGGATTTGTTTCTTCCAATTCTTTTACCATGTTGCAAATAGAGAACCACAATAAACCCTACTTTTATTATAATACCCGATTTCACTGCTGATTTAGGAGCTACTGAAAAGGAACAATATCCCATCAAATATAGAGGTGTATTGGGCTATTAATATAATAGAAAATATATAGAAAATGAGGAAAATAACATGAAAAAGAATTCGATGAAAGTAGCAATTATTATGGGAATATGCTTAAGTATTATGTCAGGATGTAAACAAAAGGAATCAACTGCTATTACAAGTGGAATTGCAGAAACAACTGTAACTGAAAATACGATAGAAAAACAAATTGATACAACTAAAGATAAAGATAGTCTGCCAAAAGAAGACTGGATAGCACTATGGCCAGGACAACCAATGGAAATAAACATGCAAGCACAAAAGGATTTAATTGGGGCATTTATTCCTGACGGAAATATGATATATAGGGCAGTGCGATATAATGGCGAGCTTGAAAGTGAAAATGTTTATTGTTATTTTTTTGGCTCTTCACCAAAATGTGTGCTTGACACTATAATTCTATTTAAAATGCACAAGTACAAGCAACTTCTTTATTGCATTCTATGAAAATAAGAGCTTCATAAAAAGTCCTGTTTCTTAAGAAAAAGCGACGACGTTGCAAAGATTTAATTTTACCATTACGCCCCTCAACTATCCCATTCGTAAACGGACAAAGATGATAATTCGTTATTTCTTTTTTCCAGTTTTCATAAGTTTTTAAAGCATGTTCCACTTCCTTTATGTTCAACGAATGACCTTTTTCTAACCATTTGTTGAATGTAAACAGTGCTACTTTATAATTTGGTGAACAATCGTACCATTCAGCTAACGATTCTTTCATCTCATAAACCGCTTTCAGTTCATCTGAATATGATATCAATGTTTTTAAAATGGGTAACTCCTCCCTTTTTAAGGTATCGTTACGCTTGTTTAGTAAGTGCTTATATTGTTTTAGCTTTCGTTTCGCATAGGAAGTTAATTTTAGGCTGGTACGTCTCCTCACTTCATTCAGCACTTCCATGATATATCCATTGACATGAAATCTGTCTGCAACACGTGTTGCTTTTGGATACATTTGTTCAACAAAAGAGTGGTAACTTTTTGCTAAATCCATCACAACTGCATGGGGTTGCAATCGGGACAGTTTGATGTTATCAAGCGTATATGCAATTAAGTCATTTAGTTTTCTGCTTTCGATAATGCTTATAAAAGTTTCGCCCCTTAATTGCTAATTCGTAGAGATGACTTTTATATGCATTGGTATGCCTTGATTTTCCTGTTACAAAGCTGTATTCAAAACTAAAATTCTGTCCACATGTTTGACATTGTAATCTTATTTTGGGAACAATTAAATAACATTCCCTTTCAAAAATAGGCAAGTGTTTTATAGTCCGATTCCCAGTGATACCTTTGTGTATGACATGAACACTACCACAACTGGGACATAATCTTTCTATTTCTATTGGGCTGACAGATAATGCAACTCTTGTTTCATCAATTTTTATAATTTCGGTAATTTTTACCCCTTGAAAATTTAATAAATCTGTTATATCCTGTAGGTGCACTCGAATTTTCTCCTTGTCTGTCTAGTAACTGCAAGGATACAGGATTTTCGAGTGTTTTTCTATATTTTTTTATTTATTATTTTTGTCAAGCACATATTTTGGTGAAGAGCCATTTTTTTAGTTATTATTTTGAAAAAGGAAGTCCTTTCGATCCGGAAATGAAATTTCCAGAGGGTTTGGAAGCTGTGGCTGATGATATATGGGAATATGGATATGAGACATACTGGAAGTCATACCTGGGTCAGCAAAATGGACCTTTCCTAGATCGTTCAACACTATCAATTAATGTAGAGAGTACAGAATTGGTGAAGTTGAATGGAGTGGAATTTTTAAAAGAAGAGGTCAATGCACAATCCGCTTCAATGGGCACTCCAAAATTAACAAAATTTGTTGCTTACTACTACCAAACCGAAGATGGACAGGGAGTTTGTGTTTTTGGTGATCGATCAGAAGAACAAGATAAATTTGATACAGTAAAAGAAGTGGCAGAATCTATTATGTCTACCTATCAAGAAAATGCAAACTAAAAATAGCTATCTCTCTTTTAAATACTTAAAAATCTAGTATTAATACAACTTTAAAAACTAGGAACTATTTTCTTGGATGTCATGACAATGGAAAGTAGTTCCACACTATAGTAATGCAGACAATACTACAAAATTTGATTCTGTTTAAGGAAAGATTTACTCCTCCCAATTCCTTCCCCATGTGGCAAATAGACTACTTCAAGAAACTCTATTTTTATTAAGATACCGGATTTTACTGCTGATTTAGGAGCTACTGAAAAGGAACGATATCCCATCAAATTAATATGATAGAAAACAAATTGAAAATGAGGAAAATAACATGAAAAAGAATTCGATGAAATTAGCAATTATTATGGGGATATGCTTAAGCATTATGTCAGCATGTAAACAAAAAGAATCAATTCCTATTACAAGTGGAATTGCAGAAACAACTTTAACTGAAAATACAACAGAAAAAGAAGTTGATACAATTAAAGATAAAGATGGTCAACCAAAAGAAGACTGGATAAGACTATGGCCAGGACAACCAATGTAGATAAACATGCAAGCACAAAAGGATTTGATTGGGGCATTTATTCCTGATGGAAATACGATGTATAAGGCAGTACGATATAACGGAGAGTTTGATATTGAAAATCTTTATTGCTATTTTTTTAGTGGTTATTTTGAAAAAGGTAGTCCTTTCAATCCAGAAATGAAAGTTCCAGAGGGTTTGGAGGCTGTGGGTGATGATATTTGGGAATATGGATATGACTTCTGGAAGTCATATTTGGGCATGCAAAATGGACCTTTATTAGATCGTTCAACACTATCTATTAATGTAGAGAGTAAGGAATTGGTGAAGTTGAATGGAGTGGAATTTTTAAAAGAAGAAGTCATGGCAGAATCCGCTGCAATCGGATTTCCCAAATCATCAAAATTTGTTGCTTACTACTTCCAAACAGAAGGTGGTCAGGGAGTTTGTGTTTTTGGTGATCGTTCAAAAGAACAAAATAATTTTGATACAATAAAAGAAGTAGCAGAATCCATCATGTCTACCTATCGAAAAAATGCAAAATAAAAATAGCTATTTATCCTTTAAATTTATAAAAATCTAGCATTAATACAACTTTAGAGGACAGGAACTGTTTTCTTGAATACTTAAACAATGGAAAGCAGTTCCATCCTATATCCAATATAGGTAAATGATATAAAACCCACTTTTATTTAGATGCCCAAATTTACTGCCTATTTGGATTTACTGAAAAGAAAAGGTATCCAATTAAATAAAGAGAACTTCATGTCAATTCATCCTTAGAGGAACGTAACTATTTATTGGAATCGTAATAAAAAGGATAGCAGTTACACCCCCTATTTTATTCAGGCTAATATTCTAGCATCCGAACTCTTTGGATATACATCCAATTATTGTAGTCATACATACCTACACAAATTTCATAAAATAAAAGTTGTTGCTAAGGCGATTATGTCTACTTACAGGGAAGTAATGAATCACAATATTCACAGTTAATATTCCTGAAAAAGTGTACAACTATAGCTCTATAAGTTCATCATAATCACAAAGATTTTTAAGGAGAAGCACAATGAAACAACTAAGAAACTCTCATCGAAAAGATTCAAAAAAAAATAAAGGTTCACTTACATTAGAAGCCAGTTTCATATTATCATTCTTTTTAGTTGCTTTTATGGCAATACTCAGTGTAATTAATATGTATCGAGCACAGGTATTGATTCAGAATGCTGCAAACCAGACCGCACTAGAAATATCACAATACACATACATATTAAAAAAAGCTGGTTTGTCAGATTTTGGTCAAGGGGCTTCAGACAGATCAGATGCCTTCACGGAAGATACAAATAAAACAATTGGAACTGTATTTGCTTTCTTTGAAGCTTCTTCTAATGGGATGGATGCTGGAAAAAATGCAATAAAAACAGTTAGACAACAACCATTTCCTCAAGATTTTTCTAGTTTAACGGATGGCTTGGAACAGCTCCAAAATGATACTGTTAATATTGACCAGAAGCTTGATAATATAAAAAATTCAGCTCAAGTAATGATGGATACAGGAAAAGAATATTTCTCAGATCCCAAAACAATTTTTACTGGAATCCTTGCTATATTAAAAGATGCTGCCAGTGATAGTGTGAAGATAGCGGTAGCAACTCCAATTACCAAAGGGTTAATGGAAAAATATCTTTCTGCTTATCCAGCCGATTATTTAGAAAATTTGGGTGTGGTAGGCGGGAACAAAGGTATCAATTATTGGGGATCCAGCATCCTTTTAGATATGCAAAGTATTGAAGTAAGTGCCAATTATAAAATGAAGATTAATCTTCCATTTTTGGACCTTAAGGAATATAATCTGAAAGTCACTGCTTCAACTAGAGCCTGGATTGGAGATGGTACTCATAATGATAATAGTGGAGGCAATGGAGTTAAGCTTCCAGATAAGGCTACAGGAGTACCTGGTTTAGATGGTAATACTAACAATGTAGAGAATAATGGTATTGTAGCTGGCGAATCACCTTGGATAGATATGGTGGTGACAAACCAACCTAGTCAACAGATGCGGGATATTATTGAATCAGCTGGACTTACGGTAGATGAATTCCGAGATCTGATCCAAAAGCCATTTAGTGAGTATACTGCTGAAGATTGGGAACATATGAACCAAATTAGAGATTCAATCCCTCAGCCAGCTGCAAATACCGATATGGTAAAAGTAATTACTCCAGGTGATGTTGAAAAATATTTAAGTGGAGATTACAAATCTGTTCAAGGATGTATAACTACAGCTTCAGAAGTAGAAGGTAATATGGGTCCTTATGCAAATATGAGAGAGAGTCTTCGCCTTGATTATGAATATACAAATAGTAATACTGGAGAACCTATAAAACCCTATCCAGAAGGTGGTAATGAATATTTTTATATTGAGTTTTTTATTCCCGCAAATGAAACAGACAGTCCAATCATTCCAAGGGTAGAGGGTCTATCAGGCACAATGAGGGAAGAAGATGTTTCTAATCCTCAAACAGGAAATGGTTTTTTAAAAGGCACAAATGGGACTGTAATACCTGAATGGGCGGTTTCAAGGGATGATGCAATAAGCCTTCAGAATGGGGCTGAATTATGGAAAGTGGTAGATGGTAAAAAGCTATTATATGCTGTGTTTAATGCAAATTTAGGTAAATTTGAATTGGTTAATTAATCTATGCTAGCAATAATTTAGGAGGGGAATTATCATGACAATAAATTTTAAAAGGGCAGTATATCAGGGTATAAAGGGTGTAGCTGATGATATCTGGTGGATAGGAGATGACTGGAGAACCCACACAGATTCCGATAGAATTAAGTTATTTGTTGAAAAGGAGGATGCAGATACTCATTTGGATAGAAACCGTTTTTGTAAATATGTAGCAATCAGCGATTTAGAAGAATATTATACATCCTCCTATTATGGATATTATCACGGATTTAAGTTTAAGATTCTCGGAGCCATGGAAGAGAGCAAAGAAGTGAAACTTATAACTGGTGATGAACATGGGGAACTACGAGAAGAATTTAAAAAATTAGGAATTGATGGTGATGTCGTGGATCGAAATGCAACTATTTATCAACCTATTATCAAGCTTGCCTCACTAGATAAACTCAGGCAGTCACGTTATAATTACTTGACCAAACAAAAACAGGAACAGCTTATAAGTAGAGAGGAATTTTGGTCAGAAATGCGAGAAGCTAGTGTCTATGACCTTTAGAAATTGAATTGGTTAATGAATCTATATTACCAATAATTTCAGGAAAATATCATGTTGTTGCTATATTATAATGGAGTACTACACCAAGGTATAAATGTGTTGCAACAAAAGTTCGAAGTCAATATTTTTCATCAGTAATATATGTAACCAGAGGAGGTCAAGATGTTATACGCAATTATTATTATCACAGCAATCATATTATATGCAGGTTTCATGTACTATCTAGACAAGCATTATCAAGTGTCAGTAGCACATCAGACAGAACATTATTCATTAAAACGAAAAAGAAATAAAATCTTCTCTGGTCTATTTTTTGTCATAGCCATAGCCATTAGTTGGTTGTTTCCCAGATATGGATATGGGGTCATCGATGCAATAAAAGCCATGTATCTCATCGCTTTTTCCGTAGTCCTTGCCTATATAGATAGAAAAGAAAAAATCATTCCAAACAAGATTTTAATCCTTTTACTATGGTCAGCATTTATCTTTCTTTTGATTAAGATAGCGTTGAATCCTTCTGACTGGATTGCGTTAGCAGGGTCATCTGTCATAGGATGTCTTGTGGGAGGAGGGGTTTTTCTACTGTCCCATATGATATCCCGTTCTGGTATAGGTGCAGGAGACGTAAAACTGTTTGCTGTATTGGGATTGTATGTTGGGAATTATGCTGTAATTGGAATTATGCTGATTTCACTGTTATTGACAGCCGTAGTCGGCGCATGTAATGTGATCCGAAAGAAAGTAGAATTAAAGCAAGCAGTTCCTTTTGCTCCTTATGTTGCAGCTGGAGTGATACTGGCAATGCTTTTGGGATTTTAGGAGGCGGTTATGAAGAAAATTATGTTGCCTCTCATGGTAGCTCTGATGATTTTTGGCTGGGTAAATACAATCAGCAGTTTTGGCAAGACTGGTCAGATTTTGGAACAGCACATGGCAAAGGCAGAGAATTATGAGAGTAAAGGAATTTATATTGATGCATTGGAAGAATATCAAAATATATTGAATTATACAAAGGATCCTTTCCCAATCCAACTAAAAATTATGGACATGTATGCTAATTTAAATAAGTATTCAAACTTCGTAGATTATGGTGAAGAACTGCTTGTTGAGTATAAATACCCACAAGAAGTTATGATGAGGTTGGTGGATTATTATAAAGAGAGCGGAAAGAAACGATATGCCATTGAAGTGCTAAAACGAGCCACTTTAAATGTAAAAGACAATGAACTTTACTATCAGGAATTGATAGAATTAAGAGGGACATTTACAAATCGCTATCTTGGCAAAGATAATGTGTCTACTTATTTTAATGGATTTGCAGTGTATGAGGAGAGCGGACTCTACGGCTTATTAAATAAAGATGGCGAAGAAGCAGTGAAAGCTGTCTATCAAGAAATCACCCCCTATGCCAAAGATCCAGAACTAGCAACTGTAAAACAGGATGATATCTGGTTTTGTATTGAATCTTCTGGGTATAGAAAACTGCTTCCAGATCAGGAAGTACAAGAACTTGGAATGTTTGGTGAAGGGTATATTTCTTTTAAAACCAATGGTTCCTATGGATATATGGATCGTGATATGCAGATTGTAAAGGAGCCGGAATGGGATTATGCTGGGGTATTTTCTAGTGGTGTGGCACCTGTAAAAAAAGGCGGAAAATGGGCATTGATTGATAACAAGTTTCAACTGATGACAGACTACATATATGATGATATTGTGATATCGGACTACGGCATTGCAGCCGAAACAAAAAGTTACTTTGCAAAACAAAACGGCAAATATTATTTATTTAATCTGTTAGGAGAAAAATTAGAACAACATGGGTTTGAACAAGTATATCAATTTGTGTCTACCCAACCAGCTGCAGTATGCAGGGAGAACAAATGGGGTTTTATTGATGAGAATGGTACTATGATTATTGAACCACAGTATGACAATGCCATGTCCTTTTCTTGTGATCTGGCACCTGTTGAAATTGATGAGATGTGGGGATTTATTGATTTGTCTAATATAGTCAGGATTTTGCCTGAGTTTTCTGAGGTGAGGGTTCTTTCAGATAGTGGTGCCGCTCCTGCTCGTTCAAGAAGCTGGATGTTGATTACCTTAATACAATAAGAAAAGAAATGGAGAACTATCATATATGAAAGTCAGATTGGCAATTGTAGACCAGGATCAGAAGTATGCGGGGAGATTATTGAATTATTATGGTAACCGCTATAGTGATAAGCTGGAGCTGTCATATTTTACTACATTTGAATTATTTAAGGAGAATCTTCTCTCACGTAATATTGATGCAGTGTTGATTTCAGAACATTGTAAGGATGATTTATCAGTGATAAAAGATAAGATGCTGGTGGCCTATTTTACAGAGTCTTTGTCAATTGACAGTATTCACTCCATCAAGGCCATATGTAAATATCAAAAGCCTGATTTAATCTACAAAGAGATCCTAAGATTGTTTTCAGAATATGAATCAGGCAGTATCTCATATAAAATTGGTGATACCAACAAAACCATCATAGAGGTTTTTATGCCTGTGAGCGGAGGTGCAGGTGCTACCAGTTTAGCTGTGGCATATGCTAGGAAATTGGCTTCAAAGGGAATGAGAACCTTGTATTTAGATTTGGAAAAACTCTGTTCTACCGATTATTTTTTTGAAGGGGAAGGGACTGGCAGTTTTGAAGATGTCATTTATGCTGTCAAAAGCCATAAACCAAATTTAGCGTTAAAATTGGAGAGTTTGGTTCGTCAGGATCATACTGGTGTATACTTTTTTATGGCCAGCAAGAATGCTATTGATATGCAGGAACTAAAGGATAGTGATGTTGAACGTCTTTTAGAAGAACTGCAGGTACTAGGCAATTATGAACGAATTATTGTTGATACCGATTGTAATTTAAATGAGCGACTGAAGGTATTGTCAAAGTTCGCCTTTCGTTTATGTCTGGTGGCAGAACAAAGTGAAATTAGTATGAAAAAGCTGGAAGCTATGTCACAATCTATTTCCATGATGGAGAGTCATAAACAAATTGATGTAAGTATAAAACTGATGCTTATTTGCAACAAAACAATGGAACGAAGACAAGTTTCCTATGAAGGTCAAATTCCTATAAAAGAATTCGTTTCATTTTGTAATGAAAGTTCTTCAAAACGGATTGTGGAACAGTTAGTGAGACTTCCCATTTTAGAGGGCAAGCGAAATCTCATGTGATAAAAAGGATGGTGAACTAAAATGTTTAGAACAGAAAATACTGGAAGTGAAACTTATTTGATCTATCATACAGGAGAGCAAGAAGTGATTGACGAGTTAAGCTTGGGAATGCTCACCAATAACAAGATCCCTGGACTGCTTTCTGCTGCTTTTTATACAAGAGATGATGAGCAGCTTATTCGCTATCAGATTTCTTCCAAAATAACCTTGGAGTCCTACTTGGCAGGCAGTATTTCCAGAAAAAAATTATTAACTATATTTAAGACAATCACTGGTGCATTCTTAAGTGGTGAAGAATATATGCTAGAACCCTACCAATTTATTTTAAACCTTAATGATATTTATGTAAATGTAAGTACATCCGAAGCCTATCTCATTTGTTTGCCTTTGGAAAACAGAGAATCATCATTGGATATGAGGAGATTTTTTAAAGAAACATTATTTAGCAGCCGATTTGATATTGGAGAAAATGGAGATTATTTGTTGGAGCTATCAAATTTTTTAAACAGTGACTCAAATTTCTCTATTTCTGGATTTCACCAATTGATTCTAAAATTACTAAATAACAATGAAAAAGTGTTTGTTTCTCGGGAACAAACAAATCATCAAATGCAAAATTATGCACCTCAGCAAAAAGTAGAACAAAACTCAACCCATCCCCAGGTATCCATTGTTCCTGAAATACCAAAATCCGAGAAAAAAGGATTTTTTAAGGTTGGTAAAACTGAGAAAAAACAAAAGAATGAGATTAAAAATAATATTCCAGAAAAAAAACCACTACCTCAAATGGGTGTTGGAGGAAAAGGTTTCTTAATCCCAGGTGTAGAAAATCCAATGACTATGAATGCTGTTAATAATAAGAATAAAAAAGTGAATGTAAAAAAAGAAGAAAAAGAAAAGAAAGAAAAAAAGCCAATATTCTCTTTTGGAAAAAAGAAAGAAGTATTAGAGTCAGTACCAGAGAAAAAGTCAACACTAGTAGTTGTACCTAGTTATTCAGAGTACAAGCAGTCAGTTGCAATGCCAGCTGGTGAAACCACAGTATTAGGATTCGATTCTGGTGGTGAGACAACAGTCCTTGGGACTAGTCCCGATTCAAATCTTCAGGTGTATTTAATTAGGCGAAAAACAGGTGAGAAGATTATGATTCAAACTCAAGTATTCCGCTTGGGAAAAGAGCCTACATATGCCGATTATTGTATTAAAGATAATTCTGCTATTAGCCGTAGCCATGCTGATATTATGATAAATGACCATACCTGTGTCATAGTTGATAACAACTCTTTAAATCATACTTATGTAGATGGTGTACAGTTAATCCCACAACAACAGACGAATTTATCTGATGGATCATTGATTATGCTGGCTAATGAAGAGTTTGAGTTTAAGTATCAGTCATAAGGAAAATAGATTCTGTGATTAAATTCTCGGGGTCTTTTTTACATTAGACAACAATGAGGATATAATAGATAAGCTGCGAAAAGCATTGTATCTGGTGGAGATCTATCAGAGCTAATGGATTTTCAAAAAGAGAGCTTCAAAGTTCAGGGTGTCAAGGGGTCTTCGTTGCAGGATACCTATGTACTTAAAAATCAGATTCTTGAATTTAGTAAATACCGTGCACCTATTGTAATTGGATATGGCTTTTTGGAAAAGTTAAATATATTAAAAACCCTTCCAAAGCAACAAAAAGCTTTAGAGGATAAGGTTACATACGAAAAGGAATTAAAAACTATTGAAGATCTTTGTAAAAAAATATATGGTGATGCGAAAGCTTATCAGGATTATTTAACAGGCTTGAATGATTATTGGCCATTGACTCCGGATGATATCATGGCCTTTTCTCTAAAACAATGTAATGTACATTATCCGCTTATGACAAAATGTTCAATTGCACATGTAGTTATTGATAGATTAATCTGTGAGGAAAGCTGGGAAACCAGTAGTAATGGCTCAGATGGTGGTTCTTTAAGTGATAGTAAAGACTCATTTATAAATAAAACTGGACCTGTAGCCACATTAAATAAACTTTATAACAAGCTAACATCTGTTGGAGCAGCTGGAAGTGCACCATGGGAAAAATTTGAAGTTGCCATTCAATATTTCCAATATTATAAAGATAATATTTCAATGTTTCAAAATGTACATTATCAATATGAAATGGAAAAAAGATCATTTGATGCGGAGATGCAAAGCCTATATGATGAATTAAATAGTGCAAGTGAAGAGGACGATGTTAGCGATATCGTTCATGACATGTATGTTTTACAACAAGAATGGAATAAATTAAGTGATTGGTACCATGGTGGTTTTAAGCAGGATGCTAAAAATTATAAATGGGATGAAGTAAAAAAGAAGTATTTGGCTGAGCTTGGTGCATATATTGATTCTACTGGGAAAACTTTAAAAGGACAGGTAGATGGACATTACTCTTGGGCGGCTGGGTTAAAAACATTAGCAGAAACAACCATTAATGGTCTGGAAAATCTGAAAACGAAATCGGAAGAGCTAAAGGAATTGGGTGACAAATGGAATTCTAGTATCGGGCAGATGGGGGGAACAGACATTCAGGGTAGTATGCAGCTGGATCATGACAATAAAGCTGATGTTGTAAAGCCTGAATATATTGATAAGACGATTGAGATTATAAAGAGAGGTCTACTCTATGCTGACAAAGTATTAGCTGAATTAGAGAATATTGAATACATTAGTACTAAAGTTGTCACGGGTGCTAGTAGTAGTACTTCCTGGCTGTCTATTGCCAATTCTGCTGTTAGTAGGGAACTAGGTGAGGGTACAGAAATCCGTACTAATAGCCAATTAACTCGATTTCAGCAAACACTTCATAATGAAAAAAACTTTTATAAAGCCATTAATGAAACACATCAAAATCAGATATATGATGTACAGGGCATAGCTGAATCTGTAAGTGAAGAAGAAGCACCAAGTAAATTATGGAATTATATGCGTTTAAGCCAGCTGGACTCAAGTAATCAAGAAATTCCTGATAAAAAGGATAAGGTCTATAGCTTTTTAGAACGATGTGTAGGAGCCGCAAAAGTTGATGAGGCACAAAAGAAGGCAGAGAAAGAAAAACAAAAGCAAATGGCTGCTAGTGGTGGTGAATCTCCTCCGCTTGTTGAAATTCCTTCAGGCACGATACCAAATGTGATGGGGGATTTGGGAAGTAAAGAAGGTTCAACGACAACCACGGTGGATGGTTCTAGTGATGCTGGTGAGGTTGCAGATAGTGCAGTAAAAACTACTGGAGATGCAATGGGAAGTTTTAATCTTGAAAGTTTAGGTGAAATTTTAGTCTCAGGAAGGGATAAGTTGTATTTAATGACCTATGCCACCAATATGTTCAGTTGCTATACCACAAAAGCGGAAGAAACGACTCTAACCAATGTGCCATATAGTGCCACTAATAATGTGTTATACCATGCAGAACAGGAATATATTTTATGGGGAGGAGATAGTGCTGAGGCAAATGTAAATGCAACTAAGGGGACTATATTTGGAACTAGGCTATTGCTGAATATTATTTATGCCTATACTGGAGATCCACAACTACGAACAGAGACGTTAACTATGGCAGCAACCATTGCTGGTTGGACTGGGTTTGGGGTGCCTATTGTACAAAATGCACTTTTGATTGCGGCAGCGGTGGCAGAGAGTGTAACGGATTTGAATCGGTTGATGGATGGGGAGTCGGTGCCGTTGTATAAGACACCAATGACCTGGGTTTTTAGGTATAGTACATTGGGGAAAACTGTGGAAATTCTGGTTTCAGATGCAATAGAAAAATCCAGTGCTAAGTTATATGATGAAATGAATAAGTTAACTAACTCTACAGCGAACAAATTTAATGAGGAGCTAGATAAATACATTAATAACACAATTGAAACAACAGTTAATACAGCCATTAATGCAGTTCAGGTGCCAGTGATGGAGAAAATGTTGTGGGCAGCATCATACATGGAGGATACAGAGGGAGCAATTGAAGGAGAAATTGAAGCAAAAATAGAAGAGTGTTTTTCTGGAATGGAGAAAGTCTTTCAAAGTGAAAAAGATAATGGAGGAAATGGAGCTATTTTAGCAGAAATTAAATTATATACATTAAGTCTTTATAATACACCAGAAAATAAGAAGGCACTACTAGATATGATGATGGAAGCTACAAATGTTAAAGATGGAGTATCTCAGACAAAAGCCTTATCAGATAAAGTAGAAGACTGGTTTGAAAAACGTAGACAGAGTTTTAAAGAATTGATAAAAGCAGAATTGAAAGCAACAGGAGTTATTGAAGAACTAAAAAAGGGGGTAAATGGAGTACTTTTAGAGGCAAATACTAATGTTCAAGAAGCAGTAAATGATAAACTAAATGATTTTATGAATAAAATGGGAAATAGTTCCACACAAATTACCACCTCAGATAGCAAGGAACTATTCTCTAATTTTGACAGTGTTAGCGCATCTACTTTTTCCATGAATTATAAGGAATATTTGATGGTCTTTTTATCTATTCGGTTTTTGGCAACTGAACCAGAAGCGATTGGATGCATGGGAAATCTAATTCAAGCAAATGCTACAAAAACAGACTCTGCATACTATGCAGGGAAAGTATTTGCTCTTACTAATTCCTATACCATGTTGCAGATAGAAGCTGAGGCATCGATTAAGCCTACCTTCATCAAGATACCAGATTTTACAGCTGATTTGGGAGCAACAGCAAAAGAAAGATATCCAATTCAATATAGAGGTGTCTTAGGATACTAAAGCAAAAAAATATCAATGGAAAGAAAACGAGGAAAAAATTATGAAAAAGAAATTATTGAAAACAACGATTATTATTGGAGTATGTATAACCACAATTGTTGGTTGTGGTAAAAAAGCTCCAACTACTGTTACTACAAAGAATACAGAAACTAAAATTGAAGAATCTACAATGAAGAAAGAAACAGATACACAAGTAGCTTCAATTAAGGAAGAAAGTGAAGAATGGACAAAATTATGGCCAGGTGAAATGATGGTAATTAATTTAGAAGCAAAAAAAGATGTGATTGGTTCCTTTATACCTGATGGAAATATGATATATAGAGCAGCTAACTACAATGGTCAGCCAAACGGTGAAAATGTTTATTGCTATTTTTTTAGCAGATATTTTGAAAAAGGGCAAGAAATTTATAATGAATTCGAGTTCCCAGAGGAATTAGAGAATGTATCAAATGATATTGTGACACATGGGATGCCCTTCTGGGAATCTTATCTGGGCGAATCTAATGGCCCAGCTTTAGACAGTACAACTCTATCTATTAATGTAGAGAGTAAGAAAGTGGTCAAATTAAATGATATAGAATTTTGTGTAGAAGAAGTTCATGCAGAATCAGCCTTTATGGGCACTCCCAAATCATCAAAATTTGTTGCTTACTACTACCAAACAGAAGGTGGTCAAGGAGTTTGTGTTTTTGGTGATCGATCAGAAGAACAAGATAAATTTGATACAGTAAAAGAAGTGGCAGAATCTATTATGTCTACCTATCGAGAAAATGCAGAATAGAAATAACTATTTCTATTCTAAATACGTAAAAATCTATCATTAATTCAACTTTAGAGGAAGGGAACTGTTTTCCTAGATGTCATAAGCAATAGAAAGCAGTTCTATCCTATACCCAACACAGGAAATGCTACAAGCTCCGATTCTCCCTACTATGGGGGAGGATTTGCTCCTTCCAATTCTTCTAGCAAGTTACAAATAGAGAACCACAATAAACCCTACTTTTAATACAATACCCGATTTTACTGCCGATTTAGGAGCTACTGAAAAGGAACAATATTCCATCAAATATAGCGGTGTATTGGGCTATTAATATAATAGAAAATAAAATGAAAATGAGGAAAATAACATGAAAAAGAATTCGATGAAAGTAGCAATTATTATGGGGATATGCTTAAGTATTGTGTCAGGATGCAAACAAAAAGAATCAACTGCTATTACAAGTGGAGTTGCAGAAACGACTGTAGCTGAAAATACAACAGAAAGTGAAATCAATACGAGTATCAATAAAGATGGTGTACGAGAAGAAAAGTGGGAAAAACTATGGCCAGGACAAACAATGGAAATAAACTTGCAAGCACAAAAAGATTTGATTGGGTCATTTATTCCTGATGGAAATAGGATGTATCAGGCAGTGAGATATAACGGAGAGCCTGAAAGTGAAAATGTCTATTGCTACTTTTTTAGTTATTATTTTGAAAAAGGAAGTCCTTTCAATCCAGAAATGAAAGTTCCAGAGGATTTGGAAGCTGTGGGTGATGATATATGGGAATATGGAAATGACTTTTGGGAGTCATATTTGGGTATGACAAATGGACCTTTATTAGATAGTTCAACACTATCTATTAGTGTAGAGAGTAAGGAATTGGTGATGTTGAATGGGGTGGAATTTTTAAAAGAAGAAGTTATGGCAGAATCCGCTTCGATGGGAATACCTAAATCATCAAAATTTGTTGCTTACTACTATCAAACAGAAGGTGGTCAAGGAGTTTGTGTTTTTGGTGATCGTTCAAAAGAACAAAATAATTTTGATATTGTAAAAGAAGTAGCAGAATCTATTATGTCTACCTATCGAGAAAATGCAAAATAAAAATAGCTATCTCTCTTTTAAATACTTAAAAATCTAGTATTAATACAACTTTAAAAGCTAGGAACTATTTTCTTGGATGTCATGACAATGGAAAGTAGTTCCATACTATAGTAATGCAGGCAATGCTACAAAATTCGATTCTGTTTAAGGAAAGATTTACTCCATCAATTCCTTCACCATGTAGCAAATAGACAACTTCAAGAAACCCTATTTTTATTAAGAAACCGGATTTTACTGCTGATTTAGGAGCAAGTGAAAAGGAACGATATCCCATCAAATATAGAGGTGTATTGGGCTATTAATATAATAGAAAATAACATGAAAAAGAATTCGATGAAAGTAGCAATTATTATGGGGATATGCTTAAGTATTATGTCAGGATGTAAACGAAAAGAATCAACTTCTATTACAAGTGAAATTGCGGAAACAATTGTGACTGAAAATACAACAGAAAAACAAATCGATACGAGTGAAGTTAAAGATAGTGTATGTGAAGAAAAATGGGAAAAACTATGGGCCAGGACAACCAATGGAAATAAATTTACAAGCACAAAAGGATTTGATTGGGTCATTTATTCCTGATGGAAAATATGATGTATCTAGCAATGCGTTATAATGGTGAGATTAGGAGTGAAAATGTTTATTGTTATTTTTTAGTTACTATTTTGAAAAAGGAAGTCCTTTCGATCCGGAAATGAAATTTCCAGAGGGTTTGGAAGCTGTGGCTGATGATATATGGGAATATGGATATGAGACATACTGGAAGTCATATTTGGGTCAGCAAAATGGACCTTTCTTAGATCGTTCAACATTATCAATTAATGTAGAGAGTACAGAATTGGTGAAGTTGAATGGAGTGGCAGAATCTATTATGTCTACCTATCGAGAAAATGCAAAATAAAAATAGCTATCTCTTTACTAAATTCATAAAAAACTAATGTTAATACAACTTTATAGGGCGGGAACTGTTTTCTTGGATGTCTTAAACAATGGAAAGCAGTTCCATCCTATATCCAATATAGGTAAATGATACAACACCTAATTCCACTTAGTAAAGGGGCGTGGATCTGCTCCTTCTAATTCCTTTACCATGTTGCGTATAGAGAGTGAGTCTTCTATAAAACCCACTTTTATTTTGATACCGAAATTTACTGCTTATTTGGAATTATTGAAAAGGAAGGGTATCCAATTAAATAAAGAGAACTCCGTATCAAATCATCCTTAGAGGAATGTAACTATTTATTGGAATTGTAATAAAAAGGGATAACAGTTACACCCCATATTTTATTCAGGCTAATATTGTAGCAACCTAACCCTTTGGATATACATCCAATTAGTGTAGTCATACATACCTACACTAATTTCATAAAATAAAAGTTGTTGCTAAGGCGATTATGTCTACTTACAGGGAAGTGCTGAATCACATAATCACAGTTAATATTCCTGAAAGAGTGTACAACTACAGCTCTATAAGTTCATCATAATCACAAAGATATCTAAGGAGAAGCGCAATGAAACAACTAAGGAACTCTCAGCGAAAGGATTTACAAAAAAATAAAGGTTCACTTACATTAGAAGCCAGTTTCATATTATCATTCTTTTTAGTTGCTTTTATGGCAATACTCAGTGTAACCAATATGTATCGGGCACAGGTATTGATTCAGAATGCTGCAAACCAGACCGCACTAGAAATATCACAATACACATACATATTAAAAAAAGCTGGTTTGTCAGATTTTGGTCAAGGAGCTTCTGACAGATCAGATGCCTTTACGGAAGATACCAATAAAACAATTGGAACTGTATTTGCTTTCTTTGAAGCGTCTTCTAGTGGGATGGATGCTGGAAAAAATGCATTAAAATCAGTTTCACAGCAACAATATCCTCAAGACTTTTCTGATTTAACTGATGGCTTGGAACAGCTCCAAAATGATGCTGCAAATATTGACCAGCAGCTTGATAATATAAAAAATTCAGCTCAAGTAATGATGGATACAGGAAAAGAATATTTCAAAGATCCCAAAACAATTTTTACTGGAATCCTTGCTATTTTAAAAGATGCTGCCAGTGATAGTGTGAAGATAGCGGTAGCAACTCCAATTACCAAAGGGTTAATGGAAAAATATCTTTCTGCTTATCCAGCCGATTATTTAGAAAGTCTGGGTGTGGTAGGCGGGAACAAAGGTATCAATTATTGGGGATCTAGCATTCTTTTAGATATGCAGAGCATTGAGGTAAGTGCCAATTATAAAATGAAGATTAATCTTCCATTTTTGGATCTTAAGGAATATAATCTGAAAGTAACTGCTTCAACCAGAGCTTGGATTGGAGATGGTACTCATAATGATAATAGTGGAGGCAATGGAGTTAAGCTTCCAGATAAAGCTACAGGAGTACCCGGTTTAGATGGTAATACTAACAATGTAGATAATAATGGTATTGTAGCTGGCGAATCACCTTGGATAGATATGGTGGTAACAAACCGACCTAGTCAACAGATGCGGGATATTATTGAATCAGCTGGACTTACAGTAGATGAATTCCGAGATCTGATCCAAAAGCCATTTAATGAGTATACTGCTGAAGATTGGGAGCTTATGAAGCAAATTAGAGATTTAATCCCTCAGCCAGATGCGAATACAGAAATGGTAAAAGTAATTACTCCAGGTGATGTTGAAAAATATTTGAGCGGAGAATACACATCTCTCCAAGGATGTATAACTACAGCTTCAGAAGTAGAAGGTAATATGGGACCTTATGCAAATATGAGAGAGAGTCTTCGATTGAATTATGAATATAGAAATAGTGCTGGAGATTTAATAGTACCCTACCCAGAAGGTGGTAATGAATATTTCTATATTGAGTTTTTAATGCTCTCAGAAGAAACGGACAGACCACTTATTCCAAGAGTAGAGGGTTTATCAGGCACAATGAGGGAAGAAGAGGTTTCTGATCCTCAAACAGGAAATGGTTTTCTGAAAGGAACAAATGGAACTGTAATACCTGAATGGACAGTTTCAAGGGATAATGTAATACACATTCAAGGTGGGACCAAACTATGGAAAGTGGTAGATGGTAAAAAGCAGTTATATGCTGTATTTAATATAGATTTAAATAAATTTGAGTTGGTTATTTAACATATGTTACCTATGATTTAAGGAGGAAATTATCATGACAAGTAATTTTAGTCGAGCAGTCTATCAGGGAATAAAGGGTGTTACTAAAACAATCTGGTGGATAGGAGATGACTGGAAAACCCACATAGATTCGGATCGAATTAAGCTATATGTTGAAAAGGAGGATGCAGATACTCACTTGGATAGAAACCGCTTTTGTAAGTATGTAGCAATCAGTGATTTAGAAGAATATTACTCATCCTCCTATTATGGATACTATCATGGATTTAAATTTGAGATTCTCGGAGCTATGGAAGAGAGCAAAGAAGTGAAACTTATGACTGGTGATGAACATGGGGAACTACGAGAAAAATTTAAAATACTAGGAATTGATGGTGATGTTGTGGATAGAAATGCAACCATTTATCAGCCTATTGTCAAGCTTGAATTACTAGATAAACTCAGACGATCACGTTATGACTATTTGACAAAACAAAAACAGGAACAGTTTATAAGTATTGAGGAATTTTGGGAAGAAATCCGAGAGGCTCGAGTCTTCGACCTTAAGAAATAGAGTTGGTTAATTGATCTATGTTACCAATAATTTTAGGAAAATATTATCTTGTTGATATATTATAACGGAGTACTACACCAAGGTATAAGTGAGTTGTAATAAAAGTTTAAAGTCCATATTTTTCATCAATTGAATATGCAACCAGAGGAGGTCAAGATGTTATACGCAATTATTATTATCACAGCAATCATACTATATGCAGGTTCCATGTACTATCTAGACAAGCATTATCAAGTGTCAGTAGCACATCAGACAGAACATTATTCATTAAAACGAAAAAGAAATAAAATCTTCTCTGGTCTATTTTTTATCATAGCCATTGCCATTAGTTGGTTGTTTCCCAGATATGGATATGGGGTCATCGATGCAATAAAAGCCATGTATCTCATCGCTTTTTCCGTAGTCCTTGCCTATATAGATAGAAAAGAAAAAATCATTCCAAACAAGATTTTAATCCTTTTACTATGGTCAGCATTTATCTTTCTTTTGATTAAGATAGCGTTGAATCCTTCTGACTGGATTGCGTTAGCAGGGTCATCTGTCATAGGATGTCTTGTGGGAGGAGGGGTTTTTCTACTGTCCCATATGATATCCCGTTCTGGTATAGGTGCAGGAGACGTAAAACTGTTTGCTGTATTGGGATTGTATGTTGGGAATTATGCCGTAATTGGAATTATGCTGATTTCACTGTTATTGACAGCCATTGTTGGCGCATGTAATGTGATCCGAAAGAAAGTAGAATTAAAGCAAGCAGTTCCTTTTGCTCCTTATGTTGCAGTTGGAGTGATACTGGCAATGCTTTTGGGATTTTAGGAGGCGGTTATGAAGAAAATTATGTTGCCTCTCATGGTAGCTCTGATGATTTTTGGCTGGGTAAATACAATCAGCAGTTTTGGCAAGACTGGTCAGATTTTGGAACAGTACATGGCAAAGGCAGAGAATTATGAGAGTAAAGGAATTTATATTGATGCATTGGAAGAATATCAAAATATATTGAATTATACAAAGGATCCTTTCCCAATCCAACTAAAAATTATGGACATGTATGCTAATTTAAATAAGTATTCAAACTTCGTAGATTATGGTGAAGAACTGCTTGTTGAGTATAAATACCCACAAGAAGTTATGATGAGGTTGGTGGATTATTATAAAGAGAGCGGAAAGAAACGATATGCCATTGAAGTGCTAAAACGAGCCACTTTAAATGTAAAAGACAATGAACTTTATTATCAGGAATTGATAGAATTAAGAGGGACATTTACAAATTGCTATCTTGGCAAAGATAATGTGTCTACTTATTTTAATGGATTTGCAGTGTATGAGGAGAGCGGACTCTACGGCTTATTAAATAAAGATGGCGAAGAAGCAGTGAAAGCTGTCTATCAAGAAATCACCCCCTATGCCAAAGATCCAGAACTAGCAACTGTAAAACAGGATGATATCTGGTTTTGTATTGAATCTTCTGGGTATAGAAAACTGCTTCCAGATCAGGAAGTACAAGAACTTGGAATGTTTGGTGAAGGGTATATTTCTTTTAAAACCAATGGTTCCTATGGATATATGGATCGTGATATGCAGATTGTAAAGGAGCCGGAATGGGATTATGCTGGGGTATTTTCTAGTGGTGTGGCACCTGTAAAAAAAAGCGGAAAATGGGCATTGATTGATAACAAGTTTCAACTGATGACAGACTACATATATGATGATATTGTGATATCGGACTACGGCATTGCAACCGAAACAAAAAGTTACTTTGCAAAACAAAACGGCAAATATTATTTATTTAATCTGTTAGGAGAAAAATTAGAACAACATGGGTTTGAACAAGTATATCAATTTGTGTCTACCCAACCAGCTGCAGTATGCAGGGAGAACAAATGGGGTTTTATTGATGAGAATGGTACTATGATTATTGAACCACAGTATGACAATGCCATGTCCTTTTCTTGTGATCTGGCACCTGTTGAAATTGATGAGATGTGGGGATTTATTGATTTGTCTAATATAGTCAGGATTTTGCCTGAGTTTTCTGAGGTGAGGGTTCTTTCAGATAGTGGTGCCGCTCCTGCTCGCTCAAGAAGCTGGATGTTGATTACCTTAATACAATAAGAAAAGAAATGGAGAACTATCATATATGAAAGTCAGATTGGCAATTGTAGACCAGGATCAGAAGTATGCGGGGAGATTATTGAATTATTATGGTAACCGCTATAGTGATAAGCTGGAGCTGTCATATTTTACTACATTTGAATTATTTAAGGAGAATCTTCTCTCACGTAATATTGATGCAGTGTTGATTTCAGAACATTGTAAGGATGATTTATCAGTGATAAAAGATAAGATGCTGGTGGCCTATTTTACAGAGTCTTTGTCAATTGACAGTATTCACTCCATCAAGGCCATATGTAAATATCAAAAGCCTGATTTAATCTACAAAGAGATCCTTAGATTGTTTTCAGAATATGAATCAGGCAGTATCTCATATAAAATTGGTGACACCAACAAAACCATCATAGAGGTTTTTATGCCTGTGAGCGGAGGTGCAGGTGCTACCAGTTTAGCTGTGGCATATGCTAGGAAATTGGCTTCAAAGGGAATGAGAACCTTGTATTTAGATTTGGAAAAACTCTGTTCTACCGATTATTTTTTTGAAGGGGAAGGGACTGGCAGTTTTGAAGATGTCATTTATGCTGTCAAAAGCCATAAACCAAATTTAGCGTTAAAATTGGAGAGTTTGGTTCGTCAGGATCATACTGGTGTATACTTTTTTATGGCCAGCAAGAATGCTATTGATATGCAGGAACTAAAGGATAGTGATGTTGAACGTCTTTTAGAAGAATTGCAGGTACTAGGCAATTATGAACGAATTATTGTTGATACCGATTGTAATTTAAATGAGCGACTGAAGGTATTGTCAAAGTTCGCCTTTCGTTTATGTCTGGTGGCAGAACAAAGTGAAATTAGTATGAAAAAGCTGGAAGCTATGTCACAATCTATCACCATGATGGAGAGTCATAAGCAAATTGATGTAAGTATAAAACTGATGCTTATTTGCAATAAAACAATGGAACGAAGACAAGTTTCCTATGAAGGTCAAATTCCTATAAAAGAATTCGTTTCATTTTGTAATGAAAGTTCTTCAAAACGGATTGTGGATCAGTTAGTAAGACTTCCCATTTTAGAGGGCAAGCGAAATCTCATGTGATAAAAGGATGGTGAAATAAAATGTTTAGAACAGAAAACACTGGAAGTGAAACTTATTTGATCTATAGTACAGGAGAGCAAGAAGTGATTGACGAGTTAAGCTTGGGAATGCTCACCAATAACAAGATCCCTGGACTGCTTTCTGCTGCTTTTTATACGAGAGATGGTGAGCAGCTTATTCGCTATCAGATTTCTTCCAAAATAACCTTGGAGTCTTACTTGGCAGGCAGTATATCCAGAAAAAAATTATTAACTATATTTAAGACAATCACTGGTGCTTTCTTAAGTGGTGAAGAATATATGCTAGAACCCTACCAATTTATTTTAAATCTTAATGATATTTATGTAAATGTAAGTACATCCGAAGCCTATCTCATTTGTTTGCCTCTGGAAAACATAGAAGCATTGTTAGATATGAGGAAATTTTTTAAAGAAACATTATTTAGTAGCCGATTTGATGTTGGAGAAAACGGAGATTATTTGTTGGAGTTATCGAATTTTTTAAACAGTGACTCAAATTTCTCTGTCTCCGGATTTCACCAGTTGATTCTAAAATTACTAAATAACAATGAAAAAGTGTTTGTTTCTCGGGAACAAACAAATCATCAAATGCAAAATTATGCACCTCAACAAAAAGCAGAACAAAATCAAACCCATCCACAGGTTTCAATTGTTCCAGAAATTCCAAAGTCTGAGAAAAAAGGATTTTTTAAGGTCGGTAAAACTGAGAAAAAGCCAAAAAATGAGGTTAAAAATAATATTCCAGAAAAAAAAGTACCACCTCAAATGGGTGCTGCTGGAAAAGGCTTTTTAATCCCAGGTGTAGAAAATCCAATGACTATGAATGCTGTTAATAATAAGAATAAAAAAGTAAATGTAAAAAAAGAAGAAAAAGAAAAGAAAGAAAAAAAGCCAATATTCTCTTTTGGAAAAAAGAAAGAAGTATTAGAGTGGGTACCAGAGAAAAAGTCAACACCAGTAGTTGTACCTAGTTATCCAGAGTACAAGCAGTCAACTACAATTCCAGCTGGTGAAACCACAGTCTTAGGATTCGATTCTGGTGGTGAGACTACAGTCCTTGGGACTAGTCCTTATTCAAATCTTCAGGTGTATTTAATTAGGAAAAAAACAGGTGAGAAGATTATGATTCAAAATCAAGTATTCCGCTTGGGAAAAGAGCCAGCTTATGCTGATTACTGTATTAAAGATAATTCAGCTATCAGCCGTAGCCATGCCGATATTATGATAAAGGACCATACATGTGTCATAGTTGATAACAACTCATTAAATCATACTTATGTAGATGGTGTTCAGTTAATCCCACAACAACAAATGAATTTATCCGATGGATCATGGATTATGCTGGCTAATGAGGAGTTTGAATTTAAGTATCAGTTATAAGGGGATAAGATTCTGAGATTGATTTCTCAGGGTCTTTTTATGGTATTTCTTTTCAAATAGATATTATTTTCTAAACTCAGATACAATAGACTCTTAGATATATCTATGTTAAAATCGTAGATATGTTATATGTGCAGATGCTATTTACGAGACCATCATAACTACTAAGTTAAGTGGAATAAAAATTTGGACAGTTTCTTGCATCTGTAATTTTAAATAGGGACAGAAACAAAGATATGTTAGGAGTAGTTATGAAGTATAAAATCATATTTTTAGATATAGATGGTGTTCTTAATAATCATAAATTTATTTCTCAGAATCAACAATTAAAACCTGAGATGGTAAAAATCATAGACCACGAAAAAGTTATTATATTGAAAAAAGTGATAGAAAAAACAGGAGCTAAGATTGTACTATCTTCATCATGGAGGAAAATGTTTAATCAATCATTGTTTCCAATATCGAAAGAGGCTGTTGAAATCAAAAATATGCTCCATAAATATGATTTAGAAATCTGGCATAAAACCGATGATAATATTAGCAAAGTAGACTCCATACTTAAATGGTTGATTGATTATCAAGATGTTGTTAAAAATTATATTATCATTGATGATGATTATTTTGATTTCGATCATATAGTAACAGAACGCTTTATAAAAACTAGTTTTTATGTTGGCTTAACAAATAAAATAGCTTTATTAGCCATAGATAAATTGAATTCAATAGAGCAAAATGAATGAAGTAAGACACTATAATCAAGAGCAAAAAAGTGAAAACTATGAATAAAGGACCTTGCAACTACTGCAAAGTCCTTTATAAATCACTATTTAGAATACTTTTCCTCACAATATCGGCATCGATAAATCTGATGTTCTTCATCAGCTAAAACAAAACTATGTGGCAGTTCCTGTTCGATCGATGTAATACAACGAGGATTTTTACAATGAATCACATTGGTAATTACCTGAGGCAGTTTTAAAGTCTCTTTTTCAACAATCATATTGTTTTTTATAATATTAACTGTAATGCTATAATCAATGTATCCAAGGACATCTAAATCCACCAGATCTAAACCGCCTTCTATTTTAATAATATCCTTTTTCCCCATTTTGTTGCTACGGGCATTCTTAATAATTGCTACCTGACAATCCAGTTTGTCCAGACCCAGATGCCGATAGATCTCCATACTTTTGCCTGCTTTAATATGGTCTAATACAATTCCTTCAACTAATCCACCTACATTTAACATGGTTTATTCACCTCCAACAAAGTCATAATCAGAGCCATTCTAACATACACACCATACTTCACCTGTCTAAAATAGGCAGCACGGGGGTCTTCGTCTACTTCCACAGATATTTCATTAACTCTTGGAAGAGGATGGAGTACAAACATGTCTTCTTTGGCTAGCTTCATTTTTTCTTTATCCAATATGTAACAGTCCTTCATGCGAATGTATTCTTCTTCATTAAAGAAACGTTCCTTTTGTACTCTGGTCATATAAAGAATGTCTAAAAGTGGCATTGCATCATCTAAATTCTCAACTTCTTTATATTCTATTTGATTGGCATCTAGTACATCTTCTCTAATATAGTCAGGGATACGAAGCTCTTTAGGAGAAATCAGAACAAATTTAATATTAGGATAACGAACAAGAGCACTAATAAGAGAATGAACCGTTCTACCAAATTTTAAGTCACCACATAAACCAACTGTAAGATTATCAAGGCGCCCCTTTAAAGAACTAATGGTCATTAAATCAGTTAAGGTCTGACTTGGATGCTGATGCCCTCCATCCCCTGCATTAATAATTGGTATGGAAGATTTTAAAGATGCTACCATTGGCGCTCCTTCTTTTGGATGGCGCATGGCGCAAATATCAGCATAACAAGAAATCATGCAAATGGTGTCAGAGACACTTTCGCCCTTGGAAGCAGAGCTAGAATCTGCAGAGGAAAATCCTAATACACTGCCACCAAGGCTGAGCATTGCGGATTCAAAACTTAATCTTGTTCTTGTACTTGGCTCATAGAAAAGAGTACCAATTTTTTTGCCATTACATACATGGGCATAGTCAGCTAAATTATGTTCAATATCTTTTGCAAGGTCCAGAAGCTGATCAATTTCTGAGACGGAAAAGTCCAATGGGCTTAATAAATGTTTCATAAATACTCCTATCTGTCTGCTTTAGCAGGTGCTATTATCTTCATGGTTTACATATTTTTACTAACTTCTCTAACGATAGCTTAGTAGATCTTCTACCGATTTCCTGTTAGGTGCATCGGGAGTTTCATTGGCATAACCTACTGCAATTAATGCCATAAGTTCTTGATTCTCTGATACATGTATAAACTGGGCAACCTTAGATTCATCAAAAATACCTATGATTACAGAGGCTAGTCCTTCTTCATGTGCTGCAAGTGTAAAAAAGCCAGATGCAATACCACAATCATATACTTGCCAGTCTTTTCCTCTGGCTGTAGTAAAAGAACCATCTCTTTCATAACCTGAACGCATAGAGATGAGTGTAACTGCAATTAGAAGGGGAGCATGTAAGATGATATTTCGATTATTACCACTACAACATTCATTGGCTATTTTTGCCTTTAATGTCTCATCTTCAATGGCGATGTAACGGGTAACCTGAGTGTTTTTCCAAGAGGGAGTAAAGGAAGAAGCTTTAATCACTTTTTCCAGTGTTTCTTTGTTAATCTTCTCAGATTTAAAAACGCGAATACTGCGTCTTGTTTTCATACATTCAATTGTATTCAATGTTTGACCTCCTCGTTTTCACATATTTTCTTTATATAGTATACACGTTTATGAGAAAATGTAAAATAGAAACTTATGTAACTTGCTTTTTTTATAAAATGCTTTAAAATAGAAGAGAAGGAAAAATGGAAAGTTGGTGGTTTATTATTAAAGATACAAAAGATATTCAGCATAAAAATGAGATTCAAGAGAAAAAAGAATACATTATGAACGAATTAAAAAAAGAAGGTTTTCGCATTACAAGTCAAAGAAAGGTTTTGATTGACGTTATTTTAAAGAATGAATGTTCCTGTAATAAAGAAATTTATTATTTGGCTTTACAACGAGATTCCTCTGTCAGTATGGCCACTGTATATCGTATGGTTAAAACATTGGAAGATCTAGGGGCCATAGATAGAAAGAATATGTATCGAATCACCTGTAATGAGGTGCATTCGAAGGGCATTCCCACAGATGACTGGATGGATAAATTAAGAAAAGTCCTAAGGAGTCAGGGAATGCTTAAGGAGAATGAAGAAATATTTGTCCGCGTCCATAAAAAAGACAGTCAAGAGGCAAAACATGCATTTGAAAATATGCACTGCAGTAATCCTTGTTGTGAGAACTATATGAAATAGATGCTACAGAGTTTTTTATAATTTTATATCTTTTTTGGCAGGATTGGTAATATTCCTGCCTTTTTTAGTGAACTTAGATCCGTGACAGGGACAATCCCATGTTTGTTCAAAGGGATTCCATTTTAAAGAACAACCTAAATGAGAACATCTGGGTGTTGTCCCCGGAAGGACTAAATTTTTAAGATTCACTGCCAAGTTTTTCACAACTGGGTAAGCTGAAGCTTTTATCCTATGATTCTGAGGAGAAAATACAGTATCTAAAGACTTGAACGTATTTTGAATTTGATTTGACAATAAGGTAGCAGCAACCATAGAAGAGGTCATTCCCCATTTTTGAAAACCTGTGGCAATATATAAATTATTTCTAAATCTGGTGTAGTAACCAATATAAGGAACTTGGCGCAGAGGCATACAGTCCTCAGCAGACCAATGGTCTATTTCGATGGCATTGGGATAGAAACTTCTTACTGCTTTTCTAAGAGTCTCATATGGATTTTCTTTTGGAATTATTCCAGTTCTGTGTTTTGCCCCACCCAATAGGAGAATATCTTCATAATTTCTAAGAGAATATCCAGAATTAGTTGCTGCCATATACATTCCATCTACAGGTGTTGCATGCTTTAATGCAACTACATAAGAAGAACTTTGATACATCCGCATAAAATAAAAACCTGGTACATTTATAAATGGATAATGGGTAGCTACTACAATCTGATTTGCTTTGATTGTATATGTCTGGTTGGTTATTCCATTCACAACAGTAACCATATTTCCATTCACATCTATGGCCTGAGTATTTTGATAAATATCCAATTGTTTCGCTATCTCATAGAGGAATTCCAATGGATGAAATTGGGCTTGATTATGAAATGCTACAGCTCCTTTTGTTGAAAATGGAAGATTTGGATTTGTAATAAATTCTGCTGAAATTCCCAGACTTTTAGCAGCCTGAGCTTCCTTTCTCAATAAATCATCACATTCTACATCATATAAATAGGCATCCTGATGTTCAAAATGACAGGAAATATGTTCTTTTTTTATAATTTCTTCATATTGCTTAATGGCCTGTTCATTAAGTCTGGCATATTGTCTTGCAGATTTTAAATCACCTTTTGTTAAAAGCTTTTGATAGATCAATCCATGCTGACTTGTGATTTTTGCAGTTGTATTACCAGTAATCCCCTGACCTACTTGATTTTTTTCCAACACAATTACCTTAAGTCCTGAATTTTTTAATTGATAGGCAGTAAGGATTCCGGCTAGCCCTCCCCCAATAATTACAACATCAGTTGTCATAGAATTATTAATGGATTTTATGGGAATAGGGTTTTTTAGATTTGTCCATATGGATTTCATATGATGATAATTCCTTTCAATTTTATTCCTTTATTATTTAGTATACCCAAAAAACCCATTGTTTAATTTCGTAAAATAAAGTTAAGAAACAAGCTTTGCAGTTTTAATATAAAGATGATATGATATAACTATTCTTTGGCAAAATAAAGGAGGGGGATAAGTTGGAGGGAGAAGCTATAAAACCAGTGATTTTGGTAGACAGTTTATATAAAATTTACCGAATAGGTAACAACAAAGTTTATGCGTTAAATGGAGTGGATTTTTCAATTTATAGAGGAGAATTTTGTGCAATTGTAGGAACCTCAGGATCAGGAAAATCAACACTTTTAAATATGCTTGCAGGATTGGAAAAGCCTACCAAAGGAACCGTGGTAATCGCAGGCAAACACATAGAGAATTTAACAGAAAACCAATTGGTAACCTTTAGACGAGAGCATGTAGGATTTATTTTTCAATCCTTTAACTTGTTAGGAACCATGAATGCAGTGGATAATGTATCACTTCCACTTATTTTTAGGGGAATTCCCAAGAAGATCAGATTAGAAAAGTCTTCTACGATGCTGGATTTAGTAGGATTAACTACACACAAAAAGCATACTCCTAATCAAATGTCTGGAGGACAGCAGCAAAGAGTTGGAGTTGCAAGAGCTTTGGTGATGGATCCGGAGATAATTTTTGCAGATGAACCCACTGGTAATTTAGATTCTAAAACATCATCAGAGATTTTGAGCCTTATGAGAAATATTGTTAAAACTCAAAACAAAACGCTAATCATGGTAACACATGACAATCATTTAGCAAGTTTTGCTGATCGGGTTTTTCATATTATTGATGGTAAAATTGTTAAAATAGAAGAAAACAAACATCCAGAGGGGGACATGTTATGAATTTAGAAAGAGCCATAAAAAAAATAGGAATTTTATTATTGTGCTTATTGATGCTGGCAAGTAGCTTTCCTGTTACCGTGTCAGCAGATGAACTGGGGGATGAGGAGTTAGGTGTTTCTTTAACGATGAGTTCTAAAGCCATTCCATCAGCTAAATACGGGGAGTCAATTTCGGTTAGGCTTTATGCCCACAACACTGGCACTATAAAAATCAACCAGCTTAGAATTACCCCAAAGATAGATGAATCCTTTGTATCCGTGTTTGAAGTGGTAACAAGCAGTTTAAGCGAAAGAAGTTATGCTGATTTACCAGAGGACGATACGATTGGTGATTCTGAGGTGTATACCTTCAAAGTTCGTAAGGATGCCACTACCGGGTATCATGCAATCACCTTCAATGCAAAATTTAAATCCAATAATACAGGACAGACCTATAACACTTCAGGCACTATTTATGTCTATATCGAAGGAAAAGATAATCCAGATGATAAAGAAGATAAAAAAATCAATTTTGTATTAGGTGAAAATCAGGATACTCCCTATGGAATATATCCTGGTGTTATGAATTATAATGTTAATATTCAGAATAAAGGAACTGACATGGCTTATGATGTAAGTGCAAACATGGTGCTATCAGATGATGTTGCAGTATTTCCTTTTGAGATTTCCATGGCAAATTACGATCAACATATAGGCAATATGGCTAGTGGTGTATTAAATCAGCTTGGTTATAGTATGGCTCTTAGAGAAGATGTTAAGACAGGATATTATCCAATTAAATTCAACATCACCTATAGGGAAAAAGTTGATAGTGAGCTGAAATCAATAGAACAGTTTTTTTATGTCAGAACAAAGGGCAAAGACAAGGATAAAGAAGAGTCAACTGGGGACATCGATGTAAATACCATTGAAAAACCCAGACTGATTATTGCAGGATATTCCACTGACCCTCAAGAGGTGAAATCAGGAGATCAATTCACACTAACTCTACATATGGAAAATACCTCTAAAACCATCGCTGCCAAGAATATTTTATTTACTTTAGATGCAGAGCAAGTAGAGGGAAATGCAATCTTCACTCCTTTATCAGGCTCCACAGCGGTTGTTATTGACACTCTCTCCCCAGGTCAAAAAACAGATATTGTAATGCCTATGATTGCCAAAGCAGGGGTAACTCCCAAATCCTATACATTGACTGTAAAGCAAAAGTATGATGTGGAAAAGCTTAAAAGTATTGAAGACTCTGCTACTGTAGCAATTCCTGTGAAACAGGTGGCAAAGCTAAGTGTTGGAACCATAGAAATTATGCCTGAATCCATTGAAGTTGGTTCTGAATGTAATGTTATGTTTGGCATTAATAACACTGGTAAAATATCTTTATATAATGTTAATGTTAACTTTCTATCAGATGCCATTGCCAAAACAGAAAGTTATGTAGGTAATATAGAACCTGGACAAACTGGAAATGTGGACGTTATGATTAAAGCTGTCTCTTCTAATTTGGAAGATAATAAAATCACAGCTGTCATATCCTATGAAGATGATGCTGGGGTAATTTCTACCTTTGAAAAAGAATTTGATTTACCAATTACGGAAGCCGTGTTTGGCCAAGATGGAGAGGATATTCCTGTTGATGGTATGATTGAACCAGAAATAAAGCAATCCTTTTTTGTAACCTATAAATATTTATTCATCGGAGTTGGTGTGGTAGTTGTAGCTATTGGCATTGTTCTTGTAGTAATTATTAGGAAAAAGAAACGTGCAAAGAAAGAGGAAGAAGGTTTGGTTGATGAAATTTCTTGATTTGCTGATTATGAGTGTTAATAATTTATGGAGGCGAAAGCTTAGAACTGCCTTGACTGTTCTTGGAGTTATTATAGGAACAGCTTCTATTGTGGTAATGGTATCTTTAGGAATTGGACAAAATGAGACACTTATTAAACAAATAGAAGAATCAGGAAGTTTGACCACCATTCGTATTGATAACTATCGTTGGGAAGGTGGTTCTGAAGAAAATTTCATGACAGATAAAACGATGAAAATATTTGCTGCATTACCTCACGTAAAGTCAGTTTCACCTCTTTTGAATACTAGCGTTTTAATGAAACAGGGAGGGTATGAATGCTACGCAAATATCTCAGGAGTCAGTCGAGAGTATTTAGAACAAATTCCGTTAAAAGAAGGATCTCTTCCTAAAGAAGGAGGAAATGAACTAGAATTTATAATTGGAAATAATATCATCCAGCAATTTTATAATTCAAAAACAAATGAATCTTTCTGGGAGACAGGGGTACTAGCGGACGTAGATCTTATGAACCGTTCCTTGTTTGTGGTGTTTGATATGGAAGCCTATTACAATGCCCAGAATGGAACTGCAAATTCTACTATGCCCAAAAAGTATTTAATCAATGCGGTTGGTCTGGTAGAAGGTGAAGCAGAGGAATGGAATGAATATAGTTATGGCGTGTATGTGGAGATTGAAGCTCTGAAAACCCAGCTAAAGCAAATTTTTAAGAAAAAACCTATTCCAGGCCAGCCCACCAATGCAAAAGGAAAACCGTATCCTGAATTTATTTATGAGCAGGCAGTGGTGTATGTTGACAATATGAATCATGTTACAGATGTACAAAAATTAATTACAGATTTGGGTTTTCAAGCCTCCAGTAATATGGAGTATTTGGAAAGTACCCAGGAACGGGCTAAAATGGCACAAGCAGCATTAGGAGGGATTGGAGCGGTTTCACTGTTTGTTGCAGCCATTGGAATTGCCAATACCATGATGATGTCTATTTATGAGAGAACAAAAGAAATTGGTATTATTAAGGTATTAGGATGTGCCATGGGGAATATTAGAACTATGTTTTTAGTGGAAGCAGGATTCATTGGTTTTTTGGGTGGATTGCTGGGACTACTATTAAGCTTTCTTATATCGTATATCTTAAATACTGTGGTATCTACCATCTATTATGGTTATGAGGGTGGTGTACTATCAGTGATTCCCCCTATGTTGGCTGTATTATCCTTAGGATTTGCTGTGATAGTGGGAATGGTTGCAGGATTCTTCCCAGCACTACGAGCAATGAAGTTAAGTCCACTGGCAGCTATTAAAACGGAATAATAAAAAAGAATGTTATCTTTTCATTTGATTTGAAAGGTAACACTCTTTTTATTTATTTTGAATCAAATTTTTTGATAACACATACACCTACAGCATCAGGTCCTGTATAGGTTCCTATCGTAACACCAATTTGATGAAGAGGATAGGGAATAGATCTTCCTATTAAATTCTCTAGTAATCCTCTAAGTTTTTCTGCATCTTCTAAGAAAGTTCCATAAAGCAAGCAAAAATCATAGGAATCATAGTTTTCTCCAGTTCTTTCAAAATGATCCTTAATCATAGTAATAACACGTTCGATTGATTTATTTCTTCCACGTACAGTTCCTGCAGGAAAAAGTTCTCCTTCCTTTAGCTGTATCATAGGTTTTAAATTCAGTATACTTCCAGCAAGTGAGGCAACTTTACCAACACGACCACCTTTTTGAAGATACTCTAAGGTTCCTACTGTGAACATAATTCGTGAAGTTGGTATCAATTCTTCTAAGCGAGAAATAATTTGTTCCATGGTGAATCCAGCTTCCTTCATATATGCAGCTTGTAAAAGCGTCAGACCCTGACCTCCAGTGGCTTGGGCGGAATTTACAATAACAATATTCGCATCTGGGTAATCTTCTTTTAGTATTTCTTTTGCAGTACATGCAGACTGATAGGATCCACTAAAGATAGGTGTTAAACAAATGCAAAGAACGTCCTGACCTTCTTTTAACGCAATGTGAAAATGATCCATATAATCTTGTACAGAAGGTAGTGATGTTTTTGGGAAGATGGGTTGTGTTGTTAACTTCTCATAAAAAGTTTCGATTGACATTTCTTCTATTTCTTTATAGTAATGCTCCTGATCAAATGAAACATAAAAAGGGATGCAAGTAATTTTGTATTGTTCTATAAGTTCCTTCGGTGTATCACAGGAAGAATCACTAAATAGTTTGATATTATTCATTTGTAGTCTCCTTTGTTGAATATCTTCGTTAATCACTTGTTTGATTCATAAGTAGTAGCAATTATATCATACACCCTAAATAAAAGGAAGATTAAATATATTTATATTAAAAAGTACTTGAAATACACCTATGATTCGTGTAATATTACAATATGATCATGTAACTGGCGGATAGTGGGATAACCACAGGGAGCATGATACCTATAAAAGTCGACCGCCTGGGCAACCTAACAGGTTTCCTGGGCGTTTTTCTTGCCATTTTGGAACATAACCTTTAGGTATTATTTCATTTAGAGGAGGCTATATTTTATGAGAGCATTAATTAGTGTATCTGACAAGACAGGTATTGTTGAACTAGCAAAGGAATTGGTAACCTTGGGGGTAGAAATTATCTCTACTGGTGGAACTTATGGGAAATTAAAAGCAGAAGGTGTAAAAGCCATTGAGATTTCTGAACTTACTGGTTTTCCAGAATGTTTGGATGGGAGAGTAAAAACCCTACATCCTACCGTACATGCTGGCATTCTTGCCATGCGCTCTAATAGGGAGCACATGAAACAGTTAGAGGAGCTTGAGATAAAGACCATTGATATGGTAATTGTAAACCTCTACCCATTTAAATCCACTATATTAAAAGAAGACGTAACAAGGGCAGAGGCAGTTGAGAATATCGATATTGGAGGTCCAACCATGCTTCGTTCTGCTGCAAAAAACTATCAAGATGTTTCTGTTATTGTAGATCCTAAAGATTATTCTAAGGTTTTGTCTGAATTAAAGGAAAATGGCGCTGTATCTCTGGAGACTAAATTTTATCTAATGCAGAAGGTGTTTATGCATACTTCTAACTATGATACGATGATTGCTGACTATTTGAAGAAGGAAAGAAATGACTTTTTACTTCCAGAGACATTAACAATGACCTTTGAAAAAGTTCAGGACATGAGATATGGTGAGAATCCACACCAAAGTGCAGCATTTTATAGAGAAATAGGCAAACAAACAGGATCTCTTGTGGATGCATTACAGCTAAACGGAAAAGAACTATCCTTTAATAATATTAATGATACCAATGGTGCATTAGAATTACTAAAAGAATATACAGAACCAACTGTAGTAGCTTGTAAACATGGAAATCCCTGCGGAGTAGGATCGGCTGATGATATTAAAACAGCTTGGAGTAAAGCATATACCGCAGATAAAGTATCTATTTTTGGTGGTATTGTGGTGGTAAACCGTGAAGTGACAAAAGATATGGCAGAAGAAATGAAAGATATCTTTTTGGAAGTTATTGTGGCACCTGCCTATGAGCCGAAAGCTTTGGAAATTCTTAAGACAAAGAAAAATGTACGGGTGTTACAGTTAGAAAATATCCAGATTCCTCAAGGGAAAAACGCTCTTGATCTAAAAAAAGTTAATGGGGGATTGATTGTCCAAACCATTGACAGCAAACTGTTGTCAGAAGATGGGATTTTGGAGGTAACGAATACGAAACCAACAAAGAGTCAGATGGATGATTTGTTATTTGCATGGAAGATGGTGAAATTTGTTAAGTCTAATGGTATTGCAGTTGCAAAGGATAAGCAGTCTATAGGCATAGGACCTGGTCAAGTCAACCGCATTTGGGCCACCACTCAGTGCTTTGAACATGCTACAGAGCTCATTGGTGAAGAAGCAACAAAAGGTGCAGTTTTGGCATCAGATGCTTTCTTTCCATTTAATGATTGTGTGGAAGTGGCACATAAGGCTGGAATTACTGCCATTATTCAACCAGGAGGATCAGTAAGGGATCAGGATTCCATTGATAAGTGTAATGAGTATGGAATATCCATGGTCTTTACCGGAATACGCCATTTTAAACATTAAGTTATAGTTCAATTGTTATAAGGAAGTTATGATTTAGTAAAAAATACCAAAGAATTAAATGATAATGGAAACTCCTGAAACATAATATATGATGGATAATACCCTATAAAAAGTATGAAACACATTTCATAAAATGGAGGATATTTATATGGTGATTTTTAAAAAATCATTCCTTACTTTAGGATTAATATTATTACTGTTTGCAGCAAGTCTGGTTGCACTTGCAGAGGAATCAGAGACAGACTTAGTAATTCAAGAGACAATACCAGAAACTATTCCAGAAACCACAACAGAAACCACAACCAAACCCCCACAAGAAATTTTACAAGAAGTGAAAGCCACTTATGGGGTGTTGGTGCAAACCATTGGATGGCAAGACTATGTACATGATGGTGAGTTAAGTGGTACAACAGAAAAAGCTCTAGGATTAGAAGCTATTAAAATAAATCTTTTGAATCAATCCATTGGTGGAAGTATTACCTATCGAAGTTACATAGAAGATATTGGTTGGATGGATTGGCAGGCAGATGGAGCCATAAGTGGCACAAATGATGTATCCAAGGTCATAAGAGCTATGGAAATAAAACTTACAGATTCTTTAGCCAATTCTTATGATATTTATTACCGAGTATATCTAGAAAACTATGGTTGGCTAGATTGGGCTGTAAATGGGCAAACGGCAGGATCGGTAGAACTGGCCTTAAGAATGGAAGCCATAGAAGTAAAAGTGGTTTCAAAAGGCAAAGAGGCTCCTGGATCTACAACAAGACCTTTAAGAGCTATTTATGAAGAGAGATTGGATTTAGTGGATGGAAAGTTTCATTTATATCATATTGATGGTCATGAAATGAATGGTTGGTTTGTTCGAAATGGAAACAGATACTACGCATCTAAGGGTATTGTATTAACCGAATGGCAATATCTGGATGGTTACAAGTTATACTTTGATGACAAAGGTATACTTGCCCAGAATGTGGAAACCATCATAGGTCAGCAGGACTCCTATGAAATAAAAATCAATAAACAAGCAAATTGTGTTACCATATATGCTAAGGATGGAATAAATGGATATATTATTCCTGTAAAATCTATGTTATGTAGCACAGGAGACAGTACCCCAATAGGAACCTTCAAAACCCCAGAAAAACATAGATGGCGTTTGATGATTCATGATGTATACACTCAGTATGCAACCAGAATTATTGCAGGACAAGGATTTTTAATGCATTCCGTTATCTATAGCAAACAAGATAAATATTCTTTAAAAGCCAGTACCTATAATGGTCTAGGTGTGGCTAAATCCTCAGGATGTGTACGTTTAACCACTGGGGATGCTAAATGGATTTATGACAATTGTAAAATTGGAACTACAGTTACCATCTATAACAATTCAAATCCAGGTCCCTTTGATAGACCTTCGGTAGTCAAAATTCCAAGTACCCAAAAGTGGGATCCTACAGACCCTAATATACAGAAATAAAAAGAAATTAAAGTTGTAAAAGCACTTAAAGCCACTTCCTAGCATAAAGTAGTAGTAAACGTGTCAATGGGTGGCTTCTTGTGAAAACATTTCCTAAGCCTTTGGCCGCTAAAGAAGAGCGGGAATATTTAGAATTATTGCGTGGTGGAGACCAACATGCCAGAGATATATTAATTGAACATAATATGAGACTGGTTGCATTCATCGCAAAAAAATATCAGAGTCTGGAACGGGATTTTGAAGATATTTTATCTACTGGAACCATTGGTCTTATTAAGGCTGTAAATACTTTTGAGATAGATAAAGGTAGTCGTTTAGCAACCTATGCTGCTAAATGTATAGACAACGAGATTTTAATGATGCTTCGAGCAGAGAGAAAGCACTCAAAGCAGGTATCCTTATATGAACCAATGGGATACGATGCGGAAGGAAAAGAGGTCAGCCTGTTAGATGTAGTGGAAATGGATGGCAAAGAAATACCTGAGATTATAGCACTGCAGCTTGACATTGCAAAACTATATAATTCTTTTGAAAAGTGTCTTAAATACAAAGAACAAGTTGTCATAAAAATGCGATATGGCATTATGGGGAGTAACGAATATACACAAAGAGAAATTGCTCAAGTACTTAATATGTCCAGATCCTATGTATCAAGGATTGAAAAAGCAGCATTGGAGAAATTAAGAGCTTGTATATCTAAATAGGGTGGCTGTATTGCTATCCTATTTTTTTACGAAAACAATGGACTAGATGTTCGGAAAGATAATTGCCTTTTTGGGAATTGACAAAAATATTGACAATTGTTATACTTCAATTGGTTTTATATTATATTTAGAAAAGAGGAATATTAACATCATGGAAAAAACACCTATGAAAACTTCCTATTTATTTCGAAGATTCATACCATATTTTAAAAAGTACCGAAAGATATTATATATTGATTTATTTTGTGCTTCTTTGACCACCATTTGTGAAATGGTTTTGCCATTGATTATGCGTCAAATCACCAATCAGGGAGTCAATGATATTTTAGGTTTAACTGCTGGAATGCTGGTTCGTTTTGGAATCCTTTATTTTGTTCTTAGAATCATTGATGCCATAGCAAATTTCTATATGTCTAGTGTTGGTCATGTGATGGGTGCTAAAATTGAAACGGATATGCGAGAAGATGCCTTTGGCCATCTTCAAAAATTATCAACCTCCTATTTTAGCAATAACAAAGTAGGACAAATTATGTCAAGAATCACCAGTGATTTATTTGATGTTACCGAATTTGCACACCATTGTCCAGAAGAATTTTTTATTGCAACTTTAAAAGCCATTATTTCATTTATTATATTAATTCAAATAAATGTACCATTGACACTATTTATATTTATCATGGTTCCAATTATGGCTGTTTCTTGTTCTTATTTTAATTTCAGAGTAAGATTAGCATTTAAAAAGCAGAGGAATCATATTGGTGATTTAAATGCTAGAATTGAAGACAATCTTTTAGGCGAAAAAGTGGTAAAAGCATTTGCCAATGAAGAAATAGAGAAGGAAAAATTTCAAACAGATAATGTGAATTTTTTGGAAATTAAAAAAGAGACCTATAAATTTATGGCTGCATTTCATACAACCGTTCGACTATTTGATGGAATCATGTATTTAGGGGTGATTGTTGGTGGTGGGCTATTAGTAATTCATGATTCCATTACACCTGGTGATTTGGTTGCCTATATACTTTATGTGACCACATTTTTATCAACTATCAGAAAAATCATTGAATTTGCTGAACAATTCCAAAGGGGAATGACAGGAATTGAAAGATTTATAGAAATTATGGATTCGGACATTGATATTTTTGATGATGTGGATGCAAAACCCCTCAGTCATGTAAAGGGAGCCGTCACATTAAAAGATGTTAGTTTTGAATATCCCGATGATCCAAATCGGGTATTAAGCCATATTAATCTTACAATTACTCCAGGGGAGAAGATAGCATTGGTAGGTCCTTCTGGCGGAGGAAAAACCACATTTTGCAATCTAATTCCCAGATTCTATGACACAACAGATGGTGATATATTGATTGATGGGAATAACATTAAAAAAATCACATTAAATAGTTTGCGTTCTAATATTGGTATAGTTCAACAGGATGTCTATTTATTTTCTGGCACAGTGTTTGATAATATATCTTATGGTCAACCAAAAGCCTCAATAGATGAGGTCATAGCAGCAGCAAAACTGGCAGGAGCCCATGAATTTATTTCAGAGATGTTGGATGAGTATGATACGTATGTTGGAGAACGTGGAGTAAAGTTATCAGGTGGTCAAAAGCAAAGAATCAGTATCGCACGAGTATTTTTAAAAAATCCAGCTATTTTAATTCTGGACGAAGCTACTTCTGCCTTAGATAATGAAAGTGAACAGTTGATATCCAAATCATTAGAAGAGCTTGCAGTTGGAAGAACTACAATTACCATTGCTCATCGTTTGACTACCATACAAAATTCAGATCGTATTTTAGTGCTTTCTAATAATCAAATTATGGAAGAAGGAAACCATAGGAAATTAATGGAAGAAAAAGGAATGTATTTTCATCTCTATACCTCTGCTAATGTTGTGGTATAGAATTATAAAGTTATAAATCTAAATAAAAGAAGGTGAATTTTAATGAAGTTAGAACGAAATGCAAAATGTTGGTGTAACAGTGGATTAAAGTATAAGCTTTGTCATATGTTTTTTGATGAAAAGATTGAATTGTTAAAAAAACAAGGGATGCTAGTTCCTGATCACGATTTAATTAAAACCCCGGAACAAATAGAGGGGATTAGAGAAAGTGGAAAAATTAATACTTGGGTTTTGGATGAAGTGTCAAAGATAATAAAAGTGGGTATCTCAACAAAAGAAATAAATAGTCTGATACATAAGCTGACCCTCTCTAAAGATGCAATTCCTGCTCCTTTAGGTTATCGGGGATTTCCTAAAAGTGTATGTACTTCCGTAAATGATGTGATTTGTCACGGAATTCCGGACGAGAATTGTATTTTAAAGGATGGAGATATTATTAATGTTGATGTAACTACCATTTTTCAGGGATATTATGCGGATGCCTCAAGAATGTTTATGGTTGGTAATGTGAATCCTACCGCTAAGCGTTTGATAGATGTAACGAAAGAATGTTTAGAATTAGGAATAAAAGCGGTGAAACCCTGGGGACATTTGGGGGATATTGGTGCTGCTATTTGGGCTCATGCCAAAACAAATGGTTATAGCGTTGTGGCGGATATCGGAGGTCATGGTACAGGTATTGAATTTCATGAGGAGCCGTATGTATGCCATATTGGTTGTGTTGGAGAAGGTATGATTTTGGTACCAGGTATGGTGTTTACCATAGAACCTATGGTGAATGAAGGAAGCGATGAATTTTATACCGATGAAAAAAATGGATGGACGGTTTATACTTCTGATGGTAAGTTATCTGCTCAATGGGAGCATACTATTTTAGTTACAGAAGATACCATAGAAATTCTAACATATTAATTTTAATTTTCTAATATAAAAACTTTTGATGATTATTATCAAAAGTTTTTATATTTTCAGGAAATCCAGACATACTATCACCAGAGGAAAATGAAAGGAGATAGTAAATATATGGATGATAATGCAAATAATAAAGAAGAACGAGATTTGAAGAATGATGAAAAAAAGGATGAGCTCATTAAAGATGCAGGTCAGCTTACTTTAGATAATAATAAAAGGGCCAGTAAAATACATTTATTAAGTGTGATTGGAGAAATAGAAGGTCATGAAAGTTATTCCAATAATTCTAAGACTACAAAATATGAGCATGTTTTACCAAGGTTGGCCGAAATTGAAGATAATAAAGAGATTGAAGGTCTTTTAATTCTCCTTAATACCGTAGGGGGAGATGTGGAGGCTGGTTTGGCAATATCTGAGATGATTGCTTCTTTGAGTATACCTACAGTCTCTTTAGTTCTTGGTGGCAGCCATTCCATTGGAGTACCTCTTGCAACTTCTTCTGACTATTCATTTATTGTGCCCACAGGAACCATGTTAATACACCCTGTACGTATGAATGGAACAATTATTGGGGTTCCTCAGACTTATGATTATTTCAAGAAAATTCAGGATCGTATTGTGGGATTTATTACAAAACATTCTAAGATTTCTGAAGATAGGGTCACAGAACTTATGCTGGCAACAGGTTTGCTCACTAAGGATGTTGGTACCATACTAATTGGACAAGAAGCTGTGGATGAAGGAATTATAAATGAAATTGGCGGTATTAAGGATGCTTTAGGAAAACTTTATAAGATGATTGATGAAAATAAAAAATAGATACCAGAGAAAAAAGATATACATGGATAATTTGTATATCTTTTTTGTTCTGATTGACATATTTTTGAACAAAACAGAAAACATGTTCGATTTTTGAAAATGAAACTAATGACAACTCTCAAAAAAGATGTTATACTAAAAAAATATGACTTTAATATATTAACAGAAACAGGGGGGATTTTTGTGGCTAATACAAAAAAGAAAACCACTACCAATCGTAACAGCAACGCCTATAGAAACACAAATACAAAAAGAAAAACAAATGTAACTACAAAAGGCAAAAAACCTATAAATAAAAAGATTCAACAAGTAGAAAATGACTTCTTTAAAAAAGATTTTGTCGTTTTGCTTGCATTTGGTATTGCTATATTGTTGTTACTTAGTCTTTTTAACCAGCTTGGCCCATTTGGTAGACTTCTAAAGGGAGTGATGGTTGGGGGGTTTGGAATTGTTGGTTATATGATTCCGTTTTTGCTGTTTGTAGGGATTTGTTTTTGTTTAGTAAATAAAGAGAATCCTAAAGCAATTTTAAAAATGTTTGTTTTGGCTGGTATCCTTATAGTTTTTTGTGGCATTTATGAGAATTTCTTTCAAATGAGCTATGATTCTAGTTTAACATTTAACCAATATTGCAAAATCTTTATAGAAGGGCAACATGGAGGTTTTGTTGGTGGAATGCTTACATTGCTACTTTTACCAACATTTGGATTCATGGGAAGCTGTATCATCTTATTCATACCATTTTTAACAGGATGTGTGTACATTACAGAAAAATCCATTGTTGATTATATTGCTAGAAGGAGTACCAACGCTTATGAATATGTAAAAGAAGATGTGCACCATAAAAAAGAAATTCGTGTGGCTAAACAAGAAGAAAAAAGAGCGTATAGATATGTTCTAAAAGAAAAATCTCTCAGTAAACAGGAAGGGGAAGTGATAAATTCAAAGGATCATGCAGCAGATAAATTTGTTGGTGAAATTCATCTGCCCATGGATTATGACAGTGAACCTGTAGACTTATCAATGAACTACCTACCTAATATAGATGAGATTCAGTCCATAATGGCTGAAAAGGAAAAACGAACATTAACTGAATTAGAGGCACTTGAAGTCATAAGAGAAGCCTCTCATTTGTCAGAATGGAATCAGGAAACTTTGCTAAATCCAGAAATTATGGAGGAGGAAAAGGTTGAGGAAAAGGTGGTCGAACAGGTAGTCGAACAGGAAATAGAAGCTCCTCTTCCCATTGAATCACCAGATATTAAGCAGATTGTCACAGCTACAGGCAAGATTATTGAAGTGGAAGCAGATCCATTGGAAGTCTATGCACCTGGTTATGATAAATTACATAATTTAGAAAAAGGGAAGGTAGATGGAGAGGTCGCAGTAACCACAGAACCAGTCAAGCCTCAAATAAGACAAACCTCCATCCCTACGCCACCACCAAAACCTAAAATTGTAAAAGAATATAAATTTCCACCACTAGATTTGCTTTCTAAAGGTAAGAAAATAGTAGGGAATGGGAATATGGATGCTGAGTTAAGGGAAACTGCCGTAAAACTCCAGCAAACATTAAGAAATTTTGGTGTTGGTGTTACAGTAACCGATATTAGCTGTGGACCAGCAGTTACAAGATATGAGTTACATCCTGAACAGGGAGTAAAAGTCAGTAAAATTGTTTCACTAGCAGATGATATTAAATTAAATCTGGCTGCGGCAGATATTCGAATAGAGGCGCCAATCCCCGGAAAAGCAGCTGTAGGAATTGAAGTCCCAAACAAAGAAAATAGTGTTGTTCACTTTAGAGACCTATTAGAATCGTCAGAATATCAGAAGCATCCTTCTAAAATATGTTTTGGTGTAGGTAAGGATATTGCAGGTAAAACAGTGATTACGGATATTGCCAAGATGCCACATTTACTCATTGCTGGTGCAACTGGTTCAGGTAAATCTGTTTGTATTAATACTCTGATTATGAGTATTTTGTATAAAGCCAACCCTTCTGATGTTAAGCTTATTATGATTGATCCTAAGGTGGTAGAGTTAAGTGTATATAATGGAATTCCACACCTTTTAATCCCAGTAGTCACAGATCCTAAGAAAGCATCAGGGGCGTTAAACTGGGCAGTTGCTGAGATGTCTGACCGCTATAAAAAATTCGCAGAATATAATGTACGCGACTTAAAAGGTTATAATGAAAAAGTAGAACATGTTCCTACCATAAATGGTTCTGAAAAATTGGAAAAATTACCTCAAATTGTTATTATAGTAGACGAGCTTGCAGATCTTATGATGGTAGCACCTGGGGAAGTAGAAGATGCTATCTGCCGTCTTGCACAGCTAGCTCGAGCAGCGGGCATCCATTTAATCATAGCCACACAAAGACCTTCTGTTAATGTTATTACAGGATTGATTAAAGCTAATGTTCCTTCCAGAATTGCATTTTCAGTTTCCTCAGGTATAGACTCAAGAACCATCATTGATATGAATGGTGCAGAAAAGCTCTTAGGTAAGGGAGATATGCTGTTTTACCCTACCGGGTACCCCAAACCTCTTAGAGTTCAGGGAGCCTTTATCACTGATGCAGAGGTTACAGATGTTGTGGACTTCTTGGTGAAGCAAGGGGGAACGGATAATTATGGAACAGATTTAGAATCTAAAATAAACGCAGTTGTATCTTTTGATGGTGGATCTGGTAATGGTAGTGGGAGTAGTGATCAGGATGCCTACTTTGCGCAAGCTGGCAAGTTTATCATTGAGAAGGATAAGGCATCCATTGGCATGCTTCAGAGGGCATTTAAAATAGGGTTTAATCGAGCTGCCCGAATCATGGATCAGCTAGCAGAAGTGGGAATTGTAGGAGAAGAAGAAGGTACCAAACCTCGTAAAGTTCTAATGACCATGGAACAATTTGAAGAACATATTGACGAAAGAATGTAAATTGTAGTAAAACTATAAGAAAAAGAAACATTTTACACTAAGGGTCTATGCTTTTGGAAAGTTTTTTCACATTAAATTCCAAAACACCTCATAAAGTGTTTAATGCTGGAGGCAATTCATGAAAACTGACATACAAATTGCGCAGAATACTAAGATGTTGCATATTAAAGAGATAGCCATGCAATATGGTATCCAGGAAGATGATCTGGAATATTACGGAAAATTTAAGGCAAAAGTCTCTGATGAATTATGGGATGAAATTAAAGAAAGACCTGATGGTAAGCTAGTTTTAGTAACAGCAATTAACCCCACCCCTGCTGGTGAGGGTAAAACTACAACCAGTATAGGGCTTGCACAAGCAATGAATAAGATTGGTAAAAAAGCCATCCTTGCTTTGCGAGAGCCCTCCCTTGGACCATGTTTTGGGGTGAAAGGAGGAGCTGCTGGTGGTGGATATGCACAAGTAATTCCAATGGAAGATTTAAATCTTCATTTTACAGGTGATTTTCATGCTATCACATCTGCTAATAATCTCTTGGCGGCCCTATTAGATAACCATATTCAACATGGTAACTCCCTTCTCATTGACACACGCCAAATTGTATGGAAACGTTGTGTGGATATGAATGACCGAGCACTAAGAAATATCGTCGTAGGTCTTGGAACCAAAGCAGATGGAGTTGTAAGAGAGGATCACTTTGTTATTACAGTTGCATCTGAGATTATGGCTATTCTCTGCCTCTCAAATGACATGAATGATTTAAAAGAACGATTAGGAAGGATTATTGTTGCATATAATTATAATGGAGAGCCAGTAACTGCTGCACAACTTCAGGCAGTAGGAGCCATGACGGCTCTATTAAAGGATGCATTAAAGCCAAATCTTATACAAACATTAGAACATACAGGCGCATTGATACACGGAGGTCCATTTGCAAATATTGCTCATGGTTGTAATAGCGTAAGAGCTACCAAAACAGCATTAAAGTTGGCTGATATTGTAGTCACTGAAGCTGGTTTTGGTGCAGATTTAGGTGCGGAAAAGTTTTTTGATATTAAATGTCCAAGTGCCTCTTTATTTCCGGATGCAGTTGTTTTGGTGGCAACAGTTCGTGCCCTTAAATATAATGGCGGAGTATCAAAAGAAGATTTATCTATAGAAAACATAGAAGCTTTGTCCAGAGGAATTATAAATCTTGAGAAACATATTGAGAATCTTCAAAAATATGGTGTACCTGTTATCGTTACATTAAATTCCTTCCTGTCAGATACAGAAAATGAATATGAGTTTATTAGAAACTTCTGTGAGGAAAGAAATTGCGAATTCAGTTTGTCCGAGGTTTGGGCTAAAGGTGGTGAAGGTGGCATTGATTTAGCAAAGAAGGTAGTCAATACCTTAGAAACAAAACTTAGCCATTTTAAACCACTATATCCATCTGAGATGCCTTTAAAAGATAAAATACATACAATTGCTACCGAAATATATGGTGCAGATAGCGTTTCTTACACTCCATCTGTATCCAGAACACTAAAGCAGTTAGAAGACATGGGATTTGGGAATCTTCCCATATGTATGGCTAAAAATCAGTACTCTTTATCCGATGATGCAACAAAACTAGGGAGACCAGAAGGTTTTACCATTCATGTTCGTGAAGTATATGTAAATGCAGGCGCAGGGTTTGTAGTAGCTTTGACTGGTGCAGTTATGACCATGCCAGGGTTGCCAAAAACCCCTGCTGCCAATGGTATAGATGTAGAAAAAGATGGACTAATTACAGGATTATTCTAGGCATTAATCCCTTAATGAGGTACTTTCGAATTTAGGGCTTAAGCCCACCTGGGAAACGAGTGCGTATTTTGCACGACATTGACCATGGTGTTACCTTAGTCCCCCCTACACTATATTCACCATTAAATCCAGCAAAACAGAAAGGGAAACAAAATGCTTTTATCAAAACTATTAACTGGAATGAAATATGAATGTCTGCAAGGAAACTTAGATGTGGAAATCAAAGACATTGTATATGACTCAAGAAAAGCAAAAGAAGATGCAGTATTTTTATGTATAACAGGAACTAAAATTGATTCCCATGATTTTATTGAAGATGTTATAAAAAGGGGCGTCAAGGTAATCATTGCAGAAAAACAGGTTGCTGTTGCAAATCATATTACATTAATTTTAGTACCTTCAGGTAGAATAGCCCTTGCTCAGCTTTCAGCTGCATTATTTGAACACCCAGCTGGTAAAATGATTACAATTGGAGTAACTGGTACAAAAGGAAAAACCACAACTACTCATATGATAAAGGAAATATTAGAAAATGCCGGTAAAAAAGTTGGGCTAATTGGCACCAATGGAATTATGATTGCCAATAGATTCTATCCATCCATTAACACAACCCCAGAATCCTATCAGCTTCAGGAGTATTTTCATGAGATGGTAGAAGCTGGTTGTGAATATATGATTATGGAAGTATCCTCCCAAGGCTTAAAGATGCATCGTGTAGAAGGATTTACCTTTAACTACGGCATTTTTACCAATATTTCTCCAGATCATATTGGACCAGATGAACATGCAGATTTTGATGAATATTTACACTTTAAAGGTGAACTGTTTCAGATATGTGAAATTGGTTTAGTAAATGCAGATGATTCTAATTTGGAACTCCTATTAAAAGATCATACCTGTGACCTTTTTACTTATGGTGTCAAAACGGAAGCGGATTTTAAAGTAGATGAAATCAACTATTTAGTAGATCATGATTTTGTGGGAATAGGATTTCATGTAAAAGGCAGAAAGGATCTGACCGTAAAAGTGAATATTCCAGGAGAGTTTAATGTATATAATGCATTAGCAGCCATTAGTCTTTGTGACTTTTTGGAAATCCCTGATGAACCCATTCAAAAAACCTTGGAAGCAATTATTGTAGAGGGCCGTATGGAGATTATTCATTCCTCAAGTCATTGTACAATTATTATAGACTACGCTCATAACGCAGTTAGCATGGAAAGTTTACTGACAACTCTTAGAATGTATCATCCAAAACGTTTAGTCTGTGTATTTGGTTGTGGTGGAAACAGATCCAAACTTCGCCGTTATGATATGGGCGAAATTGGTGGACGTTTAGCTGATTTATCTATAATTACAGCGGATAATTCTCGTTTTGAAAAGATTGAAGATATCTTATCAGATATTAAATTTGGATTAGAAAAAACCACAGGAACTTACCTTGAAATTCCTGATCGAGAGGAAGCAATCAGATATAGTATTCGTAACAGAAATCAAGGAGATATGATTGTAATTATTGGAAAAGGACATGAAAATTATCAGGAAATCGAAGGCATTCGGTATCCATTTTTAGATAAATCTGTGGCAAAAGAAATACTAGAAGAATTAAAAGTAAATTAGAAAAGTGAGTAGGCTACATGGAAAATATAACAATAAAGGAAATCTTACTTGCAACAGGTGGTAGATTACTCTGTGGTATAGAATCCACACCAGTGAAGAATATCAGTCTTGATTCTAGAAACATGTCAGGCAATGATTTATTTGTTCCGATTATTGGTGAGAAGGTTGATGCCCACACTTTTATTGAACAAGCTTTTAATAATGGGGCAGTGGTAACTTTTACCAGTAGAAATTTGGATGATTATTTGCTAAATATTCCAGGCAAATCAGTCATCCTTGTATCAAACACCATATGGGCACTTCAACAGTTAGGTTCTTATTACAGACAGCTTTATACACTTTTAGTCATTGGTGTAACTGGAAGCGTAGGCAAAACTAGTATGAGAGAGATGATAGGAACCGCTCTTTCTCCTTCCTTTCAGGTCTTTCGTACTTCTGGAAATTTAAATAGCCAGGTAGGTCTTCCAATTACTTTAAGCAAGATCACCAAAAAAGATGAAATTGCAGTTTTAGAATTAGGAATGAGTGAACCAGGGGAATTAGAAGTGATAGCCAGAATTTCAAAAATTTCACAGGCTGTTATTACAAATATTGGCACTGCTCATATTGAACAACTGGGCTCAAGGGAGCATATATGTGTTGAAAAATTAAAGATACAAGAAGGTATGACAAAAGGCGGTACACTCTTTTTAAATGGCGATGATGATATGCTAAAAACTAAAAAAGCGAACCCAGGTATTTGTACTATTTATTATGGTACTGGTGACAATTGTGATTATCAGGCAACGAATATCCATGAAAATAATGGATATCCAGCCTTTACAGCTGTCCATAAGGGAAAGAAGGTTCCAGTTGTTTTAAATGTCCTTGGTCATCACAATATCTTAAATGCAATGGCTGCTATAGCAATTAGCAATGAAAATGGTGTTCCAATGTTAAAAGCGGCTACTGCATTAAAAGAATATACTGGATTTCATGGACGAGGGCAAATATATAGAAAAAAAGGCATAACAATTATTGATGATTCTTACAATGCCAGTCCAGATTCTATGAAAGCAGGAATTGATATTTTGGATTCCTTATCCGTATCAGGCAGAAAGTTTGCTGTATTAGCTGATATGTTAGAATTAGGACCTTTTAGTGCTGAGTATCATTATGAAATAGGTGTGTATTTATCTAAAAAAAATATCTACGAACTGATTACTGTAGGTTCACGAGCCATGGAAATTGCAGGTGCAGTAAAAGAAAACAATACATACATAAAAGTCACAACATTAACAAACAATGAGGAAGTAACCTCCTACTTAACATCTGTATTAAAAGCTGGAGATGGAGTTTTATTTAAAGGATCAAATTCTATGAAGCTGGGGACAATCGTAAAATTATTCATATAAGAAAATAGGTGAGACCATGTTACAACAATACGCCAATATTATAATTGACATTTCCCATGAGAAATTGGATAAAACATTCCAATATGGAGTTCCCGAACATCTTTTTGACCTTATTCAGATTGGTTCCTTAGTGATGGTTCCTTTTGGAAAGGGAAATCGGCTCATGAAGGGTTATGTGTTGGAGCTTACAGACACACCTTTGTTTGATCCAGAAAAGACAAAACCCATTGATCATGTGGTACTAGATGGAATTCCAATTGAATCTCAACTCATTCAATTGGCTTCCTGGCTTCGAAAACAATATGGCTCAACCATGAATCAAGCCTTGAAAACGGTAATCCCTGTAAAACAAACCATTAAAAATAAAGAAAAACGGTATTTAAAATGTTTAATTTCCAAGGATCAGGTGAATGAACTTTTATCCATTTATAGAGAAAAGAAGAATATGAAAGCTAGAGTTCGCCTTTTAGAAGCCTTTTTGGAAGATGATATACTTCCATTTGATATTATAACTGATAAACTTAATATATCTTTATCAACTATACGTTCCTTTACAGAGTCAAATCAAATGGAACTTTTAACAGAAGCAGTATATCGAAACCCGATCTCTATTCAAAAAACCTCAAAAGCAGAGGTACCATTAAATAAAGAACAGCAATATATTGTAGATGATCTGGTGAAAAGATATATAGAAGGGAAAAGAGAAACATCCCTAATACATGGTGTGACAGGAAGTGGAAAAACAGAAGTTTACATGGGAATTATAGAACATATGATAGCTACAAACAAACAGGTTATCGTTTTAATCCCTGAAATTGCATTAACTTACCAGACTGTCATGAGATTTTACAAACGATTTGGTGAAAGAGTGTCCATTATTAACTCTAAACTATCTGCTGGAGAACGTTATGATCAATTTTTAAAAGCAAAAAGGGGAGAGTTAGATATTATGATAGGTCCTCGCTCTGCCCTTTTTACTCCTTTTGAAAGATTAGGTTGTATTATCATTGATGAAGAACATGAAAATAGTTACAAAAGTGAAACTTCCCCAAGGTATCATGCAAGAGAGACGGCCATAGAACGGGCTAGAATGAGCCATGCATGTGTAATTTTAGGTTCAGCAACTCCCTCAATAGAGTCATACTATCATGCCTTAAAAGGAGATTTTCTTTTATACAAGCTGCATAAAAGAGCCAGTAAAGGAAGCGAGCTGCCCTCCGTTCATATTGTTGATTTACGACAGGAATTACAAGAAGGGAACAAATCCATTTTTAGTAGAGAATTAAAAACCTTAATAGAAGACCGTCTTGATAAAAAACAGCAAACTATGTTATTCTTAAATAGAAGAGGGTATGCTGGATTTATCTCCTGTCGATCTTGTGGGGAGGCTATGAAATGCCCTCATTGTGAAGTATCATTAACTTCCCACTTAAATAGCACTTTAGTTTGCCACTACTGTGGGTATACCATTCCAATACCAAAACTATGCCCATCCTGTGGTTCTTCTTACATGGCAGCTTTTGGAATTGGAACTCAAAAAGTAGAAACTATGGTTAAACATGATTTTCCTAGTGCAAATGTACTACGTATGGACTTTGACACTACCAAGTTAAAGGGGGGTCATGAAAAAATATTGTCTGCATTTGCTAATGGAGAAGCTGATATCCTCATAGGAACTCAAATGATTGTAAAAGGTCATGATTTTCCTAATGTCACATTGGTGGGGGTTTTAGCTGCGGACTTATCATTATATTCAGGTGATTTTCATTCCAGTGAACGAACCTTTCAACTTTTAACTCAGGCAGTAGGTCGGGCAGGGCGAAGCAATCTTAAGGGTGATGCTCTGATTCAAACCTACCAACCCGAACACTATAGTATCCTTACTGCAAGAGAACAGGACTATGAAAAATTCTATCAACAAGAAATGTTATATCGAAATCTCTTGGGATATCCTCCTGTGTATGATATGCTATCAATTCATATTTTTTCAAAATCCAAAGAAGATGTAGATATTTGTTCAAATTATATTGGAAAATATATAGAAACGTTATATGATATAGAAGGTTTATTAAAAATAGGACCTGCTGATGCACCGATTTCCAAAGTTAAGGATATCTATCATAAAGTAATCCATTTAAAGCATAAAAGTCATAATACACTTATTGGAATGAAAGACCGCATTGAGAACATAATGAAAGAAGAACTACTAAAAAAAATAACAATACAATTTGATTTTAATTAAAGGAGCAGGTAATGGCAATTAGAAATATAAGAATCGTCGGTGATGACGTATTAAGAAGAAAAAGTAAAGAAGTAAAGGATATAACCCCCAGACTTAAGGAATTAATTAAAGATATGTTTGATACTATGTATGTATCTTTGGGAGTAGGGTTAGCCGCTCCACAAGTAGGAATATTAAAAAGAATTGTGGTAATTGATGTGACAGGTGAAGATCCATATGTTTTAATTAATCCGGAAATTTTGGAGGTGGATGGGGTACAAACAGGATCTGAAGGTTGTCTGAGTCTACCTGGCAAGTCAGGAATTGTATCCAGACCTAATTATGTAAAAGTAAAGGCATTAAATGAACAAATGGAAGAGTATATATTAGAGGGTGAAGATTTGCTAGCCAGAGCTATCTGTCATGAGTGTGATCATTTAGACGGAAAACTATATGTAGACGTTGTAGAAGGTGAGTTAGAGGACGTAAAAGATGACCTTGAAGATTAAAAAAATAGAATATTTTTCTAAATCTTTGAAGATTTTTACGATATATGCACAAAAATAGGTTATAATAAGACACGAGTATGAAGGGGGAGGTGAATCTATGCGAGCAATATTTATGGGAACACCAGACTTTGCGGTAGCAACCTTAGAACATATGATTTTAGCAGGGCATCAGGTACTGGCAGTTGTGACACAGCCAGACAAACCAAAAGGTCGGGGAAAAGCAGTACCATATACTCCAGTAAAAGAAATGGCATTAAGACATCAGATTGATGTATTGCAACCAGTAAAAGTAAGAGATCCATTGGTAATAGAGCAACTAAAGGCATATGCTCCAGATGTAATTGTAGTGGTTGCTTTTGGGCAAATTTTACCAAAGTCCATATTAGAAATTGCCAAATATGGCTGTATTAATGTTCATGCCTCTTTATTACCTAAATATCGTGGGGCTGCTCCTATTCAATGGTCCATTATTGATGGAGAAAAAGAAACTGGTATTACCACCATGCATATGGATGTGGGATTAGATACTGGAGATATGATTTTAAAAAAGGTAATTTCCATTGACAAGAAAGAGACTGGCGGCAGTCTTCATGATAAACTTAGTAAAGAAGGAGCAGACCTCTTAATTGAAACCTTAAAGCAGTTAGAAAACCATACTGTTGATAGAATTCCACAAGGAGAATCAACCACTCCTTATGCTAAGATGCTTCATAAGACTTTAGGTAAAATTGATTGGTCCAAAGAAGCTGTCTATATTGAACGACTGGTTCGAGGATTAAATCCATGGCCAAGTGCCTATACCACTTTTCAGGGAAAAACCTTAAAGTTATGGAATTGTGATGTACTTTTGGAAGAATATGAAGGCAGCACAGGCGAAATTGTGGATGTAACACCTGATGGTATTTATGTAAAGACCGGAAAGAATACGATTATAATAAAAGAATTACAACTAGAAGGTAAAAAACGCATGATAACAGATGCTTTTCTTCATGGTAACTTGCTGGAAAAGGGAATGCATCTATAAAACATCTGCTAAAGCAGAAAGATTGGAGTTTATATGTTTCCTTATTATGGATTTTATGGTTATGGATCTTGGGATCCACTATATATTTTAGCACTGGTTGCAATGATTTTATGTTTTATTGCATCAATTAGAGTGAAATCTATATTTTCAAAGTATTCCAAAGTCAGAAGTAGTGCAGGTATGACTGGTGCTGAAGCAGCAACAAAAATTTTACATTCTCAAGGAATTTATGATGTTACAATTGAACAGATATCTGGACAGCTGTCAGACCACTACGATCCTCGATCTAAGGTATTACGTTTGTCAGAGAATGTATATGGTTCTACTTCTGTAGCAGCAATTGGTGTCGCAGCTCATGAGTGTGGTCATGCAGTACAACATAGTGTGGGTTATGTACCCTTGAACTTAAGAAGTACTATTGTTCCAGTAGCAAGTTTTGGTTCAAAGTTGGCTTGGCCTTTGATAATTATTGGACTTTTTCTTAGTAGCAGTACCTCCACTACTTTGATTTCTGTTGGTATCCTATTATTTTCATTTTCAGTTCTATTTCAGTTGATTACTCTTCCTGTAGAATTTAATGCCTCTAGCCGTGCAGTTAAGTTATTGGAGGATAATAGAATTTTGATTGGAAATGAGCTGGAAGATACCAGAAAAGTGTTATCAGCCGCAGCCCTTACCTATGTAGCAAGTGCCGCAGCCTCTATCATTCAATTACTCAGATTGTTATCTATACTTGGAGGTCGTAATAGTCGTGACTGATTCCATAAGTACCAGAGAAATTGTCTTAGATCTATTAGTTGAGATATTAGAAAAAAATGGTCATAGCCATTTAATACTAAGACAAGCCTTAGAAAAATATCAATATTTAGATAAAAAGAATCGGGCATTTATTACACGTTTGACAGATGGTACTATAGAGAATTTAATACAAATCGATTATATTATCAATGAATTTTCTAAAGTTAAAGTAAAAAAGATGAAACCTCTTATACGTAATATCATTCGTATGGGCGTTTATCAAATAAAATTTATGGACAATGTTCCAGACTCAGCCGCTTGCAATGAAGCTGTAAAACTGGCTAAAAAAAGAAAATTTGATGGTTTGAAAGGATTTATTAACGGAATACTTAGAAATATTAGCAGAAATCTAGATATGATATCATATCCTTTAAGGGAAAAAGATTTAGAAGAGTATTTTTCTGTGATTTATTCTATGCCAAAATGGATTGTTACAAGCTGGTTAAAGGAATATGATGAGACCATAGTGGAAAACTTGCTTAATGCATTTTTAGAGAATAATCACACTACAGTCAGATGCAACCTTTTGAAAGCATCCAAAGAAGAAATTATAAATAATTTAAAGTCTCAGAACATTGAAGTCGTAGAAAATCAATACTTAAGTTATGTACTTCATATTAGCAACTATGATCACTTAAATCTAGTAGAAGCATTTAAAAAAGGTTGGATCCAAGTTCAGGATATTGGTTCTTGTACTGTTGGGGAATTTACACCTATTGCACTAAATGACTTTGTAATAGATGTTTGCGCAGCACCTGGAGGCAAAGCAGTACATATTGCTGAGAAATTAAATGGTACTGGTCATGTAGATGCTAGAGATGTAAGCGAACGAAAAGTATCAATGATACGGGATAATATATCCAGATTAGGACTAACAAATATTAGCGCAAATGTAAAAGATGCATTAATATTAGATGAAGATTCTATAGAAAAAGCAGATGTTTTACTTGCTGATTTACCATGCTCTGGTCTTGGTATCATTGGAAGAAAACCAGATATTAAATATAACATGACCTTAGAAAAGCAGGAATCTTTAGTGTTGTTACAGCGTGATATACTGTCTAGTGTTTATCAATATGTAAAGCCAGGTGGTTTACTTATATATAGCACCTGTACCATCAACTCCAAAGAAAATGGAGAGAATGTGAAATGGTTTATGGAGCATTTTCCATTTGAACTAGTATCCATAAAGGATCACATACTTAAAGATATCAATGCAGAGGAAGGTTGGATTCAATTATTGCCAGGAACTCATCAAACAGATGGATTTTTTCTGGCAATTATGAGACGACAAGTCTGATAAAGCAGACAAATAGGAGTTAACATATATGCATAAAATTGATATTAAATCATTAAATCTACAACAAATGGATGAATATATTTTGGAAATGAAGGCACCTAAGTTTAGGACAAAACAAATCTATCAATGGATACACCAAAAATTAGTGAGAAACTTTGATGAGATGACAAATTTACCTAAAGAATTTAGAAATCAGCTTAAGGAAAAATTTATCTTTATTTCACTGAATCTGGTTGATGTTCAAATATCAGAGATTGATGGAACCAGAAAATATCTATTTGCTTTGGAAGATGGAAATATAATAGAAAGTGTTCTTATGAAATATCATCATGGGAATTCTGTTTGTATTTCTTCTCAGGTTGGATGTCGAATGGGTTGTAAGTTTTGTGCTTCCACATTAGATGGTTTAGAACGTAATTTAAGTCCCTCAGAGATGTTGGATCAAATTTACTACATTCAACAAACAAGTGGTGAACGAGTTTCTAATGTAGTTGTCATGGGTGCAGGAGAACCCCTTGATAATTTTAATCATTTATTAACTTTTATACATTTGATTTCAAATGAGGATGGGCTTCATATTAGTCAAAGAAATATTACAGTATCTACTTGTGGATTAGTTCCAGAAATTATGCGATTGGCAGAAGAGGATTTGCAAATCACTTTGGCATTGTCTCTTCATGCTCCAAATGATGAAGTAAGAAAGAGCCTTATGCCCATTGCAAAAAAATATTCATTAAAAGAGGTTTTAGGTGCTTGTAATCACTATTTTAAGAGGACAGGGCGAAGAATTACCTTTGAGTATAGTTTAGTAAAAGATGTAAATGACAATCCTTTAGAAGCAAAAGCTTTAGTCACTCTAATTAAAGGTACAAACAGCCATATAAATTTAATCCCTGTAAATCCTATAAAAGAAAGAGATTATGTACAATCAGAGCAGAAATCTATTGCAGAATTTAAAAATATACTTGAAAAAAGTAAAATTAATGTTACTATAAGAAGGGAAATGGGAAGAGACATTCAAGGTGCCTGTGGTCAGTTGAGGAAAAGTTTTATTGACGATAAGAAACATAAGGGAGGAATTTGATTATGGAAACCTACTCTATAACAGATATTGGTCAAAAAAGAACAGTCAATCAGGACTATGTATTTTCGTCTACAGGACCAGTAGGTAATCTTCCAAACCTATTTATTATGGCAGATGGGATGGGAGGTCATCAGGCAGGTGATTTTGCTTCTAGATTTGCAGTGGAGCAAATTGTTTTGTTAATAAAAGAGACTGTAAAAACAACACCAATCACCATAATGAATGAGACGATATCCCAAGTAAATACTAGAATTATAGAGAAAGCATTAAGTAATCCTGACCTATTTGGAATGGGGACTACTTTAGTCATGGCCACCATTATTGATCAAATACTTTATGTAGCAAATGTAGGAGATAGCAGGCTTTATGTCATAACAGATAATATTCTCCAGGTAACAAAGGACCATTCATTGGTAGAAGAAATGGTTGCAAAGGGAGAACTTACCAGAGAGAGTGAAGGATATTATAATAAAAAGAATATCATTACTAGAGCCATTGGGGCAGCAACAGAGGTAAGTGCTGATTTTTTCGAAATAGAATTAGAGGGAGTTCATTATATTCTATTATGTACAGATGGTCTGACCAATATGGTTTCTGATGAACAAATCGAAGAAGTGGTACATTCTGCGGTTCATTTACAGCAAAAAGTAGAAACACTTGTATCACTGGCAAATGGCAACGGAGGCAAGGATAATATTGGAGTATTATTGATAGAAACTGGATTAAGTGAGGTGGATATATGTTAAGAATTGGTATGTTTTTAGGGGAACGTTACGAAATCTTAGAAAGAATTGGATCAGGTGGCATGTCTGATGTTTATAAAGCAAAATGTCATAAGTTAAATCGTTATGTTGCGATCAAGGTACTTAAGAATGAATTTAGTTCTGACAAAAATTTTGTAACGAAGTTTAAGAATGAAGCTCAGTCAGCAGCAGGACTTTCCCACCCCAATATTGTAAATATATATGATGTTGGCGAGGATGGTCCAATCCATTACATTGTTATGGAACTGGTGGAAGGCATTACTCTTAAAGACTATACTCAAAGAAAAGGTCATTTAGAGATTAGAGAAGCTGTCGGCATTGCCATTCAAGTTGCACAAGGAATTGAGGCTGCTCATGAACAGCATATTGTTCATAGGGATATCAAACCACAGAATATTCTAATTTCAAAGGATGGCAAGATTAAAGTTATGGATTTTGGTATTGCCAAAGCCGCATCCTCTGAGACCATTCATTCCAATGCCATAGGATCTGTTCACTATATTTCCCCAGAGCAGGCACGAGGTGTTTATTGCGATGAACGAAGCGATATTTATTCATTGGGGATTACAATCTATGAAATGATAACTGGCAGACTTCCCTATGAGGGGGATTCCTCTGTAGCAGTGGCTGTATTACACCTTACTGGTGAAATTGTTTCTCCAAGTGTTTATGTAAAAGGCATACCAAATAGCTTAGAGCAAATCATTTATAAATGTACGGAGAAGAAGGCAGAAAGACGTTATAACTCTACCTTTGAATTAACTACAGATTTAAAAAAATTCCTAGTAAATCCAAATGAAGATTTTGTTAGAACAGTTCCTGCTAATGATACATCTCCTACCATGATGTTTAGTAAAGATGATGTAGATCAAATCAAACAGATATCTAAGTCTGGGGCAATCAGTGGGAATACCTCAAAGATTCCTTCTACAAAGGTTTCACAGACATCAGCCATTCCAAAAATCGTGAAAGAAGATGATGAAGATAGTGACCCTAAAATTGAACGAATCTTAAATATTGTTGGAATTGGTGTTGCAATATTAATTGTTGCGTTAGTAATTTTCCTTATTGCAAGGTTTACTAATATTATTAAAATAAAACCTACTCCCACGGACATATCTAGTGAGACAGGAGTAACTTTAGCTGAAGATGAAACTTATATGCCTAATATTTATGGTTTGACTGTTGAAAAAGCCCAAGAGATTATGACTGCCAATAATCTTGGTCTCAAATTTAGTTATGAAAATACTGATGAGGTTGCTAAGGGAATTATCTTTAAGCAATCAGTAGATGCTGGTGATGTAGTAAAAAAACATACCGGAGTAAATGTAACAATTAGTGACGGTCCCTTAACCATAGATATTAGTGATTTAAATATAGCTAGCCTAACAATTGATGAAGCAAAAACAGCATTAGCAAAAAAGAATCTGGTTGTGGTGGTTGTTCCAGAAAATAATGATACTTATGAGAAGGATAAAATTATCAGGTATGAACCTACAACAGGATTTAAATCGGGAGACACTGTAACCATATATACTAGTTTAGGACCTGCAATTGTAATGGTTAAGGTTCCTGATTTAACGAATCTTACAGAATCTGCTGCAAAATCAGTATTAGAACAACTCAAACTGGTTGTTGGTACTGTTACCTCTAAGAATAGTGATACCGTTGAAAAAGGCAAAATCATGAGTCAAGGGTCGGTAATGAATCAGGAAGTAGCTGCAGGAACCGCAGTTGATTTTATTATTAGTAGTGGTCCAGTGGAAAAACAATATAAATATTATGGAAAAATTAATGTAACTTTTGATTGTTCCACGTATTTTGGTCCTGGAGAAGCATCAGAATTGCAAATAAAAATTATGCTTTTGCAGGTAGTAAACGGTAAAGAAGAGTATTCAACTTTAGTTGCACCAGTTACAGTAAATGCCAATTCAAAGATCCCTATTGTAGACGATAAGATTTTAGGTGCTGATGGAGTTGAAACAGGAGAGGTGTTAGTAGTAAATGCTGGAAATAGAGAAATACTAAAATCATATTCTATTATCTTTACGAAAACTGAGGTTTCACAATAATGCAGGGAAAGATTATAAAAGGTATTGCAGGATTTTACTATGTTCATGATGGGCATAGTAAAATCTACGAATGTAAAGCAAAAGGAGTTTTTAGAAGTAAAAAAATAAAACCCTTAATAGGAGATAATGTAGTCATTGATATTTTAAATCAAGAGCATTTAAAAGGTAATATCGTGGATATTTTACCAAGAAACAATGCTTTGATTCGCCCAGCAGTGTCGAATATTGATCAAGGACTTGTATTTTTTTCTTCTTCAGAACCCAGTCCTAATTTTAATTTGCTGGATCGATTTTTAGTGATGATGGGAAGGCAAGAAATTCCCATTCACATTTGTTTTAATAAAGTGGATTTGGTTTCACCTTCACAAATTCAGCAAATACAAGAAATTTATAGAAATACAGGCTATTCCATTTATTTTACCAGCACATATAACCAAGAAGGTATAGGTCTTATTAAAGACCTTCTAAAAGGTAAAACTACCGTATTAGCTGGTCCTTCAGGAGCAGGTAAATCTTCAATTACGAATTTAATACAACCAACAGCACAAATGGAAACAGGAGCACTTAGTGAAAAAATAAAAAGAGGAAAACATACCACTAGACACACGGAATTGTTTCATGTGGATGATAATACCTTTATAATGGATACTCCTGGTTTTAGTTCTATGTTTTTGGAAGATATGCAACCAGAAGAGCTTAAGGACTATTTTCCTGAATTCGAAGATTTAAGAGAGAACTGTAAATTTACAAGCTGTGTACATGTAGGAGAACGGGATTGTGGAATTAAGGATGCTGTTGCTTTGGAAAAAATAAGCTCCACTCGATATGAAAATTATTTAGTTTTGTATAAGGAACTTAAGGATAAAAAGAGATATTAATGTGTCTGATAAAGCAGACAGATAGGAGTATTATGTTATATTTAGCCCCATCGATTTTAGCAGCAGATTTTTCTAAGTTAGGAGAAGAAGTCCAAATAGTAGATAAAGCTGGTGCAGATTATATACATCTGGATGTAATGGATGGAAGGTTTGTTCCAAGTATCTCATTCGGTATCCCTGTTATTGCAAGTTTACGTCCTCATACCAGTAAAGTTTTTGATGTTCATTTAATGATTGAAGAACCTGAAAGGTATATCATGGATTTTGTCAAAGCAGGTGCAGATAGCATTACAATTCACACAGAATCATGTATGCATTTAGATCGTGTCATACATCAAATAAAAGATTGTGGTGTAAGGGTAGGGGTATCACTAAATCCCGGTACTTCCCTGTCTGCATTAGATTATGTTCTGGATAGTGTTGATATGGTATTACTTATGTCAGTAAATCCAGGGTTTGGTGGTCAATCATATATTCCTTATACCACTTCTAAAATTGAGAAATTAAGATCTATAATCAATCAGAAAAATTTATCAATAGATATTCAAGTGGATGGTGGTGTTGATTTATACAATGCAAAGGAACTCCTAACTGCAGGAGCAAATATTTTAGTTGCAGGCTCTGCAGTTTATAAGGGGAATATTGCTGAGAATGTAAAGGCATTTAAAAATATATTTATGGAGTTTGAATCTTAATATGAATGGATTAATTATGACTGGCGGAAGTATTTTAGATACTTTCGCTGTTCCTTATTTAGAAAAACATAAGTTTGATTGTATAATTGCAGTAGATGGTGGCTTAGAGGTTGTGAAAAGGCTTAAACTACATCCTAATATTGTGGTTGGAGATTTTGACTCCGTTTCACCTGAAGTGTTAAAGGAATATGAGGCCATGGGGTCTATTAAGTTTGAAGTTCATGATCCTGTGAAGGACTATTCAGATACAGAATTGGCAATTGATATTGCTATAAGAAATAAATGGAATGACATCACTATATTAGGTGCCATTGGAAGTCGTTTGGATCATACCCTGGCAAATGTTCACATTATGTTGCGTGCTTTACAACATGGGATAAATTGTAGACTTGTTAATGAAAATAATGGTATCTATTTATTGAATCAAGGGAAAATATTTCGTAAAGAAGACTGTTTGGGTCATTATATATCTTTTCTTCCATTGACTAGTGAAGTGAAAGGGATTACTTTAATAGGGTTTAAATATCCCCTTACCAACTATTTACTTGGTATTGGGAGCAGTTTGTGCATTAGTAATGAATTGAAGGAAGATGAAGGGAGTTTAACATTTTCTAGTGGGACTCTTATCTGTATTGAGAGTATGGACTAAAAGTGGTATGTCCAAAAAATATTAAACTGGCTATTTCTAGCAAGCCACCTCTATGATAATATAGTGTAAACTAATTCAGAAAGAGGAGAAATGAAACATGGAACAAAAAGGGGATAACAGAGTATATAAAATTGCTTTAACAGGATTATTCGCAGCTTTATCTTATGTAGTATTCACATTTTTACAATTTAAAATAACATTGCCAGGGGGAGATGCAACTTCCATTCACTTAGGAAATGCAGTTTGTGTTTTAGGGGCTCTTTTATTAGGTGGTGCCTATGGTGGTCTGGGTGGTGCTATAGGAATGGCCATAGGTGATTTGTTTGATCCTGTTTATGTAGTTTATGCTCCAAAAACATTTATTTTAAAACTATGTATTGGTCTAATTACTGGATATGTTGCTCACAAGATAGGGAAGATTAATGATTCCAAAGATCAAAAACATATTATAAAATGGACCATAATAGCAGCTGTTTCTGGTTTATTGTTTAATGTAATATTTGATCCTTTGGTAGGATACTTTTATAAGTTACTAATTCTAGGTAAACCAGCTGCACAACTTACTTTGGCATGGAATATTGCTGCTACATCCATTAATGCAGTTTCATCTTCTATTGTGTCAGTAGTGATCTATCTTGCTTTAAGAAATGCCTTAAAAAAAGCCGATTTATTTAATAGAATCAGTTAGGAGTATATGTTATGTCCAATTACAGGCAAAAGAAAATAGCAGCAATTAATGATATTTCAGGATATGGTCGTTGTGCATTAACCGTGGCCATTCCAATTATTTCAGCATTAAAAGTCCAATGTTGCCCTGTTTTGACTTCCATTTTATCAAATCATACTGGCTATCCCGACTTTTTTTTCGATGATTATACGGATAAATTGCCACATTATATTGACAAGTGGAAAAAAATGAATTTAAGCTTTGATGGAATTTTAACAGGATTTTTAGGGTCAAAAAAGCAAATTGAGATTGTAATGGATTTTATATCCTTCTTTAAGAAGGAACACACCATCATAGTAGTTGATCCAATTATGGGGGATCATGGCCATATATATTCTACCTATACAAACGAAATGTGTGCAGATATGAAAGAATTGGTTATGAGAGCAGATATTGTTACTCCAAATTTAACAGAAGCTTGTATCCTTACAAATACTCCTTATAAAGAAGGATCATGGAGTGAAGAAGAATTGATTCACATGGTTTTAGAAATAAGTTCTTTAGGACCCAAAAAGGTAGTAATTACGGGCATTCCAGAGGGAAATAACCTTTTGAATTTAGTTTATGAAAAGACCTGTGGAACCTATTTTTCTGTAGTAAAAAAAGTGGCAAGCTTTCGACCAGGAACAGGAGATATCTTTGCTTCTATAGTTTCCGCAGATGCAGTCACTGGCTTACCATTCAAAAACTCCATTAAAAAAGCAGAAGAATTTATAACAGAATGTCTTTTACGCTCTGAAGAATTAAATATTCCAAGAGAAGATGGTGTGTGTTTTGAAGAATTGTTGGGTTTGTTAATAAAATAACACTAAAATCTATTAAATCGTTAGATAATGTTAAAAATTAAACGAAATTCACATTTAATTTCTCTAGACATATGAAAAAAAATATGTATACTAGAATGAGAACATGTATACAATATAATTCTAGAGAGGTTGGATAAGGAAATGGGATATGATGTTATCAGTGATGCAAAGAGATGTTTAAACTGTAAGAAACCAAAGTGTAGAGAGGGATGCCCTATTAATACATCTATCCCCCAGATGATATCTATGTTTTTGGGTGGAGAAATTACTGCAGCTGGAGAAATGTTATTTGAAAATAATCCCTTATCTCTGGTTTGTTCTTATATTTGCAATCATGAAAAACAGTGTGAAGGAAATTGTGTCCTAAACCACAAAGGTGCTCCTATTCATGTTAGTAATATTGAAAATTACATATCTGACAATTATTTTGCCAAAACTCGTTTGGACAGAAAACATAGTAATAAAATTAAGGCGGCAGTCATTGGCTCAGGACCTGCCGGGCTAACAATTGCTATTTTATTGGCTTTAAAGGGTTATGATATCACTATTTTTGAATCCAAAGATAAAATTGGTGGAGTACTTCGTTATGGAATCCCAGAGTTCAGACTTCCTAAGGTGATTTTAGACCGATATATGAAACAATTAAAGTCTTTAGGAATCCAGGTTCGACCTAATATTGCAATTGGGAAATCTGTTAGTGTAGATGATATATTTCGGGATGGTTACAAGGCTATTTCTATCGGAACTGGGGTGTGGTGGCCTAATACATTAAAAATTAAGGGAGAAACCTTAGGTAATGTTCACTATGCCATTCATTACTTAGCAAATCCTGATGTGTATGATTTAGGAGACAGCGTAAATATCATTGGTGCTGGAAATGCGGCTATGGATGTTGCAAGAACAGTACTTAGACATGGTTCTAGTAATGTGACAGTATTTTCTATGACACCTGTTGCAGCTGCCAGCCAAACAGAAGTTGACTACGCTAAAATAGATGGTGTAAAGTTTATCTATTGCAAAAAACCTATAGAAATTGTAGACGAAGGTGTATGGTTTGAAGATGTTACATTTGATGAAGAAAATAATATGTCTGTGATTCCTAATAGCAGTGGTTTATACCTATCAAATTCCACTATAGTTTCTATAAGTCAAGGACCAAGCAGTCTCTTATCTAAAGATGGGATTGATGTAAATAATAAGGGGTTAATTTCTACAGATAGCCGAGGTATTACATCAAGAGAGGGTGTTTTTGCATCTGGGGATGTAGTTCGAGGTGCAAAGACAGTGGTGGAAGCAGTAGCTTATTCAAAAAAAGTTGCTGATGCTATGGATGAATATATGTTGACCTTTGTACATGAATAGAAATAGGAATGTTGTACGAAACGCTTATTGATAACGAAAGTATTTACATCCCTAATATCTATTTTATGATTGAGTGGAAGTTTCTGCTACAAGTTTCGGTGTTACAATAAGAGAATAGTTGGTATGATAAATTACAAAACCAGGTTTACTACCGCTTGGTTTTTTTACATGTTTACGTTCTATATAATCAATTTCAACTTTTTCATTACCTCTTGCCTTAGAGTAATATGCGGCCAATTGTCCAGCTTCTTCATATACCCGGTCAGGAAGATCTTTTCCTTCAGATTTTACAATCACATGGGATCCTGGAATGCTTTTTGCATGAAACCACAAGTCATTTCCATTGGCAACTTTAAAGGTTAATTCTTCATTTTGGTAATTATTTTTCCCCACATAAATATGAAAACCATCTGATGACACATAGTGAAAAGGTTTACTTGTAATTTTAACTTTTTTATTACCAACATGTTTGCGTTTCATATGACCGGCTTCCATAAGCTCGTCTTTGATTTGGGCTAAGTCTTCTTCTTGAAGCGCAATGTCTAGTGAAGCCTGAATGGTTTCTAAATGGTCGATTTCGGACTTGGTTTCTTTGATTAAGTCAGATAAGGCTTCAAATGTTCTCTTTAACTTATTGTAACGGTCAAAATACTTTTTAGCATTATCAATTGCGGATAAAGTAATGTCCAAAGGAATGGTGATTTCCTGATTATTATTATAATAATCCTCTGCAACAAGCTCTTTTTCTCCTCCTAATAGCGAATATCCATAAGTATTAATTAATTCGCCATAAATCCGATATTTGTCCTTCTTTTCTGTATCTTTTAACTGTTTTGACTGCAATTCATATTTCTTTCTGTTTCGATCTAAGGCTGTTTGCACTACCCGGCGCAAATCCACTGACTTTTGGCGTATACGTGTAATGGTGTTTTTGGAAGCATAGTAGGTTTCTAAAACCTCACTAATGGATTCAAAAGTTTTTTCCTCCACATCCTCAAAGGAGCAAAGAGACAAGGATGAAAATTCAACTGGTTCTTGATTTTTATAAACAATATTAGGAATAAAATGTCCAATTTTTACATCCTCCATGATCTTCCAAAAAATCTGATACAAGTGAGCACATTCTTCGTCAGAAAGGGAAGCAGCAGGCGAACTGGAGTCAATGGTTGCTAAATGGCAGATTTCCTCTGCAATCAGTGGACTAATTCCTGTTAAATTATTATAAATTGCTTTTCCTATAGTAGAAGGACTGCTTAGAATCAGATTCTTAAATTCCTCTTCTAAAATAGTGTTAGGATCTGATTTTTCCATAGTTTTTGGTATAAAGTAGGTTCTGCCTGGAAGAACCTCTCTTACAGAACTCATATGTGCGGAAACATGCTTAATACTATCTATAATTACCATATCCGAGTTACAGAAGATAATATTACTGTGTTTTCCCATGATTTCTATAATTAAAATTTTACGACATAAATCTCCAAGTTCGTCTAAATGTTCAATTTCTACCATAACAATTCGCTCCAGCCCAGGCTGTGTGATACTTATGATACGACCATTGCCAATATGTTTTCTTAAAAGCATACAAAAGTTAGGCGCAGTCATAGGGCTTGGCTTATTATTTTTAGTAAAATAAATCAGTGGAAGACTTGCACCAGCAGAAATTAAAAGTCTGTACTGTTCTCGATTATTTTTTATAGTCAATAAAAGCTCATCACGTTCTGGTTGAGCAAGTTTAGATATTTTTCCATTTATTATTTTATCTTTCATCTCCATTACAATATTCGAAATAACAATTCCATCTAATGCCATGATAATACCTCCAATTTATGATATGAATAGTATAACAGATATCATAGGAATTGGAAATGTTTTGTTTGACTTGTGTTTTTAAATGAATTATAATGTAGAGTAGTTATGCGATTTTTTTCCATATAGGTAAAATACAGAAAGAAGGTACTATGTTAAAAAGTATGACTGGTTTTGGAAGATGGGAATCCGTTCATGAAAATTGTAAGATTTCTGTAGAAATTAAATCCGTAAATCACAGATATTTGGATATGAATATGAAGATGCCTAAGAAGTTTAACCTCTTCGAGGCAGGTATACGCAATCTATTAAAGAACTATATTCAAAGAGGCAAGGTAGATATTTTTATTAATTATGAGAACTATACAGAAGATAAGATGAGCCTAAAATACAATGCATCACTAGCGAAGGAATATATGGCATGTTTTAGCTTAATGGAAAGTCAGTTTAAGATAGAAAATGACATTTGTGTGTCCGATTTATCTAAGTATCCGGAAGTATTGACCATGGAACAGGTACCTGAGGAAGAGGATCAGTTATGGGATTTACTTTCTATGGTTATGGAAGAAGCTGCTAAGAAATTTGTAGAAACCAGAATTGTAGAAGGCGAAAGTTTAAAAGTAGATTTATGTAGTAAGTTAGATTCTATGCTGGAGCTTGTTTCTTTCATAGAACTTCGGTCTCCAGAGATATTAGAAGAATACAAAGTGAAACTAGAAGAAAAGGTAAAGGAACTTTTAGGAACTGCCAGTATGGATGAAAACCGTATTCTTACAGAGATAACCATATTTGCTGATAAAATCTGCGTAGATGAAGAAACAGTACGCCTAAAAAGCCATATAGAAAACATGAAATCCTTAATACTAAAAGGTGGAAACATTGGTAGACAATTGGATTTTGTAGCTCAAGAGATGAATCGAGAAGCAAACACCATTCTATCTAAGGCAAATGATATGTTGGTTTCAGAAAAAGCCATCCATTTAAAAACTGAAATTGAAAAAGTAAGAGAGCAAATTCAAAACATTGAATAGTAGTGGTGAGAATTATGGGAAGACTCATAAATATAGGTTATGGGAATCAGATTAATTCCGATAAAATTGTAGCTGTTATTGCACCGGACTCTGCACCTAGCAGAAGACTTATACAAGCAGCCAAAGAACAGGGTGTTATTATAGATGGAACTCAGGGAAGAAAAACTAAGGCAGTCATCATTGCAGATAGTGGACATGTGATTTTATCTGCTTTATTACCTGAAACAATTTCCAATCGTTATCCATCTAGTCATAAAATTGATACCATATTAGATAGTAAGGAAGAGGAAGATGAATAATTCAGGACTTTTAATTGTCGTATCCGGATTTTCCGGAGCTGGTAAAGGAACCATAATGGGGGCATTGACAAAACAATATGACAATTATGCCTTGTCTATTTCAGCAACTACAAGAGTGCCCAGAACTGGGGAAACTCACGGTAAGGAATATTTTTTTCTGACAACCCCAGAATTTGAAAAACTCATAGAAAAAGATCAACTGATTGAATATGCTCAATATGTCAATAATTACTATGGGACTCCTAAAGACTATGTATTTCGTCAAATGAAGGAAGGATATGATGTAATCCTTGAAATTGAGATACAAGGTGCCTTAAAAGTAAAAGAGAAATTCCCAGAGACTGTGCTGGTATTTGTAATGCCTCCTAGTGCTAGTGAGTTGAAAAAAAGATTAGTTGGCAGGGGTACAGAATCTACAGAGGTAATTGATGCCCGAATGAAAAAGGCAGTGGAAGAGTCAGAAGGAATTTCAGAATATGACTATATTTTAATCAATGATTCTATTGAGGACAGCGTTTTAGCTATGAATCAACTAATAGCATGTGAACATAACAAAGCTTCAAATAACCTCTCTTTTATCAATCAGATAAAAGAGGAACTTAAAACAATCTCAGGAGGAAATTAATTATGTTACATCCATCATACACAGATTTAATTAATATAGTAAACAGTGATGTGGAACCAGGAGAACAGCCTGTAGTTCAAAGTAGATATTCCATCGTAATCGCTACTGCTAGAAGGGCTAGACAGATTATTGACGAGAGCAATTTAATGGTAAATAGAGATTCTGACACTGCCAATTATAAAACAGGGGTAAAGCCTCTCTCCATTGCTATTGATGAGCTTTATACCTCTAAAGTCAAAATCGTAAGTGAAGAAGATCTATCAGAGGAAGAAATTGAAGAAAAATAAATAGTGAAAGGCTGTCTCGAAAAGTCTCGTAGTTTCGGGGTGGTCTTTTTTATACAAGAAAGAGGAGTTTCAAATGAAATTATTATTTATATCCTTAGGATGTGACAAGAATCTTGTAGATTCTGAAGTCATGCTCGGTCTATTAAACAATTATGGATTTACTATGACTGACACAGAACATGAGGCAGATGTAATTGTAGTAAATACATGTTGTTTTATTGGAGATGCCAAAGAAGAAAGCATCAATACTATTTTAGATATGGCCGAACAAAAGAAAACTGGTAATTGTAAAGCATTAATTGTTACTGGTTGTTTGGCTCAACGTTACAAACAAGAAATTATTGACGAAATTCCTGAGGTAGATGGAATTCTTGGAACTTCTACCTATGATGAAATTGTCAATGTTGTTACAGAAGTTCTTAAAAAGAAAAAACATATTGCTGTATTTCATCAATTGGATTGTTTACCTGAAACATCTACTAAGAGGATGCTTACCACAGGAGGACATTATGCTTTCCTTAAAATAGCGGAAGGTTGTGATAAAAATTGTACCTATTGTATTATTCCATCCTTAAGAGGCCATTATCGTAGTGTACCTATGGATAGACTATTACAAGAAGCCTCTGATTTGGCTGATGTAGGGGTAAAAGAGCTGATTTTAGTAGCTCAAGAAACTACCCTTTATGGAAAAGATTTGTATGGAGAGAAGTCACTGGCACAACTATTAGAAAAATTATCTGAAATATCTGGCATTCAATGGATCAGAATCCAATATTGTTACCCAGAAGAAATTACCCTGGAGTTAATCGAAACCATAAAAAAACTTCCAAAAGTATGCCACTATTTAGATATTCCTATACAACATGCTAGTGATAATATCTTAAAGCGGATGGGAAGAAGAACTAACCAAGAGCAGCTACGTACCATGGTAAGTAAACTAAGACAGGAAATTCCTGATATTGCTTTGCGTACTACATTGATTTCTGGGTTTCCGGGAGAAAGCGAAGAAGACCATAAAATACTAATGAATTTTGTAGATGAGATGGAATTCGAACGTTTAGGAGTATTTGCCTATTCTGCTGAAGAAGATACAAAAGCAGCGACTATGGATAACCAAATTGAAGATTCCATAAAACAAAACCGTCGTGACGAAATCATGGAACTTCAGCAAGAAATTGCCTTTGATAAATGCCAGTCTATGATAGGAAAAGTAGTAAATGTTATGATAGAAGGAAAAGTGGCAGACGAAAATGCTTATGTAGGCAGAACCTATATGGATGCTCCCAATGTGGACGGGCTTATTTTCGTTCATACAGATGTAACCTTGGTATCTGGCGATTTTGTTAAAGTAAAAGTAATAGGAGCCTTAGAATATGATTTAATTGGGGAGGTTTATGATGAATTTACCAAATAAACTAACAATACTTCGTGTTTTTATGATTTTACCTTTTGTTTTTTTTATGCTTACTGATATATGGGGCAGTACAGGAAAATATATTGCTTGTGCAATTTTTATTGCTGCAAGCATTACAGATTTTTTGGATGGATATATTGCCAGAAAATATAAGTTAGTGACGAATTTTGGCAAATTCATGGATCCATTGGCTGATAAGCTTTTGGTTAGCGCAGCATTAATCTGCCTTTGCTCTAATCAAATACTGCCAGCATGGATTGTGATTATTATTATTAGCAGGGAATTTATTATCAGCGGCTTTCGTTTAATTGCATCTGATAATGGGGTCGTAATAGCAGCTGGATATTGGGGGAAATTTAAGACTGTTTCTCAAATGGTTATGGTTGTTGTTTTAATTCTTCGTTTCAACCTTCCAATGATGAATCTGGTTGAAACTATTTTAATTTATTTATCTTTGGCTCTTACCATCATATCCTTAGTTGATTATTTAGCTAAAAATCTTCATATTTTAAAAGAAGGGAGTAATAAATAATGATAGTTGAAATTATTTCTGTAGGTACTGAAATTTTATTAGGAAATATCGTAAATACAAATGCTCAATATTTAGCAGAGCAATGTGCTCTTCTTGGATTATCTATGTATCACCAGAGTGTTGTTGGTGATAATTTAGAGAGAGCCACAGAGGCAATCTCTACTGCTTTTGGTCGATCAGATGTTGTGATTATGACTGGCGGATTGGGACCTACACAGGACGACCTTACAAAAGAGGCCAGTGGTGCTGCCTTAGGTCTCAATTTGGTAGAAGATGCTCACTCTCGAAAACGAATTGAAGAATATTTTAAAGATAGTGTTTATAAAGAAATTCCTGAGAACAATTGGAAACAAGCAGTGGTATTAGAAGGCGCCACAGTTCTTGATAATGATAATGGATTAGCACCTGGAATCTTAGTTAATAAGGATGGGAAGATAGTTATTTTACTTCCTGGGCCCCCTAATGAGCTGATTCCCCTATTTGAAAACAAAGTATCTCCTATTTTAAAGGAATTGCAACCTGATGTTATTGTATCTCAAATGATAAAAATTTGTGGGATTGGGGAAAGCCAGGTAGAAGTAGAGATTCTAGATATGATTGAGAAACAAACAAACCCTACCATAGCACCATACGCAAAAACAGGAGAAGTTCATCTTAGAATTACTGCCAAAGCTGAAAATGAGCAGGAAGCCAAAAAACTAATAAAACCTGTGGTCAAGGAACTGAAAAAACGTTTCAAAGATGCTATCTATTCTACGGATGAACAAGAAACTTTGGAAATGGCAGTGGTGAAGCAACTATTAAAACATGATATTACATTAACAACCGCAGAGTCCTGCACAGGAGGGCTTTTAGCTGGAAGACTCATTAATGTCTCAGGAATCTCAGATGTGTATAAAGAAGGGTTTGTTACCTACTCAAACAAATCAAAGAAAAAACGCCTGGATGTAAGCAAGTCTACCTTAAAACAGTATGGTGCTGTTAGCGAACAAACTGCAAGAGAGATGGCCATTGGAGGTGTATTTACTGCTGATGCTAACTGTTGTATCGCAATTACAGGTCTTGCTGGACCAAATGGAGGAACAAAAGAAAAACCTGTAGGTCTTGTATATATTTCCTGCTATATGAAAGAAAAAGTAGTGGTGCAGGAATTTAGGTTTAAAGGTAATAGATCTAAAATAAGAGAACAAACAGTAGTGAAGGCTCTAGATCTTTTAAGAAGATGTATCATAAATAATTATAGTTAATAGGAGGCATATTATGGACAACCATAGGATTAACCATTTATTTACTACCAGCAATCGGTTGGCTTATACATGGCTATCTCTAAATTATTGCACATTTTATGAAAGTGTATCTGAAGGAACACCTCTTGATATAGTTTCCGCCAACTATTTAGATAAACTAAATCAATTGATTGTGGATTATATTTTGACTGATTTAGGGGAAGATGGATTAATAAAAAGCAGAGAAAGCATCCATGAGCTTAGAAATCAACTAATTGAGATGGTGAAAGATTTCACATTATATGTGGATCATCTTCAAGTTTATGAGTATGTATTTAATCGCATAGAATATCGGTTGAATCAACCAGATCATATACAATCCATAGAGGAAGAAGATTTTATTGAACATATCATGAGCTACTTATTGTCCAGTGAAAACAATGTGGTACTTAATAGAAGAGTCCAGGATGTGATTGCCCAGCTACCTATACGTATGACAAAGTCAAAATTTTATGAATATTTAAGAGATGGTATCTCTATCTATAACAATACTGATCAAGAGGCTTTAAATAATATGCTGTATCAGTTAAAGACATCTGCAATGTTAATAGAACCTACCATAAAATCGGAGCCATATCATGAGTTTTGGGAGTTTCTGCAAACCCTAAAAACAACAGATTTTAAAACAATGGATAGGATAACATTTTCGACTTTAAAAAATGATTTTGATCATATAAGTGAAAAAGTAAATGAAATTTCAAATTTTTATTTAACTTTCCAAGAAGTTGTCAATAATATATATATTATATTGCTTTCTACCCCTCATGCCTTGGTAGATGTAGAAGAGAAAAAACTTTATCAACGAATAGTATCTGAAATTAGCAAGCAGTTTTTAAATTATGAAGAACAAAAATCAGAAGATAAAATCTATGATATGTTAGTGGAATTAGAGGGCAAACAAGAACGATTTACCGAAAAATATTTGAGTTTACAGCCCATATTGGTTGAGATATCATCAAAAGAGGAGCTGTCAGAAGAGGAAAAAGATATACTAATAATTGAAAAATTACTTTCTGGTAGCAGTTTTATGGAACTTTCAGAAGATACAACTGAAGTTGCCTATGTAACAGAAAAATATATGGAGCAGATGTCAAAGGAATTGATGGAAGAATTTAATCAATTGTTTTGTAGTTATCCTAAAATAATTACTCGTGGGATTATGGCTAAGGTATTGTCTTGTCTACCTGTATTTTTTAATTCAGCGAACGAAATAAAGTCTTATATATCTAAAAGCTTGGCAAGTTGCACAGATGTTTATGAAAAAGCAGTCTGTATGGAATTAATAGAGGAACTCATGGAGCGTAAAGATGAGATGGCATAAAAAACTTTATGTAGGTAATATTGCAAAACGAAAAAAATATAACATCATAGGGAAAGTCAGATATCATCATTTGCAATTAAATGCATATGTGATTGCCTTGCCCTCAAATAAGAAAAATTTATTAGATATTTTTCCATCCTATGAGCTTCTTCAGGATTATTATAAGGATAAGGATATTACAATTGTAGGAATTGCATCTGGATATGAGGAAGCTTTAGAGGTTGCTGGACAAATTATCAGTGATATTTACAGAGATACCAATGGTTTTCTTGTGGAAGAATATTTTGCAGGAAGATAAGAATACTTATGTAAGGAAGTGATAAGATGCTTCATGTGCTATTTTTAATATTAAAAATAATAGGAATATGTTTGACAAGTATCTTAGGAATCCTTATAATCCTAGTGCTTTTGGTTTTATTTGTTCCTTTACGTTATAAAAGTGAAGGCAGTTATTATAAGACACCTTTGGTTTATGTTTCTATAAACTGGTTTCTTCACATTGTATCGGTAAATATAAAAGTGGATAGCAGTGGCAATAAATTCTGCTTTAAACTTTTTGGAATAGATTGGACGAAGATAAAAAAAGGTGTGAAGAAACCTAAAGTATCTAAAAATCCTAAAGTCACTAAGAAAACAAAAGTTATTGGACAAATAGAAGAAAAGCCTGTAGAAAAGGATGATACTAATAAGACAAAAGCAGATATTTCCAGAGAAACAAAAAAAATATCCGAAGAAAAACAACAAGAGCCTTCTCAAAAACAGTTTTTTATGAAAAAAATATATGAAAAACTCAAGTTCACTTTTACCAATATTTGTGATAAAATAAGGTTTATAAAGGAAAAATCTCATAATTTTATAGATATACTAAAAGATGAGGAGAACAAAAAATCTTTTAAACTCATAAAGCGAGAGTTTTTTGTTATACTAAAACATATAAAACCAAAAAAGATAAATGTAACAGCTAGATTTGGATTTGAGAATCCTGCAAATACTGGAATGCTTCTGGGGATTTTGTCTATGCTTCGACCACTGTATAGAAAAAATATTCACATATTTCCTGATTTTGAGAATTCTATTATAGAAGGTGAATATAGTGTAAAAGGTCGTATTTATAGTATCTCCCTTTTCATTGTATTTTTAAAGATATTTTTTGATAAAAATTTAAGAAAGTTAGTAAAACAATCCATGGGATAATGATCAAACATCCCAATGTGACAAAAGGAAGGAGTATTAAACATGGCAGACAACAATTTTAATGCAACAGTAGATTCATTATTCAAAGGGATGGACAGTTTTATCACCACCAAAACAGTAGTAGGTGAGGCAATTCATGTGGGGGAAACCATTATTCTTCCTTTAGTTGATGTATCCTTTGGAGTAGCAGCAGGTGTATTTGCTGAAAGTGCCAAAAACAATGGTGCTGGTGGTATGGGGGGGAAGATTACTCCTAGTGCAGTACTTGTGATTTCCAATGGTTCAACTAAGTTAGTCAATGTAAAAAATCAGGATGGAATTACTAAGATTTTAGACATGGTTCCAGACTTTGTAAATCGATTTACAAATAAGACATCATCAGAAGATGGTGATATTGTTGAAGAAATGAAGGATTTATAGTAATGGATTGAGCCCTATCTGCATACATTAAACTATCAGCGAGTTATTAGGGGAGATAGTATGAGAAAGGTATGCGGATTAATTGTATTTTCCTTCGGTGCAGGTATGTTTTTCATGTACTTTTGCAGGAAAACATTCTTTATCGTGTTGTTGACCATATTAATACTAATCATAGGGTATAATTTATTTTGCAATTGTGATTAAGAAAGAGATGTCCTTAGCTAACTGAGTGACATCTCTTTCTTGAACTATAAACACAAGAAAAGCACGAGCAAAACTCGCGCCTCTAAATTCGATTGCTATTGCATTATTATGCTCTTTCAACTGAACCGGATCTTAAGCAGGATGTACATACATACATTTTTCTTGCTGCACCATTCACCATAACTTTTACAGATTTCACATTTGCTTTCCACATTTTATTGCTTCTTCTATGGGAATGACTCACATTGTTACCAAAGTGAGCACCTTTTTCACATACTGCGCATTTTGCCATAATAGATTGCACCTCCTTAATATATCGGTATATAAAACCATAACAATAGTATATTAACAGAAAGGAACTTATTTTGCAAGCAAAAAATTGCAAAAATTGATATTTCTTTTTTTCATGAAAAAGGTTATAATAGAGATGAGATACCTAATTATAATATAAAAGTTAATTAAAATAGAATTGGAGGTAGTGTTATGAAGGGTCGAATTAGTAACCAGCTAGGTGAAATATTAATTGATTCCGATGTGATTGCTTTATATGCCGGAACCACAGCAGTAGAATGCTTTGGTATTGTTGGTATGGCAGCAGTCAATATGAAAGATGGTCTCGTAAAACTTTTAAAAAGGGACTATTTAACCCATGGTATTAATGTAACCATAAATGATAACAGAATTAGTATTAATTTTCACGTAATTGTTGCTTACGGTGTAAGCATTTCTGCAGTAACAGACAATTTAATTGATAGCGTGAAGTATAAAGTTGAAGAATTCACCAGCATGGAAGTTGAGAAAATCAACATTTATGTAGAAGGTGTTAGAGTCATTGATTAAGGAGGAACAACTAAAGCTATGAATTCAATTGATGCAAAGATGATGCAAAAGATGTTTTTAGCAGGTGCTAAAGGACTAGAAGCAAAAAAAGACTGGATTAACGAACTAAATGTATTTCCTGTTCCTGATGGAGATACTGGAACTAATATGACATTAACTATATTGTCAGCTGCAAAAGAAGTAAGTATAATTGAAGAACCAACCATGGAGAATCTTTCAAGAGCCATTAGTTCTGGATCATTAAGAGGAGCAAGAGGAAACTCTGGAGTTATCCTCTCACAATTATTCCGTGGATTTACAAAGGAAATCAAGACCACTAGTGAACTCACACCTTCTATTTTGGCAAAAGCATTTCAAAGAGCCAGTGATACAGCATATAAGGCAGTTATGAAGCCAAAGGAAGGAACAATCCTAACTGTAGCAAGAGGAATCGCTGAGAAGGCTTTAGAGTTGTCAGAACACGAAATAGATCTAAACTCCTTTATCAAACAGGTGTTGGAACATGGCGAATATGTATTAAGCCAGACTCCTGAGATGCTTCCTGTATTAAAACAAGCAGGTGTAGTAGATTCTGGCGGACAAGGTCTTATACAGGTACTAAAAGGCGCCTATGATGGTTTCCTTGGCAAGGAAGTGGATTTAACCATAATTGGCGCAACTAAACCTGCCATTATGCCAACACAAGCAGCAGAACCAATCAACCTAAAGTTTGGATATTGTACAGAATTTATCATCAATGTAGAAAACGCTTATGATATGAAAAAGGAAAAAGAATTTAAAAGTTATTTAAGTTCTATTGGAGATTCTATTGTAGTTGTTTCTGATGACAATGTAATCAAGGTTCATGTACATACCAATGATCCTGGTCTGGTAATTTCGCGGGCTTTGACCTTTGGTTTTTTAACGGACATGAAGATTGACAATTTGCACGTAGAACAACAAGAAAAACTTATTAAGGATGCTGAAAAATTGGCAGCTTTGCAGATACATGAAAAAAATAATGAGCCTAGAAAAACCTTTGGATTCATTTCTGTTTCTGTAGGAGAAGGTCTTGGAGAAATATTTAGGGGAATTGGTGTGGACTATCTGATTGAAGGTGGTCAAACCATGAACCCAAGTACTGAAGATATGTTAAATGCCATTGAACAAGTCAATGCAGAAACTATTTTTATACTTCCCAATAATAAGAACATTATATTGGCTGCAGAGCAGGCAAAGAGTCTTACTAAGGATAAGCATATTGTAGTATTGCCAACTAAAACAGTTCCTCAAGGAATTACTGCTATTATTAATTTTGTACCTGATAAAACCACAAAAGAAAATACGGATGCAATGCTTGCCGAATTATCCAAAGTAAAAACTGGTCAGGTCACTTATGCGGTAAGAGATACTATGATTGATGACAAAGAGATTAAATCCGGTAATATTATGGGAATCGGGGACCATTCCTTATTAGCTGTTGGTACTTCTATTAAAGATACGACTTTAGAGATGCTTGCAGAAATGGTAAATAATGAAACGGAATTGATTAGTATCTATTATGGTTCAGATATTAAAGAGGAAGATGCTGACAAATTATTAAATGAGCTTGAAAATTTATATCCAGATTGTGACATTGAATTGCAGTCTGGTGGTCAGCCAATATATTATTATATAGTTTCTGTTGAATAAAACAGATAGGGGAGTTGCATCAAAGCAGCTTCTCTATCTTTTTATACTCCTTATGAGGAAGGATTTTTTATATGAATGGACAAAATCTTCTAACCAGTTTAAAGGGTGTTGGGGATAAAACAGCTGATCTTTTTAAGAAACTTGATCTATTTACAATAGATGACCTTATCCATAGTTATCCAAGGGCTTATGATACCTTTGACCTGCCAAAACCCATTTCAGAAGTGAAAGAATCAGAAGTCATTGCAGTAGAAGGAATGATTATGAGAACAGCGGATGTTAAGCGACTCACAAACATGCAAGTAGTTACTGCAGAGATAAAGGATGCTAGTGGTATTCTTTCGCTCATATGGTTCAATATGCCTTTTCTTAGAAATACCTTAAAGCCTGGTTCCAGGTTTGTATTTCGTGGATCTGTTTTAAAAAAATCTGGGCGTCTTACCATGCAGCAACCTGAAATTTTCACATTAGGTGCCTATGATCAGGTGCTGCATTCCATGCAACCTATTTATAGGCAGACCAAGGGACTTAGCAATAAGACTATTTTAAAGGCCGTTGGACAGTGTATGGAATCCAGACCTATGCAAAAGGATTATATGCCTGAAGATATTCGTAAAACCAATGAATTGGCAGAATACAATTTTGCTATACAGCATATTCATTTTCCCAAAAATAAAAAAGAACTTTTTTTTGCTCGGGAAAGACTTGTTTTTGATGAGTTCTTCTTTTTTCTATTAACCGTCAGGCAGTTGAAAGAAAAGAGGGTGGGGCAGGAAAATCATTTCCCAATGGAATTTCAGCAAAAGGTGGAACAAATCAGGGAGAACTTACCTTATCAGCTAACAAAAGCCCAGGAGCAGGTTCTATTTGAGATCATGGGGGATTTGTCAGGGAATATGATGATGAACCGATTAGTACAAGGAGATGTGGGTTCTGGAAAGACAATTATTGCAATCCTGGCTTTGCTTTATGTTACTTACAATGGATATCAAGGAGCTCTTATGGCACCTACAGAAGTGTTGGCAAAGCAGCACTATGAATCTATGATGGAGTTATTCGAAGCAAATCAGGTGGAGAAAGTTCCTATTCTACTTACAGGTTCCATGACTGCCAAAGAAAAAAGGATTGCTTATGAAAAAATCCTTACCCATGAAGCTGATATTATCATAGGTACCCATGCCCTAATACAGGAAAAAGTTATTTATGATAACCTTGCATTAGTTATTACAGATGAACAGCATCGGTTTGGGGTAAAACAAAGAGAAGCATTAGGCAACAAAGGAGATACCCCCCATGTTTTAGTCATGAGTGCCACACCTATACCTAGAACATTAGCAATTATTATTTATGGAGATTTGGATATATCAGTTATTGATGAACTTCCGGCGAATCGCCTTCCTATTAAAAATTGTGTGATAGGAGAAAATGAAAGAAAAAAAGCTTACAGTTTTCTTTTAAAAGAAATTACAGCTGGAAGACAAGCCTATGTGATCTGTCCCATGGTGGAAGAAAGTGAAATGATGGAAGCAGAAAATGTCATAGACTATACTAAAATTTTACAACAGTCCTTTCCAAGCTCTTTTAAAATTGATTTTCTTCATGGGAAAATGAAACCAAAGGAAAAAAATGAAAGAATGGAAGCTTTTATGTCTGGTGAAATTCAAATTTTAGTTTCTACAACAGTGATAGAAGTAGGAATTAATGTACCAAACTCTACCGTTATGATTATTGAAAATTCAGAACGTTTTGGTTTAGCACAACTTCATCAGTTAAGAGGTCGTGTAGGCAGAGGAAAAGATCAGTCATATTGTATTTTTGTAACAGCATCGGATACCAAAGACACAAAAAAACGTTTGGAAATTCTCACAAAATCTAATGATGGTTTTTATATTGCTTCTGAAGATTTAAAACTTAGAGGACCAGGGGATATTTTAGGGCTACGTCAAAGTGGATTGTTGGAATTTCAAATTGGTGATATTTTTACAGATGCCAAAATCTTAAAATCTGCATCGGAAGCTGTGGTAAAATTACTTGCGATAGATGAGAACTTACAAGAGATAAAACATTTAGAATTAAAAAGGCGTTTGGATGATTATAAAAATCGTGGTATGAATCATATTAGTTTGTAGAAGAATATAAGAATAAGTAGTATACTATAAAATATTAATTACAGATTATGATATAAAAAAAAGTGAAGGAGAGGACAGATACATGAATATTATAAAGCTGTTAAACAAAAGACATCGTATGTGGGTAAAAATTTTATATTTCGCTATCTTTTCCCCATTCGTTTTTATCCTGCTACTTGCCTTACTCGCTTTCTTTGTTGATGGCACCAATATGCTAGCTGAAGAAGGCGCAAAAACCGGCATAATGGTTGTTTCGGGTGCTATGTTATTTATTATTTTATTCACAATTAGACCACTGATTGGAGTAAATAGTATGAAAAAGAAAGCTCGCTTTATGACAGATTGTTTTGAAGCACTAAACCACATGGAACAAAACATTGTGCAAGAAGAATCGGAAGAGATATTCACAGGTGTTTTATCACAGGGCAAGTTTCATTTCGGTAAATTTTGCATTTTTGCAACAGGTATTTCCCGCCAGTCCCAATGGAATATTACATATCCCATTATTTTGCAATACGATAAAATTGTTAGCGTATATATTTATAGATATGCCTCCGAAAAGTGGCATAGGGCAACAGTTGTTGTGTCAGTTTTAACAACCATCGCTTCATTGGCTACGGGTGCAGGTTTAGGCTCTATAAATTCTTTGCATCATTCGCTAACCGTATGTGATATTAATGGGAATCAATATGATATTTTGTGCAATTCTATATCCGGTGATGATGATATAGAATGTATGGCTAAACACATTCCTGATGTCGAAGTTAAAGTAGTGTATCTTTAAATAGCTCTTTCGATGTAAGGGATTCGATTGTAAGTTATGCAAAACTCAAATATAAGGAGCGAAAAAAATGTCTTTAGTAGTTTCAAACATCAAAAAAAGTTTTGGTACGAAAATCGCTGTTGATGGTATATCTTTTACCCTTAACAAGCCAGGAGTATTTGGTCTTTTAGGTAGAAATGGTGCCGGTAAAACAACAACAATCCGTATGATACTTGGAATCATAGGCAAAGATGACGGCACAATTTTATGGAACAAAAAAAATATTACAAGAGAGACGGTTAAATTTGGTTATTTGCCAGAAGAAAGGGGCATATATCCAAAAGCAAAAGTAGATGATCAACTAATATATTTTGCAAAGTTACGTGGCATGTCAACATTTGATGCCAAAAAAAATCTTAAATATTGGCTTGAAAGGCTTGGTGTAGAAGAATATACACACTCTGTTACAGAAAGCCTTTCAAAAGGCAATCAGCAAAAAATACAGCTTATTTCCTCCCTCATACATGACCCAGAATTGATTATATTAGATGAACCCTTTAGTGGACTTGATCCAGTAAACGCCGAACTGTTAAAAGGTGTCATCGGTGATTTGATTCAGGCAGGTAAATATATTATCATGTCTACACATCAAATGAATACCATTGAAGAATATTGTAAAGAACTGATTATCCTAAAAGATGGCCGAGATGTTTTAAGCGGAAACTTGAAAGATATTAAGCGTGGATATGGCACAAGTAATCTTACAATTAACTGCGTAGAAGATATCACTGGCATAATTGCTGAGATGAATTTAAATGTGATTGAACATACCGCTTTAGGTTTTGAAATTAATATTAACAATGACCAACAAGCTTATAAACTTCTTGAAAAAATGATTGCTAATCATATAAAATTTGTAAAGTTTGAAATAAGAGAACCATCGCTTCATGAAATATTTATTGATAAGGCAGGTGACCGTTAATGAATGGTATTTGGACAGTAATACAATTTACAATAAAAGAAAATATTAAGAAAAAATCTTTTATAATATCTACAATTCTTATGATGTCTCTTGTAATTTTGGCGTTTTCCATACCAACAATTTCAAAAGTCTTTTTAAATTCCTCAAAATCATCAAAACCATCAAACAAGGATTTGATATATGTAATAGATGAAGAAGGGGTATTTGCTAATGACATAAACTTGCTAGAAAAAACGTTTACAGATTACACCTTCAAAATAGCGACTATGGATACATTAGATAGTCTGAAAGCTGAAATTAGGGATAACTTGCGCGATTCCATTGTTGTTATAAATTCTAATACTGGGATTATTAGCTTTGACTACTATGTAGAAAAGTCCGGCAAAGGCTTAAACCCTAGGGATCTGGAAAAAGAGTTACGAAGCATTTATAGTAACAACCTTTTAAGATTTTTGGGTGTGTCCCAAGACGTAATATATAAAGTATCATCTGAGATAACATACACAGTTAATGAAATTGGAGTGGATTCTGCAAGCGGATTAATTTTTGGTATGATGATAAGTTTGATGCTATTTTTTTCCATATACCTATTTGGATATGGTGTTGCCATGTCTGTGGCATCTGAAAAAACATCCAGGGTTATGGAGCTACTGATTACATCTGTCAGCCCATCTATCATCATTATTGGTAAAACCATTGCAATGGGATTAATTGGATTATGCCAGTTTATCCTTGTGTTATTAACTGGCTATTTGTCATATGAATTTATTTCCGCAGGTAATATAACAATTGGAAGTCTACAATTAAACCCATCAGTCATTACACCATTGGTTTTGATTATGATGATTGTTTATTTCATCATTGGTTATTTCCTTTATGCGTTTATGAATGCAGTGGCAGGCGCAATGGTAAGTAAAGCAGAAGATGTGCAATCTGCTCTTATGCCCATTAATATGGTTGCTATGCTGGGGTTTTATTTTTCTTATTTTACTGTTTTAATGGATGCACCGCCCCAACTAGTAGCAATTGCTTCTATAGTACCATTTTCTTCACCTTTTTCTATGCCGATTAGAATCTTAACAGGTGCAGTGCCCACATGGCAGATTTTTTCATCCCTTGCAGCATTAATAATATTTACTGCATTTATTGCATGGATTTCAATTAGGCTTTATTCTGCTGCTGTGTTGCATTATGGAAATAAAATGAGTTTGAATGGTCTTATCAACATGTCTAAAAAGAATTAATTTAATGAAAGGACAAATCTTTTTCGCCCTAGAACTCTATACAAGTTGCATGAGTACAATTGATTGGTTTCAAAATATAGACAAAGTGGTCTTGAGGAATAAACCCTCAAAACCACTTTGCTATTTAGGAATTAATTTACGATTATTAGGTCATAATATTATTCACCAATGTTTCTAGTTGACATATTATTTACCTATTGTTAGGCTTTGGAAATATTATTTCCCAGCCATTTGTCTTTCTTGAGCTTCAATCATTTTCTTTACCATATAACCGCCAACGGAACCATTCTGGTAAGAAGTAAGGTTACCATTGTAACCATTTGTTAATGGAACACCTATTTCGTTTGCTACTTCCATTTTAAATTTGTCCATTGCTTCTTTTGCCTCTGGTACTACTGTTCTGTTTGATGAACTTGCCATAATTGTATACCTCCTTGTTTTTAAACCTTTTTTATATAAGGTTGTTTTGTGTTACGAGTTTAGTATGTGTCGAAATAAATAAAATAAACTGGAAACTCATTCCTAAAATTTATAACTTTAGGGTTGTAAGAAACAAGCATTCATACTATAATTAGGTTTAATATAAAAATTATTGAGGTAAGTAAGAAATGAGAGTAATTGCAGGAAAAGCAAAGCGGTTGTTATTAAAAACAATAGAAGGAATAAACACTCGCCCAACAACAGATAGAATTAAAGAAACTTTATTTAATATGATTCAAGAGGATTTGGCAGATTGCAGATTTTTAGATTTATATAGTGGCAGTGGTGGAATTGGTATTGAAGCTTTAAGCAGAGGTGCCGATTATTGCGTTTTTATAGAACATAATCCTAGTGCTGTGCAATGTATTAATGAAAATTTAAAAACAACCAAACTAGAAAAGCAAGCTTTTGTTATGCAGTGTGATGCATTAACTGGATTAAAACGTATGGAGGAAAAAGAAAAAAGTTTTGACCTTATATTTATGGATCCACCATATCTTCTTGATTTAGAAAAAATTGCTTTGACTTATCTAGTAAAATCAAAGCTCATACATTCAGATACAAAAATCATTGTAGAAGCTTCTAAGGAAACAAATTATGATTATTTAAGTGAAATAGGATTAATATTAGTGAAAAAGAAAGAATATAAGACAAATATGCATTTATTCATAGAAATCGGAGGATGAGCATGAAAAAAGCAGTTTACCCAGGCACATTTGATCCAGTGACCTTAGGACATTTGGACATTATTGAACGATCTTCACGGATTTTTGATCATGTTGTAGTGGCAATTCTATGTAATCAATCAAAAAAGCCCTTATTTACAGTTGCAGAACGAATGGACATGCTAAGAGAAGTAACTTCACACTTGCCAAATGTTGAAATTCTTTCATTTGAAGGATTATTGGTTGATTTTGTTAAACAATGTGATGCACAAGTTATTATCAGAGGTTTACGAGCCATTACTGATTTTGAATATGAGATGCAGATGTCACAAACCAATCGTGTAATGGCACCTGATTTGGATACTTTATTTTTAACTACCAGTTTAAAATATGCATATCTTAGTTCCACTACTGTTAGAGAAGTAGCCATGTTAGGAGGAAATATTGACAGTTTTCTTCCAGCCTATGCAGCAATCAAAGTGAGGGACAAATGCAAAGAATTAAAAGGAGAATAATATGAGCAAAATAGAAGAATTAATTGGTGAAATAGAAGAATACATAGATAATTGTAAACCATATCCTTTATCTAGCACTAAGATAATTGTTATAAAAGAAGAGTTAGAAGAACTTCTTTCTGAGCTTCGTCAACGCACTCCGGAAGAAATCAAAAAATATCAAAAAATAATTAGTAACCAAGAAGCAATACTAAATGATGCCAAAAGGCAGGCATCTTCTATTTTAGCAGAAGTAACTGAGCAAACCAATGAGCTAATTAATGAACATGAAATTATGCAAAGAGCTTATGAAAAGGCAAATGAAATAGTAGCTGGCGCACAAGCAGAAGCTCAAGCACTCATTAACAGCGCTGTTAATGATGCCAATAACATTCGATACAGCTCAGTTCAGTATACTGACGATATGTTAGGCAGTCTACAAGGAATTATCAGCCATTCTATGGAAGATGCACAGAATAAATTCACCCTATATATGAATGCTTTGAATTCCAACTATGAAATTATCTCCTCTAACCGCAATGAACTTCGTGGAACTGAGGAAGAGGAAACAGAAGAGCAATATCAGGATGAACTTTTAGAGGAAGATAAATAATAGAATGTTGTCTCTTTTCTATTTAAAAAACTTTAAAAATACTAGAAAACAACTAGCTGCTAGTAGACCATGAAGTGCCTTCCACATAAAGTAATCGATAATAGATAAATCTGCCTCACTAATTACACTTTTTGTTTGAGTGAGACCAGATAAGCCTCCAAAAGAAACTACAGTTACAGCCAACAATTCACCAATAATACTACCAGGAAAAGAAGTGCCAATGGTTACAATTCCAGTTGTAATCTCAGTACCACCTAATATTAGGTTTTTTATTAAAAGGTTATGAATTGGTAGCTGGGCAAAATATGTCTCCAATATAGAGAATAGTATAATATGCCCGCCTACTTTTACAATAACTTCAAATGCTCTATTCATAGACTTATCTAATAAGTCTAATTTTGGTAGTTGGTCTGTCAACTGCTTACATACGGTTTTTTCAACTTTAACCAATTCACGGTTCATATGATAATATTTTTTTGCAAGTAACATCATTAGTAAAATTGGAATATAATATGCCAATAGAAAAAGTTGTTTATGGCTGGACCCGATTGTTGTAATAACAAATCCAATCAGAAACATAGGACTGGCATGATTAGAGAAGGCAAGAAGATATTGACCTTCAGTTTTGCTGATTTTTCCACTCACAACCATATCGGCAGTTGTTTTAGCGCCCATAGGATAACCACATAACAAACCTATTAATACAGCATAAGTTCCATTTTCACTGATATTTCCCAAATAGTTTAGTATTTTAGATAAAAAAAATGTTAAATATCTCGTTGCATCCAATGCTACAATAAGATTTGAACCTATCATAAATGGTAATAAGGTAGGTATCATGGTGTGAAACCAAAATAACAATCCAGTTTTTGCTCCTTCAATAGATAGAGTTGGATTAATAAGTAATAAACATAAAAACAATATACTTCCAATTCGTAATAAAATTTTTTTCATGGTCAAGACTCCTAATAAGCTTAATCCATTATATGATACAGAATCATTTTCTATGTTATGTGTCATGATGTTTCCTTTTCAAACATAAAATAAAGGGAAGACAAATTAGGTGTGACACATATGAGACTAGTAAAAAACAACTTTATATATATCTTTTTGTTTCTATTCTTTATTATTTTTGATACCATACTCTATGATTATCTTATAAATAACCCCGACTACTATCAATTGGATGCTTATACGGATGAAACAGATACTTTTCGATCCATGAATTTCGGTGAGAAAGGTCTTTCCTTTTCTAGAGATTTTGCAGATGAGTATGATGTGGATTTTTCCCAGGTGGTCACACTTTTAATGCTAAATTCCAAATCAGGGATTAAACAAAAAGATATTAGGGAATTTACATTTATTACCTACGAAAATCTACTGTACGATGTCTCCAGAAAAAAGAAAAATGATTTTTTAAAATTACAAAATGCATATGGTATGATATTAGATGATTTGGTTTTTTTTCCAATACCAAGTAGTACAAATATGGAAAAACCTTATGTGACGTACTCTGATTCATGGGGTTTTGAACGGACTTATGGAGGTGAAAGAACTCATGAAGGAACAGATCTTATGGCTGGTGAGCAGATTAGAGGCATTTATCCAGTGATTAGTATTACAGATGGTGTTATTGAAAAAATAGGATGGTTGGAAAAAGGTGGATGGAGAATTGGAATACGTTCCCCTCATGGTGCCTATTTTTATTATGCTCACCTATTTAATTATGCCAGTAACTTTCAGGTGGGAGATACCATAAATGCTGGCGACTTACTTGGATTTATGGGAGACAGTGGGTATAGTAAAGTTGAGGGAACAGTAGGCAATTTTGATGTACATTTGCATTTGGGCATTTATATTAAAACTGATAATTATGAGGAAATGAGTGTAAATCCCTATTGGATACTACGGTATTTAGAAGCAAATAAATTAAAATATTCTTATTAGACTGGGTCTATTTATAGAAAATCTATGATATAATAGGATTAGCGTAAAAAAATAAATAAAGAGTAATTTATTAATAGATGAATAAGGATGTGTAGCTGTATGGAAATGCAATTGTGGAGAGAAACATTAATGCCGTATCACCTTGCAGTTGATGAACTTTTGGTGAAGTTTCGCCATATTATAAAAGAATATAGAGAAGTTGGTATGTATTCTCCTATTGAAACGGTACAAGGAAGAGTGAAAACCCTCTCTAGTATATTAGAAAAGGCAGAGAGAAAAAATATTTCTTATGATGATATTGTTGAGCGGATTGATGATATTGCAGGTATTCGTATTATGTGTCAATTTGTCGAAGATATTGATAAGGTAGTTGAGATTATCAGAAATCGTTCAGATATGGTCATTAAGAAAGAAAAAGACTATATTAGGAATATTAAACCCAGTGGATATCGTAGCTACCATATTATTATCTACTATGAAGTACAAACCATGTATGGAAGCAAACAGATCCAAGCTGAAATTCAAATTCGTACATTAGCAATGAATTTTTGGGCAATTATTGAGCACTCCTTACAATATAAGTATCGCAGTGATATGCCTGAGCACATACGCAAAAGATTAAGTGCTTCTTCGGAAGCTATACTTTCACTGGATAATGAAATGTCCTCCATTCGTGAGGAAGTAGTTGCAGCACAGAATGCCTTTCGGCAAAAAGCCAATATTGTAGATGATATTTATAGCAGCTTTCAGAATCTTTATTCCCTGATAACTCAGGAACAGATGATGAAACTTCAAAGTACATTCTATCAATTATACCATAATGGAATATTAGAAGACCTTATAGCATTTGGCGATGAACTTGAACTATTATCCACAACATTAAAACACGAGAAAAAGGAGTAAACTGTGGCAACTAAGCTTCGTTTAGATAAATATTTAGCAGATATGAGTGTAGGTACCAGAGCTTTTATAAAGGATGAAGTGAAAAAAGGTAAAGTATTAGTCAATGGAGAAATATGTAAAAAATCCGATACTAAGGTATCCCCTTTGGAAGATCAAATTACTTATAATGATATACCTATTACCTATGTTACTATGGAATATTATATGTTGAACAAACCTCAGGGGGTTGTTTCAGCCACTGAGGACAAGCATCATGAGACTGTTCTCGATTTACTGGAGGATAAAAAACGAAGGGATTTATTTCCTGTTGGGCGATTGGATATTGATACAGAAGGACTTTTGTTAATTACCAACGATGGAAATCTAGCTCATCAACTTTTATCTCCAAAAAAGCATGTAGATAAGGTCTATTATGGCAAAATTGAGGGAATACTACCCATAGATAGCTGCAAGCAGTTTGAAGAAGGAATTCAGCTGGAAGATGGTACCATAACTCGTTCGGCTCATTTGCAGATTTTATCTGAAGGTGATGTGAGTGAAGTTTTAGTCACCATTCATGAAGGTAAATTTCATCAAGTGAAAAGAATGTTTGAAGTTCTTGGAACCGATGTAATATACTTAAAACGATTGTCTATGGGTCCACTGACGCTAGATGAGAACCTTCCACTTGGAGGATATCGTCTACTTACTAATGAAGAATTAGATTTACTGAAAGAGGAAACCAAATGATACAAGATTATTTACCAATTACCAAAGAAGATATGGACAAAAGAGGATGGGAACAATGTGATTTCGTTTACATTGCGGGGGATGCTTATGTAGATCACCCCTCTTTCGGACCAGCAATTATTTCTAGATTACTGGAATTTCATGGATATAAAGTGGGAATTATTGCTCAACCAGATTGGAAAAAAAAGGATAGCATCACTGTTTTAGGAGAACCGCGTTTGGGATTTTTAGTTTCAGGTGGTAATATGGATTCCATGGTGAATCACTATTCTGTATCTAAAAAAAAGCGTAGTATAGATGCTTATACTCCAGGTGGTGTCATGGGGAAGAGACCTGATTATGCCACTGTAGTCTATTGCAATTTAATTCGTTCTGTATACAAAAGCGCACCAATTATTATTGGTGGAATCGAAGCCAGCCTCAGAAGACTGGCTCATTATGATTACTGGTCTAATAGCCTAAAACGTTCTATTTTAATTGATTCAGGTGCAGATTTAGTTTCTTATGGAATGGGAGAGAAGTCTATTGTAGAAATTGCAGATGCTTTAAATAGCGGCATTCATATTAAGGATATTACATTTATTGATGGCACCGTTTATAAATGTAAAAATTTAGATTCTGTATATGATGGTGTAATACTTCCCACATTTTTAGAGCTACAAAAAGATAAAGTGGAGTATGCCAAAAGCTTTTATATACAGTATACCAATACGGATCCATTTTCTGGAAAACGTCTGGTGGAACCATATTCAGACTATTTATATGTAGTGCAAAACCCTCCATCCAAACCATTGACCAATGAAGAGATGGATATGGTTTATGGATTACCTTATATGAGGAATTATCATCCTTCCTATGAAGAACATGGTGGTATTCCAGCCATTACCGAAATTAAATTTAGTCTAATTAACAATCGGGGATGTTTTGGAGGTTGCAGCTTTTGTGCCTTAACCTTCCATCAGGGTAGAATCATACAAACCAGAAGCAGAGAATCCATTGTAACAGAGGCAAAGCTTCTTATTGAAGATAAAGATTTCAAAGGATATATTCATGATGTAGGGGGACCAACGGCTAATTTCAGAGTTCCTTCTTGTGATAAACAATTAAAATCTGGAGTGTGCAAAAATAAGCAATGTTTATTTCCTAAACCATGTAAGAATCTAAAGGCAGATCATAGTGATTATATTATGCTTTTAAGAGAATTACGAGCATTACCTAAAGTGAAAAAGGTATTTATTCGTTCAGGAATTCGTTTTGACTATATGCTAGCAGATAAGAATACCTCATTTTTAAAAGAACTTTGTGAATTTCATGTTAGTGGTCAGTTAAAAGTTGCTCCAGAGCATGTTTCAGATAAAGTATTAACAAAAATGGGGAAACCTGAAAATTCAGTTTATCAAGAGTTTTCTAAAAAATATAAAGCAATGAATGAACAATTGGAGAAAAAACAATACCTTGTACCTTATTTAATGTCTTCTCACCCTGGTTCTACGCTAAAAGAGGCCATTGAATTAGCCGAATATTTGAGGGATCTGGGATATATGCCAGAGCAGGTACAAGATTTTTATCCTACACCATCTACCCTTTCTACCTGTATGTACTATACCGGATTGGATCCAAGGACTATGGAACCAGTTTATGTACCAGTAAATCCACATGAGAAAGCCTTACAAAGAGCCTTAATTCAATATCGAAATCCAAAAAATTATTACCTAGTTGTGGAAGCCTTAAAGGCTGCTGACCGATTGGATTTAATTGGATTTGGGAAAAAATGCTTGATTCGCCCTAAAACCAACGGACAATCTGGTGGTTATCAGGGGAAAAATGGGTTTAAGAAAATAGAAGCTGTAACAAAAGAGGCGAGAAAGCCAATAAAAAAGAAAGCAATTAGAAATGTTCATAAAAAGAAATAATGAAATATCTATGATTGAGAAAGAAGGTATCTAATGAAGATAGCAATTGTAACAGGAGCATCCTCTGGACTGGGATTTGAATTTGTAAAACAAATTCAAAGAAGATATAAAGGAATAGAAGAAATCTGGGTAATCGCCAGAAGAACAGAACGCTTGACAGAACTTCAAGAGCAATGCAATATTCCCTTAAAACAAATTACCATGGATTTATCGGAGAAAGAATCTTTTTCACAACTGGCTGATTTATTAATAAAGGAACAACCAGATGTGAAAATTCTTGTGAATGCAGCAGGTTATGGTAAAATTGGCAAATTTGAAGATACCAGCTTTGAAGATGAAATGGGTATGATTTCTCTTAATTGTGAAGCATTATGTGGAGTTACTCATCTTGTACTTCCATATATTTCAAATAATAGCCGTATTATTCAAATCGCTTCTAGTGCAGCCTTTTTACCTCAACCTAATTTTGCAATATATGCAGCTACAAAATCATTTGTGTTTAGTTTTTCAAAAGCATTAAATCAGGAATTAAAATCCCGCAATATTACAGTAACAACTGTATGCCCAGGTCCAGTTAAAACAGAATTTTTTGATGTTGCAGAAACCACAGGAAAAATTGCAGTTTATAAGCTTTTGGTCATGGCTAACCCTGTTAATGTAGTCAAATCCGCACTCTTAGCTGCTGATTGCGGTAAGTCTGTATCCGTTTATGGTATTACAATGAAAGCTTTTTACCTGTTAACAAAAATCATTCCTCATGACTGGATGTTACCATTTTTTAAATAGAAAAGTGAGGAATTATGAAAACAATCCTAGTAAATACCAACGAAGCTGGTCAGCGCCTTGATAAACTGCTGGTGAAATATTTGAATTTGGCAGGAAAAAGCTTTATTTATAAGATGCTGAGGAAGAAAAATATAACCTTAAATAATAAAAAAGCAGAAGGTTCTGAAAAGCTTATTTTGGGAGATGAGATAAAATTATTTCTTTCAGATGAAACCTTTTATAAATTTTCCCAGATTAAAGTAGAAGAGGCTTCTTTAGAACTTAATGTAATTTATGAAGATAAGCATATCCTGATTATTAATAAACCATCCGGTGTTCTTTCACAAAAGGCGAAAGAGACGGATTCTTCTTTGGTGGAAGCAGTTATTACTTATATGATAAAAAAAGGGGAATTATCTACTGAAGATTTAAGAAGTTTCAGACCCTCCATTTGTAATCGCCTAGACCGCAATACCAGTGGATTAATTATTGCAGGTAAATCTTTAGTGGGTTTACAGGAGATGTCAGAAGCATTAAAAGAGCGTACTATGGACAAATATTACCAATGCCTGGTAGCAGGGCAGATGTTTGATTCTTGTGTCATTGAAGGCTACTTAAAAAAAGATGATTCCTCTAACCAAGTTACCATTTATAAAAATGAGGTAACAGACAGTCAACCCATTAAAACTGCCTATACACCACTTTCAAGTTCTAAAGACTACACACTTTTAAAGGTAAAACTAATTACAGGCAGATCCCATCAAATTCGCGCCCATCTGGCTTCTATTGGTCATCCAATTGTGGGAGACTATAAGTATGGTGTAGATAAGATAAATAAGATCGCTTTTGATAAATATGGTATTAAATCCCAGTTGCTACATTCCTGTGAATTGATACTACCTGAATTTTTAGGTGAACTGTCTTATTTGTCAAAGATGAAATTTGGGGCACCTTTGCCCTCATACTTTACACCTTTTTTGAAGGGAGAGCGTATACTGCCATGGGAACCTGGAACACTAGAGGATTAAGGGGTTCTACCTTAGAAGAGCTTATCAATCATACCAATGAACGGTATCGAGAAAAAAAATTAGGGCTGATTCAAAAAGTTCCAACCCCAATTACACCTATAAGGATTGACAAAGAAAACCGCCACATTACCCTAGCATATTTTGATCAAAAAAGCACCATTGATTATATGGGCTGTATACAAGGAGTACCTGTATGCTTTGATGCCAAAGAATCTGGTGCATCTACATATGCTCTTCAAAATATTCATGAACATCAGGTACAATTTATGAAAGAGTTTGAAGAACAAGGCGGAGTGGCCTTTATTATATTATACTATACAAACCTCGAAGAATTTTATTATCTCCCTTTTTCTAGAATTCAAGAATATTGGGGACGTATGAAAGATGGGGGACGCAAAAGTTTCACTTATGAAGAACTTGATAAAACATACAAAATATTTCATAAAGGGGATATTCTGGTGCATTATTTGGAAGCACTACAAAGAGATTTAGAAACCAGAGATTGACATTCCAAGAAGAATCTTTTATAATTGTTTAATGCATTAGCGAATTATCGCTTTACCATAGTGAAGTTACCCAGGGAGACCTCATGGGATTAACTAGAATGTGCAAAAATCATGCGCTGAAAAGAGGACATTATGAAAAATAGTTTATATCATACACCTGAAGGGGTACGAGACATTTACACAGAAGAATGTGCAAGGAAGATGGAAGTTCAAAATAAAATACATAAAGTTTTTAACTTATATGGATACAAAGACATCCAAACACCAACTTATGAATTCTTTGATATTTTTAATAAAGAGCGAGGAAGTGTGGTTTCTAAAGATATGTTTAAATTTGTAGATCGGGATGGAAATATCCTGGTGTTACGCCCAGACATGACTCCTCCAATAGCAAGAAGTATAGCAAAGTACTATAGTGAAGAAGAAATGCCTATACGCTTATGTTATTGTGGAAATACCTATAGGAACAACTCAAGCTATCAAGGGAGATTAAAAGAAATTACTCAGACAGGTGCGGAGTTTATTGGAGACTCCAGCAGTGATGCAGATGGAGAAATGATTGCCTTAGTCATTGATTGCCTACTTCATACTGGACTTAAAGAATTTCAGGTGGAATTGGGACAAGTGGATTTTTTTGCTGGATTACTGATTGAAGCTGGAATCGAAAAGGAATCAGAAGAACAACTGAGAGAATTAATAGAAAATAAAAACTATTTTGGTGTGGAAGAGTTACTATCCGGACTGCATATGAAGGAAGATCTCAAAAAAACGTTTCTGAAACTTCCTGAGCTTTTTGGTGGTGTGGAACAACTTACTGTTGCCAAATCCCTTGCAACCAATGAAATAAGCCAAAAAGCAATAGAAAGACTGGAAAAAGTCTATGAGATTTTGGGGTCTTATGGTTTTTTAGACTATGTTTCATTTGATCTTGGTATGTTAAGTACATATAAATACTATACTGGGATCATTTTTAAGGCTTATACCTATGGAACCGGTGAAATGATTGTCACTGGAGGACGTTATGATAAGCTTATGAGTCAGTTCGGTAAGGAAGCGGCAGCTGTTGGTTTTGCAATTGTTGTAGACCAATTAATCCTTGCACTTTCCAGACAGAAAATAGAAGTAAAGATAGATTTAGTCAACACCATCATTTTATACCACAGCAGTTGTCAGAATCTTGCAATTCCTTTAGCGAAACATTTTAGAGAGACTGGTTTAAGTATTCAACTGCTTCGTAAAAGTTCAAAAAAAAGTTTAGAGGAATATATGGAATTTGCAAAGAGAGAACATATGGAAGGTATCTTATATATTGATGTTACTGGTGAACACATACAAGTAATCAATTTAAGTGATCAGACCTCTCAAACAGTAAAACTAAATGATTTTATGAAGGAGGTATAAACAATGAGATATTTAACATTTGCTCTGGCAAAAGGCAGATTAGCAAAACAGGCCATGGGAATGCTGGAACGCATTGGAATTACCTGTGAAGAAATGAAAGACAAAGATTCTAGAAAACTTATTTTTGTTAATGAAGAGCTTAAATTAAAGTTCTTTTTAGCGAAAGCTTCTGATGTTCCAACCTATGTGGAATATGGTGCTGCAGATATTGGAATTGTAGGAAAGGACACTATTTTGGAAGAAGGAAGAAAGTTCTATGAGGTTATTGATTTGGGAGTTGGAAAATGCCAGATGTGTGTATGTGGTCCAAAATCAGCTCAGGAACTTTTAAATCATCACGAATTGATACGTGTTGCCACCAAATACCCTAATATTGCCAAGGATTATTTCTATAACAAAAAACATCAGACGGTAGAGATTATTAAATTAAATGGCTCCATTGAGCTAGCACCCATTGTTGGGCTTTCAGAAGTCATAGTTGATATTGTGGAAACAGGAGCTACCTTACGAGAAAATGGACTTGAGATTTTAGAAGTTATTTGTCCCTTGTCAGCACGAATGATTGTAAATCATGTAAGTATGAAGATGGAAAATGAGCGCATTACCGAAATCATAACTAAACTGTCAGGAGGAAGCAAAGAATGAGAATTGTGGAATTAAATCAAGATACAAAAACAGATTTATTAGATCAGCTCTTAAAGAGAAGCCCAAACCATTATGATGAATACTCCACTCAGGTGCAGGATATTATTAATGAAGTGAAAAAAAATGGGGATCAGGCTATTTTCCAATATACCAAGAAGTTTGATTTGGCTCATATCAATCAAGATACAATTAAGGTAACAGAGAAAGAAATAAAAGAGGCTTATGAAGAAGTTTCATCAGAATTATTAAGTATTGTAAGAAAATCCATGGAAAATATCCGTAGTTTCCATGAAAAACAGAAAGTTAACAGTTGGTTTGATAGTCAGCCCAATGGAACTATTCTGGGACAAAAAGTAACAGCACTTTCAAGTTGTGGTGTTTATGTTCCAGGTGGAAAGGCTGCCTATCCCTCCTCTGTATTAATGAATATTGTACCAGCTAAAGTTGCTGGTGTAAAAAACATAATTATGACAACTCCTCCAGGCAAAGATGGAAAAGTGAATGCAACTACTCTAGTAGCAGCATGTGAAGCTGGTGCCACAGCCATTTATAAAGTAGGAGGTGCTCAAGCAATTGCGGCCCTAGCCTATGGAACAACATCCATACCGAAAGTGGATAAAATCGTAGGTCCTGGTAATATTTATGTGGCACTGGCTAAAAAGGCAGTTTATGGTCATGTAAGCATTGATTCCATCGCAGGACCTAGTGAAATACTGGTGATTGCGGATGAAACTGCCAATCCTAAATTTGTAGCAGCAGACTTATTATCTCAGGCAGAGCATGATGAACTGGCTTCTGCAATCCTAATTACTACCAGCAAAAAAATAGCGGATGCAGTATCACTAGAGGTTGATAGATTATTGCAAACACTTAGCAGAACCGAAATTATGGAAAAATCATTAAATAATTATGGATATATTCTTCTTACCAACTCTTTAGAAGAGGCAATTGAAGCTGCCAATGAAATAGCTTCAGAACATTTAGAAATTATCACAAAAAATCCTTTTGAAGTTATGACAAAAATTCAAAATGCAGGTGCTATTTTTATTGGAGAATATAGTAGCGAACCATTGGGAGACTATTTTGCTGGACCAAACCATATTTTGCCTACCAATGGAACCGCTAAATTCTTTTCTCCACTGAGTGTAGATGATTTCATCAAAAAATCCAGTATTATTTACTATTCTAAGGAAGCTTTAGAGGCTGTTCAAGAGGATATTGTTGCATTTGCCAATGCAGAACAATTAACAGCCCATGCCAATTCCATAGCAGTAAGGTTTAGGGAGGATTTATGAGTAGAAAAGCAAATATAAATCGGGGTACACTTGAAACTAAAATTGTTTTAAGTATGGATTTAGACGGAAGTGGTATTTCAAATATTAAAACAGGTATTGGTTTTTTTGATCATATGTTAAAAAGTTTTGCGAAACATGGATTTATTGACCTAGATATCAATTGTGAAGGGGATTTAGAGGTTGATACCCATCATACAGTGGAAGATGTGGGGATTGTATTGGGAACCGCTATTAAGGAAGCTCTAGGGGATAAGAAATCCATTAAGCGTTATGGATATTTTATATTACCAATGGATGAAGCGCTTATTTTATGTTCTCTTGACTTATCAGGAAGACCTTATTTTAAGTATGATGCCACGCTAGCAACTGAAAAAGTTGGAACATTTGAGTGTGAGATGGTAAAAGAGTTTTTCTATGCAGTTTCTTATAGTGCTGGCATGAATTTGCACATAAAAATGTTAGATGGGGAGAATGCCCATCACATCATTGAAGGCATGTTTAAAGCCTTTGGAAAGGCATTAGATGAGGCGGTAAGTTATGACAGCCGAATTAAGGACGTTCTGTCTACAAAAGGTAGCTTATAAAATATAAGACATACCACATTGGAGGAAGCACCCTTATGGTATACCTAAATATATAAATACACCCACAGAAAAGAGGTAACTATGCAACTATATCCAGCAATTGATATAAAAGGTGGACAATGCGTTCGACTAACCCAGGGGAAGTTTGAAGATGTAAAAGTATATTCCAACCAACCTTTTGAAATGGCAAAATATTGGGAATCTCAGGGAGGCACCTATTTACATTTAGTAGATTTAGATGGTGCCTTATCTGGTAAACTAGTAAATGAAGAAGTGATAAAAAGTATTGTAGAGTCTGTTGAAATTCCTATCCAAATTGGTGGTGGAATTAGAAATATAGAAACCATTAATACACTTTTAAATATGGGAATAACTCGAGTTATTATTGGCACAAAAGCTGTAGAAAATCCGGATTTTATCAAAGAAATTATCAGCAAATTTGGTGCTGATAAAATTGTTGTGGGTGTGGATGCAAAAGATGGAATGGTTGCAGTGGAAGGTTGGGAAAAGGTTAGTGATCTCACCGCATTAAAGTTATGTATGATGATGAAATCTTATGGGGTAGCACATATTGTATACACAGATATCTCAAAAGATGGTATGCTCCAAGGTCCAAATTTTGCCCAAACTAAACTTCTGACACAAGAAACCGGACTAGATATTATAGCCTCCGGTGGAGTTTCCAAAATTGAAGATTTACAAACCCTATACGATTCAAAAATCAAAGGTGCTATTATTGGAAAAGCCCTTTATGAAAAACGTATGGATTTAAGGGAAGCTGTTTCACGCTTTGAATAAGGGTATCTGCAAAGCAGATAGATAGGAGTTTTTATGAATGTCAATAAAAAAATATTGTTATCTTTAACTTGTAAAAAGGGCGAACTCTTTTTAAATGGAGAAGATTTTGATATGAATCAAGTGAACAACCAGGGGGTGGATGAATTATATATTTCTGATATCTCTTTAACAGATCATGACCATGAAAGCAATATTGCCACCATTAAGCAACTCATTCGAAACATCGATATTCCAGTGATTCTTGGAGGAAATGTGGAGCGTTTTGAAGATGTAAAGAAATACCTGTATGCAGGCGCCTGCATGGTTTACTTAAATGCATCCTCTGATTCCAATGTGGATTTAATTGAAGAGGTAGCTAATCGATTTGGAAATGAAAAAATTGCTGTTTCTATTCATACCAATACCCAATTAATGCGTTTAGAAGAATTTACGTTACTTGGCGCCTCTAAATTCATTATGACTGCACAGCTTTATTGGGAGAACAGGGAAATTCTAGTGGACTTATTAGAGTCTTCACTGATTTTGATCTATGAGGAAGAACCATTTTATAACCTCATTGAAAACATATCATCTACATCCATTTATGGTATAACATTTAGTTGTTGTAGTAAAAACCACAAAGATTGGATAGAATTTAAACAATATGTGAAATCGAATCATATTCCTGTTGAAACCTATGAAAGCAAAATGAATTGGTCTGAATTTAAGTTAAACTCAGATGGATTAATTCCTGTAATTGTACAAGAATATAAAACAGATGAAGTGTTAATGCTAGCATATATGAATGAAGAAGCATTCCAGAACACAACTTACACTGGAAAAATGACCTATTACAGCAGAAGCAGAAAAACTCTTTGGTTAAAAGGAGAAACTTCAGGTCATTTCCAATTTGTGAAGTCATTAACCTTAGATTGTGATAATGATACCATATTGGCAAAAGTATCTCAGATTGGTGCTGCCTGCCATACTGGAAGCAAAAACTGTTTCTTTCAACCTTTGGTATCAAAACCATACAACCAAACCAATCCATTAAAAATATTTGAGGATTTATTAGGTGTAATCGGAGATAGAAAAGAAAATCCTAAAGAAGGTTCTTACACAAATTACCTTTTTGATAAGGGAATCGATAAGATATTAAAGAAAGTGGGAGAAGAAGCTACAGAAATTATTATAGCTGCCAAAAATCCTGATTCAGAAGAAATTAAATACGAAATTTCTGATTTTTTATATCATATGATGGTCTTGATGGTGGAAAAAGGTGTTACATGGGAAGAAATCATGAAAGAATTAGCAAATAGGTAATAGATAGTTAACATAATATTATTATGTTAACTATCTGGTTGAAAATCAGGAGGAAACGATGTCAACAGTAATAGATAATTTTCTAAGATATGTAAAAATAGATACAGAAGCAAAATATGATCAAGAAGCGTTTCCAAGTACTGAGAAACAAATGGATTTAGCAAATCTACTAGTGAAAGAATTAAAAGAGCTGGGAGCATCCAATGTCCGTATGGATCAGCATGGTTATGTCTTTGCCACCATACCAGCTACAGTAGATGGCATCAAATCTTTGGGATTTGTATCACATATGGACACCACCCCTGCATATAGTGGAAAAGATGTAAAACCCAATATAGTAAAAAACTATGATGGCAAAGATATTGTTCTTAACAAGGATCTAAACATTATTATGAAGACGGTGGATTTCCCCGAATTACTAAAATACAAAGGACAGGATTTAATTGTAACAGATGGTACCACTTTATTAGGTGCTGATGATAAGGCCGGTGTCGCAGAAATTATGGCTATGGCAGAATATATTCTTAAGAATCCTTCCATAGCCCATGGACCAATACAAATCGGATTCACACCTGATGAAGAAGTGGGCAGGGGTGTGGACTTTTTTGATGTGAAGGATTTTGGTGCTGAAACTGCTTACACAGTTGATGGTGGTGAAATAGGAGAATTAGAATACGAAAACTTTAATGCGGCATCTGCTAAATTAACTGTTCATGGGGTTAGCGTGCACCCTGGTTCTTCCAAGAATAAAATGAAAAATGCCTTATTAATGGCAATGGAATTTCAAAATATGTTACCAGTATTTGATAATCCTATGTATACAATAGGTTATGAAGGTTTCTATCATTTAGATTATATGTCTGGTGATGTGGAAACTGCTGTTTTAAACTATATTATAAGAGATCATGATATGGATAAATTCACAAATAAAAAAGATCTATTCCAAAAAGCAGTAGATTTTTTGAACGATAAATATGGGTCGGATTCTTTTGAATTGGTGTTAAAGGATTCTTATTACAATATGAAAATACAAATTGAGCCTCATATGGACTTAATTGACAATGTGAGAGATATTATGATTGATATAGGAATTGAGCCTAAAATCACCCCTATTCGTGGAGGAACTGATGGTTCTAGATTATCCTATATGGGTCTTCCTTGTCCAAATCTTTGTACTGGTGGTCATAACTTTCATGGTAAATATGAATATATCCCAGTACAATCTATGGAAAAAATAACAGAACTATTAATCGAAATTGTGAAAAGGACCGTAAAAAATCCTGATACAAGTACCTGCTAAAGCAGATGAATAGGAGTTCAAATGAGCCAAAAATTATTTGAAGAATTTAAAATAAAGGATGTTACTTTTAAAAATAGAATATGCGTTCCTCCTATGGTCTGCTTTAACTGGTCAGATGAATCAGGGTATGTAAGTGAAAAGCATATAGAACATTACAGAGCTGTGGCGAAAGGCGGCTCTGGATTGATTATTCAGGAGGCTACCTGTGTGACAGTGGGTGGTCGACTACATATGAGTCAGATGGGTATATGGGAAGATGGTCAGATTGAAGGACATAAAAACATTGTAAATGCAGTTCATGAGGAAGGCAGTCATATTTTTGTTCAGCTTCACCACGCAGGTTTGGTGGGAGTTGAGGAGGATTTAGTATGTCCAAGTGCTTATGAATTTGACTTCAATGGGGTTCATAAGGCAGCCAGAGAACTTACCTTAGAGGAAGTGGAACAATTAAGGGATGACTTCATTCATGGTGCCAGAAGGGCTTATGAAGCTGGTTATGATGGGGTAGAACTTCATGGCTGCCATAATTATTTAATGAGTCAGTTTTTAAATGCTAAGGTAAACAAGAGAACTGATCGTTATGGTAGTTCAGAAACCTTTGTACTTGAGGTTTTGGAAGGAATTAGAGCAGTTACTCCAAAAGATTTTATTGTTGGCATCCGTCTTGGAGCATTTGAGCCTACATTAGATGATGCGATCTCTCACAGTAAAGTATTAAAAACGCATGGAATTGACTTTTTGGATATTTCTTATGGTTTTATGATGGAACAAGAAATTCAGATTCCAGAAGATTGGAATCTTGTTGATATTCAATATGCTGCGAAAGAAATAAAAAAACAGGTATCTATTCCCGTATTTACAGTGTTTGGTATTGACAGTTGTAAGAAAGCAGAAAATGTATTGGAAGATACTGCGGTAGATATGGTTGATGTTGGAAGAGGTGTCTTAGTTAATTATAATTGGGTAAATGATGCAAAAGAAGGAAGAGAAGTGGGGCGTTGTTTGAAGTGCAAAACCTGTATGTGGAGAGTGGATCCTTCTAAATGTGCTGGGAAGATTCTTCTTAAAAAACAGAGAGAAGCCCTTAATGGAACCACGGTCTGATTATATTGCAGGTTTACTGCCTATGCATGGAGAAAAATGCGGCTAAGTCAATATCTTGAGGTCATGAATATTCTCCTAAACCATTCATATTATTTCACCTTTATCTTTTTAATACAAAAAGCCATGAGATTCCTAAATGTAAGTTTAGGAACTCTGGCTTATATTATTAAATTAAGTTATATTTTACAAAACTATTATAAATACCATTATCTTCAGCATTATCTGTAATATCATCTGCGATATCTTTTAAACCTTCTTTTGCATTCCCCATTGCGATACCTACTTCTACAAATTCCAGCATATCCAAATCGTTGAGTCCATCACCTAAGGCTAAGGTATCCTTTTTATGAAGTCCAAAATGGCTAAGCACCTCTTTGATTCCAGTAGATTTACTAATACCTGGAAGCATTAATTCTCCACTATTTTTACCAAATGCGCCAATAGTTCCACCAATCGTAACAAATCTATTTGGAAACTGTTCATCCAAAAGTAAAATATCATGATCGGAACCCATAAAAACAATTTTATTAATATCATTTCTAATAAGTGGTTCTCCTATAATAAGTAAGTTGACAAATTTCACAAAGTCACTATCATTTCTCTCTTCTTCTGTAAGATTGGCCACTAATGGTTGTATGATAGTGTTTAAATGATCTTTTGCCTTTTGGGTAGAAAATAGTCCTGCGTTTGCTTCTAAATAATAATCTATGCCATAAGAGTCAAAATACTCAACGATCTCTAAAATATCAGTGATTGTAAAACTTTTATGATAGATTCCCTTATTATCAATTTCAATGTAACCACCCCCAGCAGTGATATAGCCATCAAATCCGATATCTCTAATGGATTGGTATATTTCAGCCATAGATCTGCCAGTACTTAATAGGACTTTGTGACCATTTTCTCTGGATTTTTGAATTGCTTTTATTGCGGAAGGGGGTATGATACCATGATTGGATACTAGTGTTCCGTCTACATCTATAAAAATTACTTTCATGTGCTTTAATCCTCCTATATCTTAGATTAGTATAATTGGTTTTTGTGGTACATGCAAGTAAGAAAGGATGAATCATTGTAACAAGATTTCACAAAATAAATTTAATTTATCAGATACTTCTAAAATAAAAATCCTTGTGTTATACTATAAAAAAATAAAAGGAGTGATATTATGCCATATATTAACATTAATGTAACCAAAAAAGTTAGTCCTGAAAAAATGGTGGAGCTTAAATGTGAAATTGCCCAAGCCATTACCATAATTCCAGGTAAGTCAGAACAAGTTCTTATGGTAGACATTGAAGATGGTAAAACCATATTCTTTGGTGGCGAAAAGCAGGAAAACGGTGCTTATGTGGACGTGCGCCTCTATGGAGTTTGCGAATTTGACATCAAAGCAGCATTCAACCGAGCCATGTATGACATATTTGAGAGAGTTCTAGATATTAAAAAAGACAAGATGTTCCTAAGTATGTTGGAATATAATACCTGGGGTGTCAATGGTGAACTTAAATAATTATTACAAGGAATAACGTAATGCAAGAGTTGCCCTCAATAAGGTAATGGCTCTTGCATTACTTTATTCTAATTATTGATAAGCATTAAGCAGTATAAAATAATTTATGATAGGGGAAAAAATGAAATATATTCATACAAATATAATTGCAAATGATTGGAAAAAGGTTTCGATTTTTTACCAAAATGTATTTGGATGTAAGCCAGTTCCACCTAAACGAAATTTGAGTGGAGACTGGATGGACAAACTAACGGGATTGCAGGGCGTTCATGTGCAAGGTGAACATTTAGTTTTGCCTGGATACGAGAACGAAAAACCCACATTAGAGATTTTTTCGTATAATCTTGAAGAAAACAGTCACAAAAAAAATGTAAATAGCTTTGGTTTTGCGCATATTGCCTTTGAGGTTGAAGATGTTGAAGAGATATTAAAAAAAATCAAGAATGAAGGTGGGGGACAGGTAGGCGAGGTTGTTAAAACCATTTATCCTGATTATAGGATTGCTACTTTTGTTTATGCTAGGGACATTGAAGGTAACATTATTGAGTTGCAGAGCTGGGAAAATCCTGTCTAAACGGGGTTTCGCCAGCACTCCCGATACACCCCTCTAAGTAGGTATACGTTAGAATATTAAATGCAGAGATGCTCTTTACGATATTTATTTCCTGAATTGTCAAGATTATAGTAAAATAGTAATAGAATATTACTTAAATGTAAAGAATGAAACAGTAACTAAAATGATAACAATGGGAAGGGGTTATATTATGATACCAACACTTTTTTTAGCACATGGCTCTCCGATGATTGCTCTTAAAGATGATAAGTATACAGCAAAATTACGTGAATTAGGAGGGTCTATTCGCCCAAAAGCTATTGTTGTGTTTTCTGCTCATTATGAGTCAGATATAACAGCAATAACCTGCACCAATGATACCTATGAAATGATCTATGATTTTTATGGATTTCCAGAGGAGCTTTATGGAATTACCTATCCTGCTAAAGGTTCTACTGAGATAGCAGATAAGATCGGACAGTTACTTGGAGTTGAAAAAATCCCTTATAGATTCGATGAAATAAGAGGGCTGGATCATGGAACCTGGACACTTTTAAAATTTTTGTATCCCAATGCAGAAATTCCAGTAGTGCAAATCTCTGTAAATCCGTCTCTACCTGTTAAGGAGCAATACAAAATAGGAAAAGCTTTGCAGACATTGTCAGATAATGACATCCTGATTATTGGTAGTGGTGTAACTGTCCATAATCTTCGTGAAGCAAATTGGGAAATCACAGATGGAACCCCTGATTATTGGGCATTGGAATTTGATGACTGGCTAATAGACAAAATAGAGAAGAGAGATCTGGAAGCCCTTTTTAATTGGGATAATGTGGCTCCTTATGCAAAAAAAGCAGTACCTAGCATGGAGCATTTTGTGCCACTGTTTATCGCAATGGGTGCCGGTAGATCTGTGCCTAAAATGCTCCATAGAGAATATGAACTTGGCAATATCAGTTATGTAAGCTTTTCATTTTGATGTGATAATAGATGTTACCACATCATTGTATATTAAATACTCCATGATTGCAGAGATATAAGTGGTTCGTTGTTGCTATCAAATTACCAAGCTACCGTTAAATGGATAAAATGAAAGCCTATCCTAGTGTGATGTTGGCATTGCAATTTGAACTCAATAATGCTTATTTAGTGTAAGTAAAACTTATTATTTCGTTTGATTTACTTACACCAAAAACAGGATTTTCCCTACTGTTTAGCATAAAATAATTTCCTTGAAAATTACCAAAATAAAAATCATACCCTAAGTTATCAACATAGCCACAAATACTGCAAACAATTTTATCGTTTTTGATAAAGAGTAATTGTACCATCCCTTCGCTTACAGTTTCTTTAATATCCCTACTTGAAAATCCTATAATGCCTTCTATCATTTCTTTAGAAACATAAGGTGTAAAGGTGTATACACTATCCCACTCAAAAGGAGTAATATCATTTAGATTAACTGTAGAAATATCATCCATTGCAACTATACGCTGTTGAAAATCATTCTGATTTTTTGTAGTTTTGGAAAATATACTAAATGGCTTATAGATTAATATATAAAAAGTACAAATTAGTATAAATAAAATGGAAACAATTGGTAATATAACTTTTTTCTTTTTCACGCTTATCCTCCAAAATATTCATTAACTTTATTAAAAGTGGAGTCTATTAGTTCAACAGCATATGTTCCAGCACCACAATCAATGGAAACTCCAAAATACCTCCTTCAACAAAAGTTGAACTGAGAGATCTAAATGCCAATTTATCAGTATTACCATAGAATACTTTTATCCTAACGGTTACAAAATAATCTTCTATCTCCATATATTTATTAATCATATCACAAGTTGTATTTAAAAGTAAATAATCAATATTAAAAATCCCCAAGGCTAAAAAGCTAAAATTTCAACATTTAGCCTTTTTAGTATACAATATTTTTCATGTTGGCTTCTATATTATTTTAGTTACCTCTATAGAAGTTCTCTTTTAGATGAAAGAAATGTAACTAATAACAATGGATAGCTCAAAAGGGGTGAAAAGGTCAATTTATTTACAACAGATTCCTTAGATGGGGTTTTGTCGGAAATGTTGGTGACACCCCTAAAGTATCAACAAAGTTTTATAAATCAAAATTTTGACATTTCCTTTCGTTTATATTACTATTAGAGGTGTGAAAAATGAACTGAAAGGTAATTATTATGAGAAAATTAGCGTTATCGGATGAAGTGCTTTTAAGCATAGACAAGCCTGCCCGTTATATTGGTAATGAAGTAAACTCTGTAACAAAAAATCTTTCTGAGATAGAGATACGTTTTGCCATGTGTTTTCCCGATGTTTATGAAATTGGGATGTCCCATTTAGGAATGCAGATTTTATACGATATGTTTAATCAAATGGAGTATGTCTATTGTGAGCGTGTATATTCTCCTTGGACAGACTTACATAAGATTATGAAAGAAAAAGACATTCCATTATTCGCATTAGAAAGTCAGGATCCCATTAAGGATTTTGATTTTCTGGGAATTACATTACAGTATGAGATGTGTTACACAAATATCCTTCAGATATTAGATTTGAGTAATATTTCTATATTGGCGAAAGATAGAACAGAAGATGATCCTATTGTCATCGGGGGGGGACCCTGTTCTTATAATCCAGAGCCTTTGGCAGATTTTTTTGATCTTTTTTACTTAGGGGAAGGAGAAACCCTCTATGAGCTTCTTATGGACACCTACAGAGAAAATAAGAAAAATAATGGAAGCCGATTAAATTTTTTAGAAAAGTCAGCAGAATTACCAGGTATATATGTGCCAGCTTTTTATAATGTTACTTATAAGGAAGATGGAACAATTAAAACATTTACCCCCAATAACACTTATGCAAAAGATAAAATTTCAAAAGAAATGGTACAGAATGTAAGTGATGTCTATTATGCTAGAAAACCCATTCTACCTTTTATAAAAGCAACTCAAGACAGAGTTGTTTTGGAAATACAAAGAGGCTGTATTAGGGGATGCCGATTCTGTCAGGCTGGCATGGTGTATCGTCCTTTGCGTGAAAGAAACTTGGAACTTCTAAAAGAAGTGGCTTATGAACTATTGCAGTCCACAGGCCATGAAGAAATATCCTTAAGTTCACTAAGTTCCAGTGATTATTCCCAACTAGAAGACCTTGTTAATTTCTTAATAGACGAGTTTAGTGATAAGGGGGTTAATATTTCACTCCCATCATTGAGAATAGACTCATTTTCTTTGGATGTTATGAGTAAGGTACAGGATATTAAAAAAAGCAGTCTGACTTTTGCACCGGAAGCTGGGAGTCAAAGACTTCGTGATGTTATCAATAAAGGTCTCACAGAAGAAGATATTGTAGATGGAGCGGCCTTAGCTTTTGAAGGCGGCTGGAATCGTGTTAAATTATATTTTATGCTTGGTCTACCAACAGAAACAATAGAAGATATAGAAGGAATTGCCATTCTTTCTGATTTGATTGCTCGAAAATACTATGAAATTCCCAAAGAACAAAGAAATGGAAAAGTACAAATAACAGCAAGTTCTTCCTTTTTTGTACCAAAACCATTTACCCCCTTCCAGTGGTCAACTATGTTTACAAAAGAAGAATATTTAACAAAAGCACGTATTGTCAATTCAAAGTTTAAAGAACAACTAAACTATAAGAGTTTAAAATACAACTGGCACGAAGCTGATGTAACCGTATTAGAAGGTGTTATGGCAAGAGGTGATCGACGAGTAGGACCAGTTATTTTAGACGCATATCAAAGAGGATGTTTGTATGATGCATGGTCTGAAACCTTTCACAATCAGAAATGGATGGAAGCTTTTGATGCCTGTGGAGTTAGCATTGATTTTTACACCACAAGACAAAGAGAATTAGATGAAATTCTTCCATGGGATTTTATTGATGTAGGAGTGACCAAAAGTTTCTTAATTAATGAACTAAAACAATCATTAAATGAAGTAGTTACTCCAAACTGTAAGGAACAATGTTCTGGTTGTGGAGCTATGAAGTACAAAGGAGGTATCTGTCTTGAAGATAAGAATTAAATTTTCGAAACAAGGGAGCGTAAAATTTATTGGACATTTAGACCTCCTGCGTTACTTTCAAAAAGCCATCCGAAGAAGCGGATTGGAAATTTGTTATTCTGGAGGTTATAGCCCCCATCAGATTATGTCTTTTGCATCTCCTTTGGGAGTTGGCCTTACCAGCAATGGAGAATATATGGATATTGAAGTAGAAGATACAGAGGAATTAAAAGATATGATAAATCGCCTAAATTCTTCCATGGTAGAAGGGATATCCATACTTAGTTGCTGTTCTCTATCAGCGGAAAGTAAGAATGCTATGTCAATCGTAGCAGCAGCAGACTATAGTTTGAAATTCAGGAATGGTTATGAACCTGATGATTTACAAGAATTTTTTATGAAATTACAGGAATTTTACAAAAATGAGTCCATTCTTATAATGAAAAAAACTAAAAAGAGTGAAAAAGAAGTAGATATTAAGCCCATGATCTATAAACTATTTGTAAAAGATGAAATGATTTTCATGCAATTATCTGCTGGAAGTTCTAACAATCTAAAACCGGATCTTTTTATGGAAGGTTTTTACAATAGCCATGAAATGGATTTATCGCCATTTACTTTTGAAATACAAAGAGAAGAAATTTACGCAGATATAGGGGATGAAGAAAACAGGAAGCTAGTAACCTTGGAAGATTTAGGAGAGAAAATTGAAGGGTAAATTTATTGTCACAAGATATGAAGGACGAATCTTAACGGCCTATGCAATAGATCAAAAGATACTGCAAATAAATTTTGAAGATGAAGATTCTACTATTTTAAATAATATTTACATTGGCAAAGTGAAAAATATACTATCCAATATAAATGCTGCATTTATAGATATTGGAAACGGAATGGTCTGCTACTATAGCCTTGATGATAACCACAATCCTATTTTCACTAAAAGACAGGGAAAAAAAGGGTTAGTGGAAGGGGACGAGCTTTTGGTACAAGTATCCAAAGAAGGGGTGAAAACCAAAGCTCCTGTTGTAACCTGCCATCTAAATTTTACTGGAAAATATGTAGTTTTAACTGTAGGGAAAAAAACCCTTGGAATTTCTACAAAAATTACGGACAAACAATGGAGAACGGATATTCGTGAACAATTAAAAGTGTATCAAAATAAAGAATTTGGTTTTATTATTCGTACCAATGCAAAAAATGTAGATCATAGTGATATTATAAAAGAATGTGAGTCTCTCATTCAGACTTATGAAACGATAAAGGAATCAGGAGAATTTCGTACCTGTTATACCTGTCTTTGGAAAGCGGTTCCATCATATATTTCTGGAATTAGGGATAGTTATGAAGATACCCTTGACAAGATTATTACAGATGATAGTCAATTTTTTGAACAAATGAGGGAATATCTTATTACCTTTTATCCTAAGGACTTAGCCAAACTTCACTTTTATCAGGACTCTCTATTGTCTTTGACAAAGCTCTATAGCCTAAATACGGTATTAGAACGTGCTCTGGGTGAGAGAGTATGGCTTAAATCTGGAGGATATCTGGTGATTCAGCCTACAGAGGCCTTGATCGTGATTGATGTGAATACAGGTAAGTTTGCTGGCAAGAAAAATCTGCAAGAGACTATATTAAAAATTAATCTAGAAGCAGCAGAAGAAATAGCATACCAACTGCGCCTAAGAAATTTGTCAGGAATTATTATTGTGGATTTTATAGATTTAGGGGAACAGAAAGATAAAGACTACCTTATGAAATGTTTTGGGGAATTTTTAGATAAAGACCCCGTCAAAACAACTCTGTTAGGGCTGACTGCACTCAATCTTGCTGAATTGACCAGAAAGAAAATCAGAAGACCGATTTATGAGCAAATTAGGGGGATATAATTAGTTTTTTCAGACCATAGTCTAAAAAATATTCTCCTTGTAAGGGGTGCTTGCTATGTGGTATAATATGTAAATACATAAACATAATATTTTTATGGGAGAACCCCAATGTAAGACGTTTAGAAACGATTATTATCTATTTCATATGAATCATATAAAATTATTCAAAAAGGAGAATGACCATGAAATTAATCTATGCAATTGTTAGAGATGAGGACGGCAATAGAGTCATGGAAGAACTTAATAAGAGTGGATTTAGTGTTACGAAACTAGCTACAACCGGAGGATTTCTTCGATCTGGAAATACCACATTGATTATTGGTGTGGAAGAAGAACTGGTAGAGTCTGTAATTAAAGCAATTCGGACAGAATGTGAGTCCAGAAAACAGGTGATTGTAACATCTGCCCCTATGGTTGGACTGGGAAGTTATACATCAGTTCCCATTTCAGTAGATGTAGGGGGAGCGACTATATTTGTAATGGATGTAGAGAGATTTGAAAAGATATAAAGATACTGTGTATATCCCATCCAAAACAGACCATTTCTCCCTGGTTTTGACCAATCTCCAAATGACATATTATATCATCATTTAGCCACTTCCAGATGTAGTTTGTAGCTATACCAGGAAGTAAGGAAATCATAAAGGCTAGTATGTATTCCCTAAGGACACATCCTGTCAGCTAAAAGGATATAGCAGATTCTACTTTATTAGAAATAGTAGGAGTTGCCTATCTAAATCGGTGAATGGGTCTGTATGAATTTGACATAATAAAAGGGGAATCCTTTCTTTTGTTCACCCAAAAATAAAAACGGAAAAAATAAGGACATAAAAAAACAACCCCAGATGAAATCTCAAATGCTAATAAGCATGATTTTGTCTGGGGTTGCTTCTATTTTGTATTTGAGAGGGTAAAATCAGGTATTATCCGACAGCCCCTTTTTCAACTACCCTATTCTAATACACCGGTAGATTCTCTATATATCACATCCGTGCGTACATATGTAACTCGATAAGGAATCTCCTTATCATCAATTCTGGATAGTAGCAGTTCCGCCGCGATATTTCCCATGGCTTCGCTAGGAATGTGTACCGTTGTCAGATGTGGTTCAACAATTCTAGACTCCGCAGAGTCGTCAAATCCAACAATCAATATATCATTAGGAACAAATACGTTGATCTTCTTCAATGCTTTTATCAGATTGATAGCAATGAAATCGTTGGCACATATATAAGCTTTTGGTAAATTTGAAAGGGTGGACAACTGTTCATCAATCCAACTAGAATTATCATGAGGAGACTGTTTGTATTGAAGAATACACCTATTTGTACTGTATGGAACAGCCGCCTCTTTAATAGCATCTCTATATCCTTTCCAGCGTTCATAGAAGGATTGACAGTGATAGATGTCTCCAACAAATCCAATATCTGTGATATTGTTAGCAATTAACTTCTGGGTAATGCGGTAGATACTGTCATGATTCTCCATGTAGAGAAGATCAGCATCTAAAGGAATACCAGAAGGGTTGGCAGGAGTATCAGCAAAAAGTATGGGGATACCTTGGCTGCAGATGAATTCGGCATATTTCATGTCAAACATTTCAATACAGATAATAGCATCTGTGGTTTCTGAATTGAAGCTGGAAGGGAGGTTTAGCATTTCAAGATCATTTTGTCTTACCATATATATAGAGAGTCGATATCCCTTATCACTAATTTTTTGCTGAAATGTATTTAGCAGGTATGAACCAAAATGAGAAGCGTTAGGCATGGAGCGGGTAAGTAATGCAATTTCCCGATTCTCCGCTGGCTTTTTAAAAGATATATTAGGGTTGATGTAAGCAAACTGCTTATATCCCATTTCTATAGCTTTCTGAAAGATCATTTCTTTTGTAACATTTGCTATTGTTCCAGTATTATTCAAAGCTTTCGATACTGTGTTTCTTGATAATCCCATCGTATCTGCAATATCTTGAATCGTTACCTTCTGAGTCATTCTTCTACCCTCCCATACTTTTAAATATTTTTCATATGTTAGTATACACTATAACAATAAATGTGTCAAAAGTAAAAGTGAAAATGTAACATGTTTTCTATGTAAATTGTAATCTAGAAGCAGATTTACACAAATAAATATTACAAAATAGTGCAAATGTAAATATAAAACTAAAAATATACGATAAAGTAGTTGACAAAAAGGTGCAACATTGATAACATATCGTTATAAAGAATAACAATGTGCACAACAATGTCGAGGGTTCATAACAAAACAAAGCATACCGTATGGTGCAAATGTAACATAGTTGGAAATAATGACGATTATTCCAATGAAGAAAGGGGTAAAAAAGTGAATAAGCTGAAGAACAATACTGCAGCAACAACATCCCTCCAACAAGGAGGAAATAGGAAATGGCACTACATAAAAAAAAATTGGCAGTTATATATTATTTTTATGCTGCCAGCATTCGCATTAACGATAATATTTAAGTATCTGCCAATGGGAGGGGTACTGATTGCATTTAAAGACTACAGTGCTATGAAAGGTATACTGGGAAGTGAATGGGTTGGGTTTAAGTATTTTAGTAGATTTTTATCCTCTCCTGATTTCATGAAATACTTAATAAATACGTTAAAATTGAGCTTATACGGTTTGCTATGGGGATTTCCAATACCGATTTTGTTATCGCTTTTTTTGAACCGTATCAGAAGAGCTGGAATCAAGAAAAAAATACAGCTTATTATGTATGCTCCAAATTTTATTTCTGTCCTTGTCCTTTGTGGTATGATAAGAATTTATCTGTCACCGGTTGGACCTATTAATACGTTGCTGGGTACGGAATATAACTGGATGACTATGCCACAAGCTTTTCGAACCATTTATACTGCCAGTGGTATCTGGCAGACAGCGGGGTGGGCATCAATTATGTATACAGCTGCACTTTCCAATGCGAGTCAGGACCAGACGGAAGCAGCGATTATTGATGGAGCAAACATTTTTCAACAGATTTGTCATGTAGATATTCCAGCAATTAAAAACATTATAGTTATTCAATTTATTATGCAGGCTGGAAATATTATGAGTATTGGATTTGAAAAGGCATATGCTTTACAGACAGACCTGAATACACCTGCTTCAGAAATTTTGGCAACATATGTATATCGTATAGGACTTTTGAATGGTGACTATGGATTTTCAACGGCGGTTGGATTATTCAATTCGATTATTAATGTAATCCTGCTGATTAGCGTAAACAAAATCGTTTCCAAATTAAATGATGGCCAGGGATTATAGGGAGGAGAGTATATGATAAAGCAAAAATTTTCAAAGTTATCCTTGACAGATAAATTATTATTATCAATAGGATATATCTTATTAGGCTTATTTTTACTGATTATTCTGATTCCTCTGATTTATGTAGTGGTGGCATCGTTAATGGATCCCAATGTATTAAATAATCAGGGTATCAGTTTTGATATTAGTTCGTGGTCTTTGGGAGCTTATAGGCGTGTATTTGGAGATGGCAGTATATGGAGAGGCTTTCGTAATTCTATTTTTTATGCAGTAGCATTTACGGCTATTTCTGTAACAGTTACGATACTGGCAGCCTATCCCCTGTCAAAACCCGATTTTGTGGGAAAAAGCTTCTTTAATGTGGTATTTATCATTACTATGTTTTTTGGCGGCGGTTTGATTCCGACCTATTTAGTTATTACTAAATTAGGATTGACGAATAGCATCTGGGCGGTTCTTTTACCAACAAGCTTTAATGTTTGGAACATGATCATGGCAAGAACGTTTTATCAATCGATGCCAGCAGAATTAAGAGAAGCCTCTGCAGTTGATGGAGCCAGTGAGCTGACACATTTTTTTAAGATTCTTATGCCGGTATGCAAACCGATCATTGCAGTTTTGGCACTTTGGCAATTCGTTGCTATGTGGAATAGTTATTTTGATGCTATGATTTATTTGAATGATGCTAATATGCAACCTTTGCAGCTTGTACTTCGTTCCATTTTAATTAAGAATACACCACAATCAGGTATGATTTCCGATATACAAAGTACTGCAGAAATGTCAAAAGTTGCAGAATTGCTTAAATATGCAACGATTGTAGTCTCCAGTATACCATTGTTAGTGATGTACCCTTTCTTTCAAAAATATTTTGACAATGGTATTATGGTAGGATCTGTAAAAGGTTGAGTGTATGATTTATATTATAAAAAAGGGGAGATATTTAAAATGATGAAAAGAAAATTATTGAATGGTTTAAAAAAGTCAGCAATGATGGCACTAGCAGTAACATTGGCAGCAGGAACGTTAACAGCATGCAGTAGTGGTAGAAATTCTGCCAGTACAGCGATAGTTTCAGCAGAAGATATTATTTTTCCGCTGGCAGAGACTAAAGAATTGTCTTTTATCACAACTGCACCTGCAAAAACAACACAAAATCCAAATGAGAGAGCTATTTTTAAAAGGCTTGAAGAGAAAACAAATGTACATATCAACTGGACCTGTTATGTGACTGACCAGTTTGAAGATAAGAAGAATTTAGCTCTTGCACAGGCGAATAGTCTCCCAGATGGTTTATTCAATGCGGATTTGACCGATTATGAGCTGCTTCGTTATGCAAAACAGGGTGTTATTATTTCTGTAGAAGATCTAATTGACAATTATATGCCGAACCTAAAAAGTATCTTGGATGAATATCCACAATATCGTAAAATGATGACAACAGAAGACGGGCATATTTATGGCTTCCCTTGGATTGAGCAGCTAGGAGAAGGAAAAGAAGCAATTCAGGCAGTTGGAGGTATTTCTTATATTAATAAAAAATGGCTGGACTTCCTTAATCTTGAAATACCTTCGACAACAGCGGAATTTGAAGAGGTATTGATAGCATTTAAAAAGAATGCATCTGAAATAAAGGCAGAGTTTGGTATTGAAGGAGATATTATTCCGATGTCCTGTATTATCAATGATGGTGACCAGGATCCACGTATTCTGATTAATGGATTTGGTGAGGGTTATGGGGATCTCTCCGATCATATTTCGGTTACAGATGAAGGAGTGGTTATCAGTACGGCAACGCAGGAAGGATACAAAGAAGGGATTGAATGGCTGCATAGTCTGTATCAGCAGGGCTTAATTGATAAAGAAGCTTTTACACAGGAATGGGCCACCTATGTAGCAAAAGGAAAAGCAGGTCGTTATGGCGTATGCTTTACATGGGATATTGGAAATGTGGATAACTATGAGGATTGGGTAATGATGCCGGCACTTGCAGGACCAGATGGAACTGTAAATATCACACGTCAAAATGGTAGCGAAACCGGTGGCTTTGTTCGTGCAAGATCTGTGCTTACCAGCAAATGTAAAAACACGGCATTGGCAGCAGCGTGGTTGGATCAAATGTATGAACCACTACAATCACCACAGAATAACTGGGGAACTTACGGAGAAGATGGTGGTTTTCATATTTTTGAATTGGCGAAAAATACTGATGGAGAGGATATGCTAGTACATTCGGCTCTGAAAGGCGTATCTCCGGTAGATGTGCGTGAGAATGAACATGTAGGGGGACCACTTGCTATTCTGGATTCCTATTATAATAAATATGTAACCTGTCCCGACGATGCCCAGTGGAGATTGGATTTGATGCATAAAACTTATCTAAAGGATATGAAATCTAAGTATGTATATCCAGTTGTATTCATGAATCCGGAGGATACGGATCTTGTTGCACAGTTTACTACAGATGGATGGAAGGCTAAGCAGGCATCATATGGTATTAACCAGTATATCAATCAAATGAGGTCAGACTGGATCATGAATGGCGGTATTGAAGAGGGCTGGGATACTTATCTGACCAAACTGAAGGGGTATGGACTTAACGAATACCTTGCAATTAAGCAAAAATACTTTGATACTTATTATGATATTGCTGCAAAATAAATATAATGTTCATTAAGTAATGAAAAGATGATGTTATTATATCAGCAAAGCTGACAGGTCGATTGTAGCAAGAACGCAGTGGTATTCTTGTATATTAAAAGCTCCAGCGTTCATGTGTTTGCTGGCAGCTAAAAATGCCTCAGTCTGAACGTTATGTTCAACTGAGGTATTTATGGTATTGGAGAATGACGTATGTTATTAATAGAATAGGAGGAAATGTAAAATGATATTAGGTGCACTAGAAGCTGGAGGTACAAAGATGATTTGTGCGATTGGTAATGAGAATGGTGAGATATTAGAACAGGTTACCATACCCACTGAGACTCCAGAGAATACTTTACCAAAGATTATTGAATTCTATAGGAATAAGGGTATTGAATCACTGGGAGTAGGGTGTTTTGGACCTGTTGATCTGAATCATAATTCACCAACTTATGGGTACATTACTTCTACCCCCAAGATACCTTGGAAGAATTGTAATATTGTTGGTATTCTACAAAAGGAACTCCAAGTACCTATAGGTTTTGATACTGATGTAAATAGTTCTTGTCTAGGTGAAGCTACCTGGGGAGCTCTTAAAGGATTAGAGTCAGGTCTATATATAACAATAGGAACTGGTATTGGTGTTGGTATCTATTCCAACAAGCAACTGATACATAATATGCTGCATCCCGAAGCAGGACATATATTATTGGTGAAGCACCCAGAAGATGAGTATTCGGGTAACTGTCCATATCATAAGCTGTGTTTGGAAGGATTGGCAGCAGGACCAGCCATCGAACATCGTTGGGGAAGGCCTGCCGAGGAGCTGTTGGATAGTGATAAGGTGTGGGAGATTGAGAGCTACTACATCGCGCAAGCATTGATGAATTATATTCTGACTATTTCTCCCCATAGAATTATTCTTGGCGGGGGAGTAATGCATGTGGAGAAGTTATTCCCACTGATACGCAATAAGGTGAAGGAATTGAATAATGGTTATATTCAAACAAAAGAGTTAGAGAATCTGGATACGTATATAATCCCTGCCGCCCTTGATGATGCGCAAGGAATAATGGGATGTCTTCAATTGGCATTACTAGAACTGTAGAAAAGTGAGTGGATAAATCACAATTTAAAATGGTGAAGCTATCTTTTTGAAAAAATAGGAGAATTAAAATGGATTTAGTTACTAAAAAGGAAAATACAACTAAAAGAGAAAGTGAAAAAGTATCAGAAATGGAAAAATACCGCCCATTATATCATTATACGCCTAGGAAAAACTGGATGAATGACCCAAATGGAATGGTATACTTCGAGGGTGAGTACCATTTGTGTTATCAGCATGATAATTATGATAAAGTTTTTAGTGATATGTCATGGGGGCATGCTATATCAACGAACCTTATTAATTGGAAAGAATATCCAAAGGCAATAGTGCCGGATAATGATGGATTAGGATTCATATTCTCTGGGTGTGCAGTGATTGACAAGAATAATTGTGCTGGTTTTGGAGTGAATACCTTAGTAGCTTTCTATACTAGTACACACCCCAGACAACAACAGTGCATGGCCTATAGTATTAATAAGGGGAGGACGTGGAAAAAATATAGCAAGAATCCAATTATTAAGAATGAAGAGGGGGGGGATATTCCAGATGACTTTAGAGATCCTAAAGTAATGTGGCATAAAGATAGCCAAAAATGGATTATGTCCTTGGCTGCAAAAGATCATATAGAATTTTGGACCTCCTATAATTTAAAAGATTGGACAAAAGAAAGTGAATTTGGACAAGGGGTAGGATGTCATGGTGGTGTTTGGGAATGTCCAGATCTGATTGAATTAACTTTAGATGATGATAAGAATATTAAGAAATGGGTTTTATTAGTAAGCATAAACTCTGGAGGATATAATGGAGGTTCTGCAACTCAATATTTTATAGGTGAATTAAAAGGGATTAATGGAAAAATCACATATGTTAGTAGACAAGAAAAAGAAAAATGGATTGATTATGGAACTGATAATTATGCTGGGATTACATGGTCCAATGTAAAAAATAAAGCAATTGTTATTGGGTGGATGAGTAATTGGTCTTATGCATATCATGTGCCAACCTCAAATTGGAGAGGAGCGATGACTATTCCAAGAGAGCTAGGATTAAAAAATATTGAAGGTGAGATTATAGTTACAAGTAGGCCTATTGATGCATTAGAAAAAATAATAGGAGAGCCAATTGTCACAATAGAAGATATTAAACTCAATAGTAATATTAATGTGGGACCAGAATTGTGTTCCAGTAGAATAAATGTTGAAATGGATATTGCTGAAACAAAGGATATGGGAATAGAGTTATCCAATAGTAAAGGTGAAAATGTACGAATGGGATATGATTTGCAAAATAAATATTTATATGTTGATAGAAGTAATTCTGGAGATACAAGTTTTAATTCAGAGTTTGCTAGATGTAACAAGATAAAAGTAGATAGAAAGATGGAAAGATTGGAGATGGATATATTCATAGATAAATCTTCTGTTGAAGTATTTTTTAATAATGGGAGCTATGTAATGACACAGATTATTTTTCCAACTGAAAATTTCACTAAAGTAAAGATATATTCAGATGATAAAACAAAAATTAGAAAATTTGATATTAAAAAATTGAAAACAATAGATTAGTTGATCTGTATTATCCAAAATATATACTTGTTATTCTTGGCTTTGACTACAAGACAAAGCTCATAAAGAGACATAAGTAATGAAAACCATAAAGAACTTAAATAAAATATGTAATCAAAAAATACCCGGAGATTTTACTATTCTAAAATTTCCCGGGTATTTTTATTGTTAAAATCTTGTTATATCATATAAGCTGTCTAGGCTAGTATTTATTACTTGTTTTATTTATAAATATCAAAATAAACTTCTCCAGGAATGATATTACTATTACATTTTGTAACTATGTCATTCACAGTTTTGGTTACTGTACTTCTTATTGTAGATTGTTTGGATGTGCTTGGTGTAGTAACTGCATATCCAGAAGGCAGTCTGTCAGCTGACTTTCCTGAGAAACCATTTACATTACTCCATTTAGTTAAGGTGAATGTAGGGAGAGAGTAGTTGTAGCCATTGTCAAATGAAACTGTATTTTCAAAAGACGCCGTAACTGAACTATTGTTATTATCAAAACCCTTGTTGATATGGTTAAATGCTAAGCAATTTTTTACTACTCTGTTTAAATCAGATCCAGAATTAACAGAACCAAACTTAAATCCATTAGGGTTTCCAGCAAAACTGGCTCCTGACCAGCTAGAAGCAGAAATTACACCAACTTCAGTATTTAGGAAATTTGCTGTAGGTAAGCTAAATACACCATTTTTGTAGTTATTAGCAAAATTAGAATCCTGTTTACTTATTAATTCCACCAAGAAGAGACCTGTATCTAAAGATTTCCCATTATCAAAATCATATTTTCCTGTGAAGATATCAGGATTACCATTGTTCCAGCATGCAGATTCTTCATATCTTAGATCTTTAGAAAATCCACTATCTGTTTTGTCAAAGGAATCCCATGCGTCATCGGAATTTTCCCATGCATAACAACCAAAGAATGTATTTCCTGTGGTTGCACCTAATTTCGGTGAAAATCCATCAGCATTTCCGCCTAAGGTATAAACATCACAGTTTCTGTAACTATATACAAATCTCATGTTATTGTATGATGCGCCATTAGAGATTTGAATACCTGAATCATTATTGTGTCTGATAATACAATTCTCAACAGTATTGTAGTTTGCATCAACTCCCTTAATTTGTATACCGTTGTCTGGTGCTTTTTCGATGATAAGGTTTTTTACAGTATAATTAGAGCCTGTGATTCTTACACCAACACCATTATCACCTGATCCTATGAGAACACCACCTGTAGCACCAATCATAGCTGAGCGGAAAGTAGAAAAGTTAAGTACAGGGTAAGTGCCATCACTTTGTTGTACTCCAACAACAGAAACTGGGTTTCCTGTTTTACTTGAAAGAACCAATTGTGCGGTACAATTAAGATTTTTTGCATTTACATAAACAATACCTCCACCGCTAGTAGTTGACATTGTTTTTACTGCTGCTGCCAAATCAGTGAAGTTCGTTACAGTGTTGGAATTGATAGGTTGTCCAGGAAGATTGCCTGTTGTATCTAGCTGCACTTTATATGCATTAATTCCATTATTATCAGAATAAATATAGATAGTACCTTCATGGGTAACTGTAATACTTTCTCTAGAAACATCCTGGGAGAAATTCATGCTTCCTAATTCTGATCCATTTGCATCAACTACTTTAAGAATTCTGGTATCCGTACCACTGGATTTTGCAGTAACTTTAATGGTGGATTTACCTGAAATGTCAAAAGAAAGAGACCGAAAGGTTCTGCTACCACTTCCTTGTAAAGAAAGTGCATGTGTATAGTTATAGGAATCAAATGCCACAGATGAGGTTATTACACTCATTGGTTTCTCACTGGTTGCTATGAATTTCATATCTTCTACAGTTATTGTATTACTGATAGTACCTAAATCTCTGTAAATGGCATTACTGAAATTCCAGGACTTAGTATTAGTTTGTGCTGTTTCAGGAAGTTCAGTGGAAGCAAATGAATTCATTGGTAAACAACCTACCAACATAAGTATAATACTTATAACCATACATAAAGTTTTATTGAATTTTTTCATATAATTTCTCTCCTTATTATGTAAAATAATGTGTGCACACAATAAAAGTATAACTTATTCAACTAAATAAATATATGTATAAGTTCACCTATATTTTGCTATATATTTGTTAAATATACCCATTAATACCATATTATAGGATATTTTTACCAAAATAATAATTCTCTATATTTATAATTTTATATAATTAGACATATTAAGATAATAAAAAACATTTATATCTTGTAGGTTTATAGTTATGATAAATTAGAGTATAATGATAGTAGAAAAGCTTAGAGGGAATTTATACTAATAAAGTAAATTATCCCACCAAAAGCTTGTCAATGTATCTGCTTTTGGTGGGATATAGGTAGGTATTATAAGGGGGAAAGACTTCATGATTTCTAAAATATAATTGTAAACATAAACATCAATTATTGATATCTAATTATATCAATTTAAATAAAAAAAATGCTTACTCTGTAGGTGGTGTATTACTTTCAATTGAATCTAAACTATATTTTGTCTTTATATATTCATCAACTTCCTGTTGACCTTGTTCATCTAAATGCTGATACATTGAAAATAGTCCATTATACTGGGATTCAATGAGCATTGAATTATCACCCATCAATAACCAATCTGTGGATACATTAAAATATTTAGATAATGAAATTATAGTTTGAGCTGAGGGTTCAAATTTATCATTTTCATAACCACTTATATTACCTTTCGATTTCTCAACCAAATTTGCAAGTTCTTGAAGGGATAATCCTTTTCTAATACGCAATTCTTTTATCCTTTGTCCAATAGTCTTCATATGTAGACCTCCTGATATAATATAGTCATAACAAATATCTTTGCTAATTAATTAGTGTTTTTTCTTTTACCATCATCTGACTGTTGGTATGTGTATATTTTTCTTTTGTAAAAAGTAACTAACATGTGTTAAATTGAATAATTTAATGCTTTTATATGTTGGAAACAACTCATAGCAACCATTGTCTGATATCTTTTATACAAAATGTTTGTAAACCCTTGACAAGTTCCAATATTGAAACTACAATAATGAGAGACACAAGAAATCAAATTATCTTATGGAATTTGTATAGATTTTATTATAGCATGTATTAATCTTAACATAATTACAATATTATGTAAACAATCATTAACAGAGGATTTTAGGAGGCATTTATGAAAGATAGAAAATTGACCCCATTTGGTATTGCTATTAAAAAAGCACTAATTGATCAAGACATGACACAAATTGAATTTTCTGAGAAAATAGGAATATCCCCCAAATATTTAAGCCTTATTCTCTATGGAGAGAGATCTGGAAACAAATATATTGAATCTATTGTTGAGTCCCTTAACCTTAGTACATCATTTATTAATAACAGAATGGATGCCAAAGACTAGCCAACTAGTACTTTAGCATCATTTTTTCTATTCTTTTGCGAATTATGTTTTCTAAAATTAATAATTGCAAATAATATCATAGCTAAAACATCAATTACTAAGAAACTAATTGCAGCCACAATACCAATCCTATCAGCAATCACCCCTATAATCTGAGGAGTAATAATTCCACCTAATGCAGCTATTCCCATTAAAACAGCCATTCCTGTAGCAGATCCTTTGATTAAAGCACTTACATTAGAAACACAAGTAGGATAAATTCCTGCTAAGAAAAATCCAAATATAATCAATGAAATAGTAATTAGAATTGAGTTCTTTGTACTAATTAATAGAAGAAATGCTAATGTACTGCCAATACAGTTCATAAGGATTAATGTCCTTTTCTCCATGAACTTAGATAAGTATGCACAAGTAAGTCGCCCCAACATAATTGATAACCATGTAATAGACACCAGATTCCGTGCAAAGGAGGCATCTATTACCCCAGTGTTTTTTAAGTAGGTAACAAACCAGCCGTTGATACAATTCTCCAATCCTAAATAAAAAAATAATATGAATCCCACACAATAAAAATTAAAGTTCTTTAAATAGTTCGTATTTTTTTTGGCCGGATCTGAATTTTTGTGTTCGCTTTTTTCTTTCTTTACTACTATAAAGTCATCCTGTATAGGGATAGTAAGGAATGAAATAACTGAGGTAATACAAAGTACAATTAGGACACCTATAATTTGCTTCCAGTTAAATTCCATTTTAAGAAACACAGATATTAAAAATGGAGATAAAAAAGCTCCAAATGCAAAACAGGTATGCAAAATATTTAATGTAGAGGTCTTACCATTACTATAATCACTGACTACTGCATTATTAAAATTGCTAATAGAACCTCTTCCTATACCAATAAGGAGCATGAGTAAGTATAAAATCCCTATTGGAGGCATCATAATAAGACCAGTGAATGAAATAGGCACTAAAGAAGATAACAAAGCAACTGCCTTTTTCCGACCAACCTTTTTGTATAGAAGAGGAGTTACAAAGCTGGATAACAGGTTTCCTATGGCTAGACAAGATAAGAGCCCACCTGCAATGGTAAAACTAAGGTTTGCCTCTTCTATTAAAAGAGGGAGTATAGCACCAATCACTAAGGCTGACATTCCGCTAATAAAAAAATTATAGTAGCATCGTATAAATATTAATTGATTTTTCTTATTCACTATTCTTTCCTCCAAAATACTACTCACCAAAGTTAAGCATGATTTATTTAAGATATATGCGTAATCTCCAGTATACTTTGAAAATCTAATTAAAACAAGCAAATTCTTGTTTAAATACAGTGAAAACGAGAAAAAATAAGTTGACAATAACTTTTATAAATGATATTATTTTTTAGTGTGCCGCACAATGAGGTTTATAAGCACTGGAGCAATTCAGACACCAAAGTTGGCGAGTAATGTTAATAGGAGGTTCCATATGTACGCAATTATAGTAACAGGTGGTAAGCAGTACAAAGTATCTGAAGGCGATATTCTTAGAGTTGAAAAACTTGGAGTAGAAGCTGGAGATACCATATCATTTGATCAAGTTTTAGCTGTAAACAATGGTGAATTAGTAGTAGGACAACCTACAGTAGCTAATGCAACTGTTACCGCAACCGTAATGGGTGATGGCAAAGCTAAGAAGATTATCGTTTATAAGTATAAGAGAAAAAGCGGATATCACAAAAAGAATGGTCACAGACAATCTTATACACAAGTTAAAATCGATAAGATTAACGCTTAGTTAAAGCCATGATTAAAGTAACTATTATTGGAGATTCTGAAGATCATTATATTGGGTTTAAATTAGAAGGTCACGCAGGATATGCTGAACATGGTCAAGACATTGTTTGTGCAGCGGTCTCTGCACTTTCTCTCAACACAGTGAATTCCATTGAGAAATTAACAGAAGATTCTTATTTAGGAGAATCTGATGAGAGCAAAGGGATTCTAAAGTTTAAGTTCACAGGTAAGATTAGCCCAGAATCAAGAGTGCTAATGAAATCTTTGGTTCTTGGTTTAGAGACAATCAAAGAGGAATATGGTACTAGTTATATAAAAATCCTATTTAGGGAGGTGTAAATAATGTTGAAAATGAACCTTCAATTGTTCGCTCATAAAAAGGGAGTTGGTTCTACCAGAAACGGTAGAGATTCCGAATCCAAACGACTAGGAGCGAAAAGAGCAGACGGTCAATTTGTAAAAGCAGGTAATATTCTTTATAGACAACGTGGAACAAAGATTCATCCAGGAGTTAATGTAGGCCGTGGTGGAGACGATACTCTGTTCGCTTTAGTAGATGGCGTTGTAAGATTTGAAAGAAAAGGTAGAGACAAAAAACAAGTTTCTATTCGTCCAAGAGTAATTAATGAATCATTATAAGAAACAAGTTTTGACAGTTTCTTATAATTTGTAGGCAGTCGCCAAATGTCAGTAAACTGTCATTTGGCTCGTTGCTTTTACGAAAGTTTCATGGCTTCATACATAATGAATGTATGAAGCCATTTTTAAAGTAGTCACTGAAAGGTATTGGGTGAAGTTATGTTTGCAGATTATGCAAAAATATATATAAAATCAGGCAGCGGAGGCAATGGCCACGTAAGCTTTAGAAGAGAAATTTATGTACCTGCTGGTGGTCCCGATGGTGGGGATGGCGGTAGAGGCGGAGACATTATTTTTCAAGTAGAAGATGGACTAAACACATTGACCGACTTTAGACATGTGAGAAAATATGTTGCAGAGGATGGCGGAAGTGGTAGTAGAAAAAAATGCCACGGAGCAGATTCAAGTAGCCTGATTCTTAAAGTTCCTGAAGGAACCATTATTAAAGAAGCAGAAACCGGAAAAGTCATAGCAGATATGTCTGGGGACAATAGAAGAGAAGTGTTATTAAAAGGCGGAAGAGGCGGCTGGGGAAATATGCACTTTGCAACTCCAACCATGCAGGCACCTAAATATGCTCAACCTGGTAAAAGGGGTCATGAACTATGGGTGGTATTAGAGCTTAAAGTAATCGCGGATGTAGGTCTTATTGGATTCCCTAATGTTGGAAAATCCACCTTATTATCAAGAGTTACCAATGCAAAACCTAAGATAGCCAACTATCATTTTACAACCTTAAATCCTAACCTCGGAGTAGTAGATTTAGATGGACATTCTGGATTTGTAATTGCAGATATTCCGGGACTTATTGAAGGGGCATCAGAAGGGATTGGGTTGGGTCATGAATTTTTACGTCATATTGAGCGTACAAAAGTTTTGATTCATATGGTAGATGCTGCCTCCACAGAGGGCAGAGACCCAATTGAAGATATCAAAACAATTAATGCTGAGTTAGAAGCCTACAATCCGGAACTTTTAAAACGCCCTCAAGTAATTGCTGCCAACAAAATTGATGCCATTTATGATGGGGATGAAAATCCAATTGATAAACTAAAAGCTGAGTTTGAGCCTCAAGGCATAAAAGTATTCGGAATTTCTGCGGTTAGTGGAACTGGATTGAAAGAGCTTCTATTTTACGTAAATGAATTATTAAAAACGGTAGATCCTACTCCAATCATATTTGAACAAGAATTTTTCCCTGAATTACAAGTTGGTTCAGACCTGCCCTATACAGTAGCAAAAATAGATGACAATATTTTCGCTGTAGAAGGACCTAGGATTGAAAGAATGTTGGGATATACCAACTTAGACTCTGAAAAGGGCTTTGCTTTCTTCCAGAAATTCTTGAAATTAAATGGTATTCTGGATAAGTTAGAAGAAGCAGGTATTGTAGAGGGTGATACTGTTAAGCTTTATGATCTAGAATTTGATTATTACAAATAAAAATAAAACCAATAAGGAGAATATATGACAAGTAAACAACGCGCCCATTTAAAAAGTCTGGCCATCACCATGGATCCCATTTTTCAAATAGGGAAATCCAGCATTACACCTGAATTTACAATTGCTATTGATGAAGCATTAGAAGCTAGAGAGCTCCTAAAGTTAAGTGTTCTAAAAAACTGTATGGATGATCCTAATGGGATCGCTTTAATATTGGCAGAAAGAACTCATTCAGAGGTAGTTCAGGTAATTGGCAAAAAAATAGTACTTTACAGAGAATCAAAGGATAAGAAAAAAATTATGCTTCCAAAATAACCATAAAGGAGTTGTTAGGTTTATTATGAGGAAAATAGGAATTATGGGAGGAACATTTGATCCAATCCATATAGCTCATCTAATTTTAGCGGAACAGGGAATTGAAGAGTTTGACTTAGATGAAGTAATATTCATACCCACAGGACAACCTCCCCATAAGGCTGGAAAAAGAATTACTAATGCAAAACACCGATATGAGATGGTGAAATTAGCTATTTGTAATAATCCTAAATTCTCTTGCTCAGATATTGAAATTCTACGAGAAGGAAATACGTATACTGCTAAAACATTAGAAGTACTATGTCATCAATCACCTGAAGATGAATTTTATTTTATTCTGGGTGCCGATTCACTTTCTTATATTGATCAATGGTATGATCCTGAAATTATTTTTAGGCTATCTACTATTATAGTAGCTAATCGTGATCAAATGGAGAAACAACTGCTAGAGGAACAAATAAAACAACTAATAGATCAATATGGTGGCAAGATATTGCTCATGCAGACTCCTAATTTAGAGATTTCTTCTAATTATCTGCGAGGACAGGTTGCAAAAGGTACTTCTATACGGTATTATGTACCTAATGAGGTGAATACTTATATAAAAGAGTATACTTTATATAAAATTAAGGAAGAGGTTTAAACAGTGATGCATATTGATATTCTGAAAATAAGAAAAAAGGTCAAATCAAGTTTAGAACCAGCACGATATGAACATTCTTTGGGAGTATCCTATATGTGCATTGCTTTGGCTATGCGTTACAACTGCGACCTAGAAAAAGCAGAAATTGCAGGTCTACTTCATGATTGTGCCAAACGTTATGATGAAGAGATGATTCTTAATAAGTGCACAAAGTATAACATTAGTGTTACAAACAGCGAAATAGCCGCACCAGGTATTCTCCATGCTAAATTAGGTGCATTTATGGCTATGCATAAGTTTCATGTAGAAGATAAGGAAATTATCAATGCTATTTTGGTACATACCACAGGTAGACCTGGTATGTCCATATTAGAGCAAATTCTGTTTGTTGCAGACTATATTGAGCCACGCAGAGATAAGATTCCTAATTTAACTAATATACGTAAGATTGCCTTTGAGAATCTGGACCAGGCAACTTATATGATTATTGAAAATACCTTAAACTATTTAGACTTCCAGAAAAGGCCCTTAGATCCTATGACCAAAAGAGCATACCAATATTATATTGAAAAAAAACAAGAAAAGGAGATTTAAATGAATAACAAATCAAAAGAAATGGCTCGAATTGCTTGTAAAGCATTAGAAGACAAAAAAGGAGAGGATATTCGCATCATTGATATTCAAAATGTATCTGTGATTGCTGATTATTTTATCATTGCAAGTGGTTCAAATACCAATCAGGTTCAGGCTTTAATTGATAATGTTCAGGATGAATTATTTAAGGAGGGACATACATTTAGACAGATGGAAGGGTATCAGACTGCAAATTGGATTCTACTAGATTACAATGATATTATCATTCATGTATTTTCTAAAGAAGACCGTATGTTCTATGATTTAGAAAGAATCTGGAAAGATGGTTCCTCTATATCACTTGAAGATTTAGAAAAATAATGTAAGATAAAAATACTTCCTATGTGAGTTTACCATTGATTTGGTGACTTTCATAGGAAGTGTTTTTTATTACATAAGTCTAAAAAGACCAATTACTTTACCAAGTACATCCACTTGTTGAACTATAATGGGTTCCATAGTATCATTCTCTGGCTGAAGGCGGATATGATTCTTTTCTTTATAAAAAGTTTTTACAGTTGCCGAATCATTTAATAATGCCACAATAACATCACCATCACTGGCAGTTTCTTGTTTCTGGACAATTACCTGATCATTATTATAAATTCCAATATTAATCATACTATCACCTTTTACCTTAAGCATATATACTTCAGAATTAGGCAGGATTTCAACAGGGATAGGAAAATAGTTTTCCACATTCTCAATTGCTAAGATAGGCTCCCCAGCAGCCACAGTACCTATAATTGGTACATTGACGATTTCTCTTCGACTTAAATTAAATATATCATCTACAATTTCAATTGCTCTGGGCTTAGTAGGATCTCTTCGAATATAACCATTCTTTTCTAAGGTCTCTAAGTGGGAGTGAACGGATGATGTTGATTTTAATTGCACTGCATCACAAATTTCCCGTACTGCTGGTGGATACCCTCTATGTAAAATCTCACTTTTTATATATTCTAAAATTTCTTGCTGTTTTGTTGTTATCTTGCCATATGCCATAACAATTCCTCCTAAACCTCGATTTGTTATATAATAACATATTTTAAAGGTTTTTGCAAACAAATGTTCGCATTTTTATAAATAAATTAATAGATTCCTATCCACCATTAATTTACCAAGAAAATGTATTTCAAAAAAGGGAAACAAATGTTCTGTTTTTATATTGACAAACATTTGTTCTATATATATAATAGTGATACAAACATTTGTTCTAAACACTTGTTCGTATCACTATTATAACGGAGGGCGTATACATATGAAAAAGCAACTTATAGCAACTATTTTATTAATTTTTATCGGAGCTCTAATTTTTGGAAATATTTTGGTAGAAGCCACTAATACCCAAGACAAGCAAAAGACATTACATAAATACTACACCAGCATTCAGATTGAATCTGGAGAATCCTTATGGAGCATCGCAAAAGAGTATAAAAGCAATGGTAATGCCAGCACAGTTGAATATATTGAGGAAATAAAATCAATTAATGGGTTAAATTCAGACACCATTTGTGCCGGTGAGTATTTAACCATAGTTTATTACTCAGATGTATATAAATAATTACTATCTACAGAGCCTGCCAGCTTAGTTTAACATTGCAGGTTCTGTATTTTATTATATGGTTCTTTGTTTTATAGATTATAGATAACATACAGGTAATAAAACATTGATCTATTTAAATAATTTCACACTATCTTAGGAACAAGTGAAAAATTCAAATTTATATCCTTATCATCTATTCTCAAAAGATAATAGCTCTTTCTTTTTCGACAAAATTACTGTATTATATGGTGATAACGTTTCTGGAAAATCTTCACTCTTAAATATTATTGCTAAGACACTGCATATAAAGGGAGGAGAAGAGGTAGATAAACCCTACTTATCGCTATCTCACAGAATGGCGTTATGGTCTTGGTCATGACAAGGATTACAAAAAATCCCTTCAGATAGCAGTTATACTAAGAGTGTTTTTAGTGGGCTAGAGAATATAAGATATTTTTATAATTTTTTAAACAACATGATTCTGAATTTAAATAAATAGGACATACTAACTTATAAAGGCGAAAACGAAGCAGAATATATCTATGTTCGTACTCAGAAAGGAGATATTAATGTTAGTAATAGGAGCACATTTATCAATAGCAAAAGGGTTTACCAATGCTGCAAAAACCACCATAGAAATTGGTGGGAATACATTTCAATTCTTTAGCAGGAACCCAAGAGGGGGAAATGCAAAGGATTATAGCGAAAAGGATCTCCTTGATTTTCAGAAAATTAGAATAGATAATAATTTTGGTCCAATTATGGCACATGCACCATATACCTTAAACCTTGCTAGCGCAAAAGAAGATGTATATGATTTTGCTAAGAGAGTCATAAAAGAAGATATCAAACGAATGAACGCTATAGAGATAGAATATTACAACTTCCATCCTGGAAGCCATGTAGGCTTGGGCATTGATCCTGGAATTGATAATATAATTGAAGGTCTCAATCAAGGAATAAAAGGTGATGAAAAAATAACCATACTTTTAGAAACCATGTCAGGCAAAGGAAGCGAAATTGGATTTCGATTTGAGCACCTAAGAAAAATCATAGATGGAGTAGATTATAATGAAAAACTAGGTGTTTGTATGGATCTCTGCCATGTGTTTTCGGCAGGATATGATATTGTAGGAGATTTTAATGGGGTAATTCAAGAGTTTGATCATATCATTGGACTTGATAGATTAAAGGCTATTCACTTAAATGATAGTATTATGCTATTTGGTGCTAATAAGGACAGACATGCAACCATAGGTGATGGACAAATAGGATTAGAACCGATTCTAGCTATTATGAAACATAAAAATATGAAAGATCTTCCATTTTATTTAGAAACTCCATTAGATGAAGATGGACATAAAATTGAAATAAATATGATCAAAAAAAACTTAATATAAAAGTAGATGAGGGTAACCCCAACCATAATTTAGAATAAATCAATGCCCTTAGCATAAAAAACTCCAGATAATAATGGAAATTATATTAAAAATGAAAGCACCTCTTTGTGATAAGATTTAGTTTGCTAACAAAATCAAAAACAAAGGCTGGTGCTTTCTATTTTTCTGTATATTAATTCAAAAATAAGAAGTTGCTTCATAGATGAATGCTCATCTAATTTTGCAAGTACCTTTTCAAGTTATAATTAAAATAAATGTATATTTTTATTGATAATTTTGGAAAATTCATATATAATGTTAAATATTAGCATCGGCTAACTCATTTTTTATCAAACGGTTAGCAGTAGGTAACTCATCTAGATAATAAGAGAGGTTTTAATGAATAAGTAAAAAATATTGTCATATTCGCAGCTTCACTAATAGCTGCCCACATGTCCATATTGGGAGGAGGTACTATTTGACAGGGAATCAAGCAGATTCTGAAAAAAAGAAAAACTTTGGAACAATAAGCTATGGTAGAACAAAGATGCAAAAGGATATGATACTAGAGAATTTGAAAGAACAGGGGTGCAGAATAACAAAACAGCGCATCATAATAATAGATATCATTTTACAATATGATTGTTCTTGCTGTAAGGAAATATACTATAAAGCATGGAGAATTGACAACAGAATTGGAGTAGCTACTGTTTACCGAATGGTGAATACACTGGAAGAAATGGGAGCTATCAGTCGTAAAAATATGTATAAAGTAGCATATCCTGAGAATTGTTCTCTGGAGGATGCCTGTACAGTGGTGCTAGATGACGAAACTACATATATTCTTTCTGCTCAGAAATGGAATGCCATTATAAAAGCAGGTCTAAATGCCTTTGGATATTTGGACAAACAGAATATTGCATCAGTGACAGTAAATCAATGTGATTTCTAGTTTTGAAATCATAGTACAAACCTTCATTTATCCTACAACTGTATTAGAAAAATCAATAAAGTAAGAAACAAGAAAATGTCGCAGAATCAATTATAACAAGATCAAATGCGATTTTTTTTGTATGATAAGCATAAGGATTTTACAGGGAACTATAAATGGCAGTGGGAGATATTCGAATAATATGAAACTAGGTTTCATATTGATGTAAGGAAGGAAATATGCTAAAATGTAATATTGTTTCAATTTTGATGATGATGTGAATATCATAAAGAGAATTTCTATAGGTCGCACAACAACCTATCATCATCTAGATAAACTAACAGAAAGTGGTAAAATACGCAGATATAATATTGACGGAGTATCTGGCGCTTGTTATCAATATATAGATGAAATAAAAGGTTGTCATGAGTATTTACACCCAAAATGTGAGGATTGTGGTAATTTTTCTCATTTGTACAATGATATGTCAAATGAAGTGTAGCATTATATTTTCGATAAACATACATTTCGGGTCAATAACATAAAGACCATACTTTATGGGATATGCGAATCGTGCCTGCATAAGGGTTTGATTTTTAAAAGCCTTAATCTTTTGAAAGGAGAAAACAGACCATGAGCTGTATGACACAAATTAGCTTGAACGGTAAGCAATCTAAAAAAAGAATTATCCTGCTTGTGTTTGTGTTTGTTTTTTGTTTTAGTATTCTTTCCATGCTTTTTGAAGTATTATATTTGACTCATGAAGGTCACGAACAAGATTATAATAAGGTTGGTGACAGTTGCACAATCTGTGCCGAACTACAAAACGCAAAAAAACTATTAAAGCAGCTCAGTACAACCTTTGTCAGTGTTATATCTTTGCTTGCCTGCTTATTAGCTGCTATTGCGATTTTACGGTTTGCTTCATCCAACATAACTACTCTTACCCCTGTTATGTTAAAAATCAGAATGAATCAGTGATAACCTCCACAAGGGAGTGTTATGCCCATTTGCGAGGGCTGGATTTTTATACCCGTTTTTAGTTGCATTTGGTGTTTCCCTACATTTTATTTCAAAAAAACAAATATGGAGGTTATTATCAATATGAAACGATTTATTTCACTGATTCTTATATTGGGATTGCTGACAATAATGTTGTATAGTTGTAAGCAAACTAATAAACCGAAAAACACAAAATCAAATGACAGGATAAACGTCGTTTGTACAATATTCCCTCAATATGATTGGGTGCGTCAAATTCTTGGGGATAAGGCAGATAATGTGGAGTTGACACTACTTATGGATAGTGGGGTTGACCTACATAGCTACCAACCAACAACAGATGATATTATAAAAATTTCTACTTGTGACCTGTTAATTTATGTGGGTGGCGAATCTGATAAGTGGGTGGAGGATGCACTTTCAGAGGCGGTCAATCCGGATATGGTCATCATCAATCTTCTGGACTCCCTTGGCGACTCAGTGAAAATGGAAGAAATCATTCAAGGTATGGAAGATGACCATGATCACGGAACAGAAAATTTTGATGATGATGATGTGCAAGTCCGCAATATATCCGACTGGTCTGGTGAATGGAAGTCTGTCTACCCATATCTCCTTGATGGTACTTTAGCTAAGGTTATGGAACATAAGGCAGAAGATAGTGATGAAATTAGTGATAAAAAAACAGCGGATGAATACTATAAATACTATCAAACTGGATATGAAACTGATGTTGAGAGAATTGTTATAGATGGAGATACTATTGAGTTTATAACTAATGGTACTTCTTCTAAAGCTGAGTACGTATACAAAGACTTCGTAATCCTAACTTATGAATCTGGTAGCAAAGGTGTACGTTATCAATTTGAAGCAGTTGGAGATACAAATGGCGCTCCACGATTTATTCAGTTCAGCGATCACTTGATTGAACCCAGTGACTCAGATCATTATCATATTTACTGGGGTAATGATGGGTTTGATGTATTGCTGGAAGAGATGGATAACTGGCCTACTTATTATCACGCTAACATGAGTGGAGATGAGATTGTTGATGATATGCTGGGTCATGAGGAAGAAACAGAGTATGATGAACATGTTTGGCTCTCTCTAAAAAACACAGGAGCATTATGTACTGTGATTTTTGATGCACTTTCTTCACTGGATACTAATAATGCTGAGATATATGAAAAAAATCTGACCACATACACTAAAAATTTAACAACTTTGGACACAGAATACCAAAACGTAGTAGATGGTGCATCTATCAAGATGTTGCTGTTTGGTGACCGTTTCCCCTTTCGCTATCTTGTGGATGATTATGGACTGAGCTACTATGCTGCATTCTCTGGCTGCTCTGCTGAAACTGAAGCCAGCTTTGAAACCATCGTATTTCTTGCTGAAAAGGTGGACGAATTTGCTTTGAGCTCCATTATGGTAATGGATAGGGCAGATCCATCCTTTGCAGAAACCATCATTAGTAATACAATGGATAAAGATCAGCAAATCCTTGTACTAAATTCTATGCAGTCAGTGACGGCAGGTGAGATTAAAGGTGGGATGACCTACCTATCAATAATGGAAAACAATCTGGATGTGCTGAAAGATGCACTACAATAATGGGAGGAATCATATGGCACAATTAACCTGTCAAGACCTGATCCTTGGTTATGAAGGAAAAACTGTAGTCTCTAACATTTCCTTCACTGTAAATAGCGGAGACTACTTGTGTATTGTTGGAGAGAACGGTTCTGGCAAAAGCACGCTGATGAAGACCATAATAAAAATGAAAACGCCCACATCAGGGCAAATTATAACAGGAGACAGTTTGATGTCAAATGAGATTGGTTATCTTCCACAGCAGACTATGGTACAAAAGGATTTCCCGGCATCAGTTAGAGAGGTTGTCCGCTCTGGCTGTTTGAACCGCTGCGGGTTGCGACCTTTTTACAATAATACTGAAAAACAGATGGCCAATGATAATATGGAAAAGCTCGGAATTATCTCACTGGCAAAACACTGTTATCGTGAACTGTCTGGCGGACAGCAGCAGAGGGTGCTTTTAGCAAGAGCCTTGTGCGCCACCCGAAAAATCCTGTTGCTTGACGAACCTGTGGCGGGGCTTGATCCAAAGGCCTCAGCAGAAATGTATACTTTAATTGAGAAACTAAATAATAGCGGTATTACCATTATCATGATTTCTCATGATATAGCCGCTTCTATCAAATACGCCTCCCACATTCTGCACATTGGCGACCAGTCTCAGCTGTATTTCGGGACGAAGTCAGAATATATTGAGAGTGAGGCGGGTTGTAAATTCGTAGGATTGGGAGGTGAACAGGCATGGCTGAGATTCTGAATAAACTTGTTTCTTATTTCCAATACCCTTTTGTATGCTATGCCATGATTGTTGGTGTTCTGATTGCATTCTGTTCCTCGCTTTTGGGCGCGACGCTGGTATTGAAGCGATTTTCGTATATTGGGGACGGATTGTCCCATGTTGCTTTCGGCGCTATGGCTATTGCCTCAGCATTAAACTTGACAAACAATTTTCTTTTAGTCTTGCCTGTGACAGTAATCAGTGCCATCCTGTTGCTGCGCACAGGGCAAAATGCAAAGATTAAGGGTGACGCAGTCATTGCAATGATATCTGTGGGTACACTTGCTGTTGGTTATCTTATTATGAACCTTTTCTCTAAGTCTGCCAACATCTCTGGAGATGTTTGTGCTACATTGTTTGGCTCTACCTCAATCCTAACATTAACTAAGACTGAGGTGTGGTTATGCACTATTTTGTCTGTGCTAGTGATTGTGGTGTTCTTGTTATTTTATCATAAGATATTTGCTGTCACTTTTGACGAGGATTTTGCCACAGCAACTGGAACTGAAGCAAACATATATAACCTGATTTTAGCCGTTATTATCGCCTTAATTATCGTTTTGGCTATGAATCTTGTAGGTTCACTTTTAATTTCAGCATTGGTGATATTCCCAGCTCTGTCAGCCATGCGGGTATTCAAGAGCTTTAAGGCCGTAATACTATGCTCGGTAGTAGAGTCAGTGACATGCGCTGCCCTTGGAATCTTAATTTCCATTTTGGTCGGAACCCCAGTAGGCTCTACCATTGTAGCTGTGTATATTTTAGGTTTTACCATATTTAGTGTAATTGGAATGTTAATAAGGAGGTGAAATAAATGATAAAATATGTATCTGTATTTTTAATCTTAAGCCTTATGTGTATGTTCGTTATGGGTTGTACAGATAAGGGAACATTGAAGATTGATAACAACAACCCAATAACACAGACCTCTATAGGTAATAAAAGAAATATTGATGTGGACTTGACCGAATTAAGTAGTACGATGGTTTATGCTGAAGTAAATAACATAATGGTTAATCCTGATGACTATATAGGTAAAACCATGAAAATAAGTGGACCTTATTATGCATCGTATTATGATGAGACTGACACATATTACCATTATGTAATTATTGAGGATGCAACTTCCTGCTGTCAACAAGGTTTGGAGTTTATATGGAATGGCGACCATACATACCCTGATGACTATCCGGAAAATAACACAAAAACTGAAGTGGTTGGTGTGTTTGAGAGTAATGAAGAGCTTGGTCAAATCTATTATTATTTGGCTGTTGATGACATATCGATTTTTGAATAAATAGTAAAATATTAGGGATATCGTTCAATTAATGAAACAAGTCAATTGAGCGATATCCCATTCGTATTTTTAGTTCATCAAGAGCAAAAATGCTCTTGTTTTTTTCTGACTCCAAACTGTAGTTAATGACTCTTTTTGTAAAACTCTTATTTCTCATCTTCTAAATGGCTTAATTTTTCATTTAAATTGGAAGCATTCTTAAATTCACTAATTGTCTTTCCTATGGTTTTACCGATTTGTGGCAGTCTGCTTGGACCAAAAATGATAAAAGCAATAAATAGAACTAATACTAATTCTGATGTACCAACACTCATTGAAATACCTCTTTTCTATTTTAATAAATTTCTTTTACAATATAACAAATATTACCTTAAAAAGCAATTTATTGTACCGATAATCTTTATCATTAAGATGATTGTATATTTACAGTATCATTGGTACAATAAATAAAAATTAGTCAAGAAGGAGAAAATTATGCCAGCAAAATGGAATGTTAAAAAATCAAATCATTTAAAATATGAGGGATTTTTTAAACACTTAGAAGAACTTCGCAAACACATTATTATCTCTTTGGTGGTATATCTAGTTACTTCCCTGCTTTGTATTTTCTTCGCATCCAATATATTTAATTATCTTATCAACTGGAATCAGGGATATGAATTTATTTATTATGGTCCTTCACAGTTACTGGTACAGCATATAAAAGTAGGCATGATAGCCGGGTTTTTTATATCCTTACCAATAATTCTATACGAAATATGGAAATTTATATGCCCTGCACTAACAGCCAAAGAGAAAAAAATAATGCTGGGACTATTGGGTTTTGGAACGCTCTTTTTTTCACTTGGTGTTATTTTCGCAAAAACAACCATCATTCCTTACACACTGGATTATTTGCTCACTTCTAACTCAAGTCCCCGCATCAGACCCATAATTACAGTTGAGAACTATATTAATTTCCTTTCGGCTTTACTATTAGTCTTTGGAATGATATTTGAGATTCCCATTTTATTAGCTGCATTCACACAATTTGGATTGTTAAAAGTTAAATGGCTGATAAAAGGCCAGCGGTATGCCATAGTAATTATATTTTTTGTGGCGGCAGTTATTACACCACCTGATGTAGTTTCACAAATTATGGTAGCGATACCTCTGATTATATTATTTCAGTTTAGTATTGGCATTTGTCGACTTATTGAGTACTTTAAAAGAGAAAAGCATAACTCATAAGAAATGTCATTTAAATTCCCCGCTGCGGTCTGTGTAGGAAGTATGTAATAATTTTTTTGCAGTTGATCCGCAGGGGCGGCCAAGATAACTACTATACAACTTTTTTAATTCACTATTTTCTAGAGCCATATGACCGCTGCAAGATAAGTCACTTTGGTACAGTCCCTTTTGTCTCATAGTCATATTACCTGTATAGAGGGGGGTTCCACCTCCCCCAATACATCCACCAGGGCAGGCCATAACTTCAATAAAATGATAGGGGCAGGTTCCTGCTTCGATTTGTTCCATAATGTTATTGAGGTTTCCGATACCATTGACAGCAGCAACCTGAAATATATGCTCCCCAATGGTAACACTAGAGGTCTTTACGCCATTTTGTGAACGAAGTGGTGTAAAAGAGACTTCAGGGAGATTTCTTTTTGTAAGTAGTATCGAAATCACTCTCAGTGCCGCTTCCATAACACCACCAGAAGTACCAAAAATACGGGCTGCTCCTGAAGATTCTCCCATCAAATGATCAAATTTCCCATCTTCTAGCTCAGCCAAAGATATGTTTTTTATTCTAAGTAGCTTTGCAAATTCCCGAGCAGTTAGTACCAAGTCTACATCTCTAATCCCCTGAGAATTCTTCATTTCAGGTCGGTTGCATTCATACTTTTTAGCAGTACAGGGCATTACAGAAATATGGTAGATGCTTTCCGGACTCTTATGATATGTTTTGCAGTAATAAGATTTCACCAAAGCTCCAAACATCTGCTGTGGTGATTTACAAGAGGAAATATAATTAAAAATAGATGCATGATTTTTTTCTACATATGTAATCCAACCAGGGCAACAGGAAGTTATCATAGGAAATGGACCGCCTTTTTGGAGACGATTGATAAATTCATTACCTTCTTCCATAATGGTCACATCCGCTCCGAAATCTGTATGAAATGCATGTCCACCCAGCTGTTTCATAGCGGTTGCTATTTTTTTTGAAACATCAGTGCCAGAAGCGAATCCAAATTCCTCTCCTAACATATTTTGTACGGAGGGTGCAATCTGCCATACAATATTTTTTTCTGAATCTGATAATGCAGACAATGCTTCTGAAAGCGAATCTTTTTCCACCAAAGCACCAACTGGGCAAACCTTTACACATTGCCCACAATTAATGCATGGGGTTTGAGCAAGGGGAACCTCACCTTTTGTGTTGGAATAGGTTTTCCCATTTTTGACATAAAGTTTATAAATTCCGATTTTCTGAACTGAGTCACAAACCTTAATACACTCCTGGCAACCAATACATAGACTTATATTTCGTTGGATTGTTGGGCTAGAATCATCAATCATGTTATAGGTGTCCAAAGTATCTGCAAATACCTCTTTTATAGGGTGATAAAACTTTTTTAATAGAGACATAGCTGTTAAGCTGGCGGCTCCTGTGGCAGCTATTTTTAGGAAATCCCTTCGGGATACATTTCTAGTGGATATGTTCGCTTCAGATTCTTCATGGGTTTTTTCTAATTTTTCATTCATTTAACATTTCCTTTCAACATAAAATAGGGTTGATCATAATTAATGCATATTATATACAGCATAATTTCCAAAAGTCAATTTGAAAGTGTTTATAGATAAAGTTTATCATTAATAAATGAGGCATTATCAGCAAATATGTTGTGTGAAGAGTATTTCTGACCTAGTATCAGATTGTTGATAATTATTATCATTGGAATACATTGACAATTTAGTTTTCGTAAACTATTATTTGACTTGTTAGTTTCACAAAAATAAATGAAGGAGGAATGATATGAAACGTACTTTAGCACTATCTCTATCTTTATTATTAACTTTAGGCAATGCATTTCCAGTTTTTGCGAATCCCATTGATGCAGGGGGGAATTTACAGGATGGTACATTTAGTGGGGTATCTATTTGTAATCCACAAGATGCTCTAGATTATGACCCAGTGGAGGGATGGGAGGATTTTGAAAGGTATCCATTACAGGTATCCATTACTGTGGAAGGAGGTACAGTAACAAATATTTCTAATATTGTAGAGTGTAATGCAGATGGGGAACCTATGGTTTTAAATACTTCAAATACATCATACATAAACAGAGCAAAAAGACAACTTATCTCAACAATTCTTAACAATAGCGGAACAGATGGTATTGATGCTGTTAGCGGTGCAACTTGTTCTTCAAAGGCAATTATGGCTGCTTATGAAAGTGCTGTTGTTGCTTCGAGAGAAGCCTATGAAGTTCCGATAAGCGGTAATAGGAATGTAGTCACTGCTTATGGAACTACACCCATGACTTATTTTGAATATTATGAAAATGAGGTGAAACCAGATATATCCTTGAATGAAGATGGTTACTACGATGCAGTTACCTCAGCCACTAAGGGTAAACATACAGCTGACATTGGAACTATGCATAACTGGTCTTCTGATGGAGTAAATCTGACAATTGATGGTTTAAAATCTATAGATGTAGTAGTTGGATTGGATGAATTAAATAGTCTAACAGCAGAGCATGATTTAGACTCTGTTAAGGCATCACTATTAGAAAAACAAATTACTCTAACCTACTTTGAGGATGAAGAAGGAATTCTTTATAATTCAGAAGGGATAGTAGATGAGGATCAGAAACTGAATTTTGCATCGGTAAAACCATTACAATCTGATGAAACATATGGTGCAAGTGTTGATATAACTAACAAGGCTGTTAATGATATCACTGAATATGTGGCAGATGGTCAGGTTGTTGGAACTGTTAACTATAATTCTTCTTATGGGGATTTAGAAATTGGTATACATTATTCGGGTATACTAGGCAAAACCGGAATGGGAATCAGCCTTCTAGATGATTCTACTAAATCCATATGGAATGCATACAAAAATAATGTCTATGCAATTACTTTGACCAATGAAGAAACTGCTGATACCTATGGAGCTGTTTGGTATGAGGATATATGGACAGAAGGAAGCCATGGTTCGTATTTCCAAGTAGCTATTAACCGAGCTGACAGAGTGGTAAAAGGAAACCCCATTAAGGCTGGAAGATATGCGGATTTGGATGTTGGAACCTATACCATTCATGTAAAATCTAAAGGTTATGAGGATGTTGTTGTGTCTGGATTAAATATTGAGGAAATCCTTGAAATATCACCTGTTCTTGTAAATTCTCAATTTTCAACAGCAAATACCAGTATTTCTCTAAACCTAAATACAGAAGGGGTTGCGTATACTTATGCCAATCAGTTAGCAGGCGCTACCCATTCCTTGGTATTCGGTTCAGGAAGTAGTGGTGTTTTAGTAACACCACACATAGAAACCTCAGCTGATGGGAAGACAATTACCATTGGTAATGAGGAAGGAAACCTACAACCCGGAAATTATGTATTGACATCAAAAATAGAAGGTTTCCAGCCTGTGACCTATAGATTTACTCTAGTATCCACACAAGAACAATTATCTATGAAAGTGGGCGATTCCTTATATAGCGCTGGTGACTCTGTAACTGGGAATATTGGTACTCCAATCTATTTAGTCAATGCAGAAGGTGATTTTGTAGAAGGTTATGGTAATGGAGCTACTATTACAGTAAATGATGTGGCAGTCCCCTCCAATGGTTCAAATGGAATTAAAGTTCTGGTTTATGATAGAACCAATCAAACACTTTATATTGACACAAGTGTAAGTACCTTCCAAAATCCCGGGGTGTATCAAGTGAAAGTCACAACATCAGGATTTGAAACATATACCTATACTTTTACCTTAGAAGCACCAGAACCAATACCAGAACCGGAGATAGAGACAGAACCAGAAGTGAAAATTTTTATGAGTATAGGCGGAACTATCTATTCTCTAGAGGAATCAGTCACCACATGGATTGGAACTCCAATTTATCTGGTGGATACAGAAGGTAATTTCGTAGAAGGCTATGGAAGTAGTGCATCTGTTACAGTAAATAATGTGTTAATACCATCAAGTGGTTCAAATGGTATTCCTATATTGGTATACCATGCAGCAGAACACAAGACTTTTATAGATACAGGAGTGAGTACATTTGCTGAGCCAGGAGTGTATCATGTAACGATTACAACTACAGGATTTGAAACATATACCTATGTGTTTAGATTGACCAAATCGGGTGTTAACAACAATATAAACACAAGTAATTCTGGCAGCAGTGGTACAACTAGTTCTAATATAAAGAAAACGTTAACTGGGACTTATCCTACTAGTGAGGGAAACTCTAATAACTGGCGTCAGGATGAAAAAGGTTGGTGGCTCATCACTACTAGCAATTCCTATGCAAAAAATGAGTGGAAAATGGTAAGTGGAAAATGGTATTTCTTTGATGCTTCTGGATATATGGCTACGGGATGGAGACAGTTGGATAACAGCAATTGGTTCTATCTAAAATCCGATGGTTCCATGGCAACAGGATGGTTACAGGAAAACAATCAATGGTATTATCTTTATGAATCAGGAATTATGGCAACCAATTGGCTTTTAGTAAATAATTTATGGTATTTTTTTAATCCTAATGGAACCATGGCCGTAAATACTACAATTGATGGTTGGAGTGTAAATGAATATGGTTGTTTAGTAGAAAAGAAATAACTATGTATAAAAGATTAATTATCATACTACTATTATGGGGTTGTGTACTAAGCTTTGGTTTTTATGTGGATCATAGCAGAGAATTGTCGGGCAATAAGGAGAATGAGGAAATAATAATAGAATTGCCGAAATATCTTACCTCAGGCACTGTATCATATATCTCCCAAAACCAAACCCGACTCATGCTAGCTGATGGCGTTTATTCCGGAAACGGAATATGTACGCCTGATGAATATCAGGCATTTGAAGAATACATGATATATTTGAAATTTCTTGTTAGAGATGGTCAAATTATAGAAATCTATGATATTGTGGGATTAAAAAGTAATGGTGATCCTATGGAATCCTCCAATGAAAGATATCTAATTAGAGCATCTTCTGGATTATTGGTAAGTATTGTAGAGGAGCAGGGAGTTGATGGTGTGGATGCCATATCAAGGGCAACCTGCTCTTCTAATGGGATTTTTCTAGCTTTTGAAGATGCATTGTCCAGCAGCCCTACACCACCCGACGCTGGGGGAGACGGGCAAGAAACTAGGGAATTTGTGGATGGAACATATTGTGGCTGGTCCCGATGCACAAATAATCAGTATATTAATTACAACATAGGTGTAGAAATAACTGTAGAAGGTGGAAGAATTACATCTCTCAATAACAAAACTCTGTCTGAGGGACTGAGTCAGAAAGATATGGAATATTTTGATCATGCATGGGATCAAACTGTTGAGGAAATTGTAACACTGGATCACTTAAACCAGCTAGATGGTGTATCAGGAGCAACCTTGTCCTCCTTTGCAATTGCAGATGCAACTACAAAGGCATTAGAAAAGTCAGTGAGGTCGGAAACAAAGGCACCTCTCATAACCAATAGGATGGGAAGTAGTGTAAATCTTGTAGGTGATTGTGTTGATATTAAACTTTCCTGTGATTATCCTGATGCTGAAATCTTTTATACTTTGGATGGAACGCAACCAAGTGATGGGGGATTACTATATGAGCAGCCATTTTCCATTTCTGCAACAAATCCATGGGGAGAGCAGATTGAGATTCAGGCAATTGCACGAGTGGATGGGCAATATACAAATGTCAGCAAGGAAGACTTGATCTTTGTAAAAGAGAATAGTATCCTTTATGAGGATGGCATATATGCGGATCCTAACGCTTCTCTCTATTATTATTTATCACCAATTGTAACAGTAAAAAATGGACTAATCCAATCAATTGACCTTATAGAGACAAATAAAGAAGATGGAGTAAATGTAAGTCAATGCAAAGAAAATTTGATTATGGATATACTGCGCAGCCAACCAACTAATCTGGATACGATTCAAAGTTCGGATGATTTGTCCTCTTATGTGTTAACCAAAGTGGAAAAAAATCTAATGGAGCATAAGTTGGATCGCAGGGAGGTGCCACCAGCACCAGAGATATATTACGACAATACAGAAGATTATTACCGAAATAACGAAACCATTGATGTTTCACTCCGCAACAATCTAGAACTTATGATCTATTATACTTTAGATGGGTCTGACCCTATGGAACATGGAATGCTCTATACCAATCCACTGTCCATACAAACTTTTAATCCAGAAGGGGAAATAATCAGACTTAGAGCTGTCAACTTTAGTGAATCTAATCGGGCCTCGGTGGAAATTGATGTGAAATTTATCTTCCAAAAGCAGTATAGTCCTTATCCTGTTATGCTCAATGGTGTGAACTATGTGAGTTTTGAAGCCGCAATAGCTGCACTAAATCAAATGCCAAATGGTGGTATTATTAAAATTATGGAGGACATTGTTTTATCTCCCCATACACTAAAAAGTGGTATGCCTCAAAAACCAGCTGTTATTTTTTCTGCCCAAAAATCTGATGGAGACTACTATGAATTACGCTCCTTTGAGACGGTACCTATGATCTTAAATTCAGATTTGGCATTTGAGAATATCGAACTGGATATCATTTCTGTATTTGCAAATGGAAATAGACTTGCTATCAATGAGGGTGTAAAGACAAATAATATGTTTGCACTCTGGGGTGGTGGTTATGGTATGGATGTGACAGCAAATGTTGATATGGTAGTGAAAAGCGGAGTATTTGGCTGGATATTCGGAAGTGGTCTCCCAGGAACTACTATTTATGGGAATACTTCTATGGATTTAGGAAATACCAATTCTTCAGCGGTTTTGGCTGGTTTTAACTCAAATATAACAGGAACTGCCTCTGGAGTTATCAAAGAAGATTCAGATAGTCTTGACTATGTACTTGGAGAAGGATATAAAGGTAACATACAGGGTACTTTGGGGTTATTTTTAAATAATTCCCATGGCTTTCACTCCTCCTTAAAGCTTATTAGTTCTGTAAATAGTAAAAAAGGCATTCTGGAGACTACAGACAAAACAGCAACTAAGGTTGATTATTCTTCCTTTGATACCCTTTCAGTGAAGGCAGATGGGGTTTTATATCCCAAATATTCCATGTCATTTTCTAAACTGGAGATGAGCAGTGGCAGCAGGCTATATTTAGATTCTGGAGCAACTTTGGTTTTAGATGAAATAACTGGGTCAAAAATTAATATTGCGATTCAGGGTGAGATCACTGAAAACAGCGTAGTTATAGAGTTGAGTGGTAATGGTGCACAAAATTATAATCAAATTTTCGATTTGCAAAACAATAATGATTTTGTATTAAAACGTTTGGGTAATCAGGTTTTAGTTTCAAGAAAAGAAATAACCAGTAACTCTGATGGAAGTAGTGTAAGCAGCTCAATAGCAGAAAGTTCTTCAAAAAGTATTGCCGGAACCTGGAAGTTTGATCCCACTGGCTGGTGGTTTGCATATATAACTGGAGGCTATCCTGTCTTGAAATGGGAATTCATAAATAACCATTGGTACTATTTTGATGGGAATGGTTATATGAAAACTGGATGGTTGTATAATAATCATCAATGGTATTATTTAAAACCTCTTGGAGATATGCAAATTGGCTGGTTATTGGATAAAGAAAAGTGGTATTACCTAAGACCAGATGGTAAAATGACTGTTGGATGGGTTCTATATAATGAAACATGGTATTATTTAAACCCCAATGGAGATATGGCAATAAGCACTACCATTGATGATGTTTGGATTGTGGATGAGAATGGAGTTTGGATAGAATGATAATCAAGAGGACAAAAAACTTTACTTAAAACAAAAGTATAAAGAAAGCACCATTTTGTGATAAGTTTGGTATCCTAGAATTTTTTCTTTTCTATTTAGTAGAAACGAATTTATGTATATATTTTCCTAATAAGTGAACAATATGAATATTAATCAAAAAAGCTATTGAATTCTAACATAAAAATATAAGATTCTCAATCATTTAGGAGATATAAGATCAGCAACATGTCAAATAGAATATTTGTAAAAAAGCTTTGGGTAGCTACGAGTTTTGCTTTAAATCTTGGGATTCTGTTCTTTTTTAAGTATATTGATTTTATCATCGCCAATTTAAATACTCTGCTTTCTCATACAGGTTTAGAGTTAATCAATTTACAATTTGATGTTTTATTACCATTAGGAATTTCTTTTTATACATTCCAAGCTCTTGGTTATACTATGGATGTTTATCGTGGTGATTGCCATGTTGAAAAGAATCTTTTTAAATATGCTTTGTTTGTATCCTTTTTCCACAATTATTATCAGGTCCTATTCAGCGTTCAAAAGATATTTTGCATCAAATAGATGAAAAACATTTCTTTGATTATCATAATTTGAAAGATGGATTACTTTTAATGATGTGGGGATTCTTCCAAAAACTAATTATTGCAGATAGAATAGCCATTTTAGTTAATCACGTATTTAATAATTGTCAAAATTATATCGGGTTTCACATTGTGATTGCTGCTGTATTTTTTGCAATTCAGATTTATTGTGATTTTTCTGGCTATTCTACCATTGCAAAAGGAGTGGCACTTTTAATGGGATTTCGACTGATGGATAACTTTCGACAACCCTATTTTGCCACTTCCATTCAAGATTTTTGGAGAAGATGGCATTTCTCTCTAAGTAGCTGGTTTAGAGATTATTTATATATCCCCTTAGGGGAAGCGCTGCTCAAAAATGAAAAAATATCGTAATATTATGATTACTTTTTTAGTTAGCGGGTTGTGGCATGGTGCTAGTTGGAATTATATTGTTTGGGGAGGTCTACATGGACTATCACAAAGATGATGTTATCTATTACCCATGGAATTTGTGGGAAGCGGCGCTGACTACCCATAAGTGATAGAAAAGCTCACTAAATGTGTCATTGTGTTTTGTTTGAAATTATTTTTTCTCCCTTAACTTCACCGCATTCCTAGCACTTCGACGTCGTTCCTCTTCAATGGCAGCATAATGCTTTTTTGTGGTATTTACATCAGCATGCCCTAATACATCTGCTACTAAATAAATATCACCTGTTTCTCGATACAGATTCGTACCATAGGTACTTCTTAATTTATGTGGAGTAATATTTTTAAGATGTGTTACGGTTTTAGCATATTTCTTCACAAGATTTTCTACACTTCTTACATTCAACCGTTTCTTTTGTATGGACAGAAACAAAGCGTTGTCGTTACCAGCCTCTGCAATGATATGATTTCGTTCCTCTATATAGTCTAAAAGAGCATCCTCCACTTCACTTCCAAAGTAGATAATTACTTCCTTGCCACCTTTTCTATGAATTAAAATCCCACCATTTTTAAAATCCACATCATTTATGTCCAGACCCACACATTCTGAAACACGAATTCCTGTACCTAATAAAAGTGTTAGAAGGGCTAAATCACGAATTTTAGTTTTTGCATGAAATTTCTTTTGGGTTGCTGTTAATTTATCACCTTGCTCTACTTCATCTAATAAGAGAGCTACCTCATCTACATCCAGACGGATAATCTCTTTTTCATGAAGTTTTGGCATGGATACCAAGGCTGCGGGATTCGTTAGAATTAATTCTTTTTTATAGAAGTAGCTATATAAGCTTTTTAATGAGGATACTTTTCTCATGATTCCACGTTCCTGATTAGTATGTTCCGTATCTGAATTACCATTATAATACTTCAGATGTTCCATATATTCTTCCAAATCCATTGCTTTCATTTGATCTAAGATATCTAAAGTAATGGCTTTTACTTCTAATGATTTACAAATAGGATTGGCTTTTTGTAAATAATCGAAAAATACTCTTAGATCATATGCATATGCAATTCTGGTGCGAGAAGAGGTTCTAGGCTCGATTCCTCTAAAAAAATCTTTAATAAATGGTGGGAGTGTAGAAATCAATTCTCTTAATTTAACTGTATTATCAATATCAACTTTTTCATGATAGGGTCTGTCTATTGGCATTTGTATTATCCTTTCATTGGTAATTCCAACTATACTCATATACAATTATAGCATTGATAAAACGGAATATCTACAGAATACTTTCAATTGAATTCTTAATCTATAGGATTTGATAAAAATTAATTTAGTGTTATACTATCATAATAAATGGAAGATGAAAGAGGGGACAGGAAAATGAGAAGAAAAGATACTGAAGTTACTGGACTTGCAAATTTACTTGCAATTTTAGATCACTGTGAAATAGTGAGAATTGGTTTATGTGCGGATAATAAACCTTATATAGTACCTATGAACTTTGCATATGAAGAAATTGATGATACCCTTTCCATTTACCTTCATTGTGCTTCAGAAGGAAAAAAACTAGATATCATCGCCATAAATAATAATGTATGCTTTGAGGCAGACTGCTCCTACGAAACGGTAAAAGCAGAAGAAGCTTGTAACTGGTCTGCCAAATTACAAAGTGTAGTAGGGGAGGGGACCATAGAAGCTTTGATAGATGAAAAAGAAAAAATACATGCCTTAGATATATTTATGAAAAAACATGGTTTTGAAGGAAAACCCCAATATAGTCATGGAGCACTTGCCGCAGTCACAGTTTTAAAAATTTCCGTAACTTCAATAACTGGAAAAAGGAAATGAAAGATATGTTACCAATAAAATACAACATTATTTATTCAAAAAGAAAAACCTTGGCAATATATATACGTCCTGACGGCTCTATAGAAGTAAGGTGTAATAAAAACATATCAAAAGCTTATATTGATAAGATTATAGAAAAAAAGCAAGCATGGATAGATGAAAAAACAGCTGAGGTTCTTAGTAAAAGTGATGGAAAAAAAGAATGGAACATTAAATTAGGCACACCACTTTTATTTATGGGAAAAGAGTATCCTTTAATTTCAAAAGACGGGATGAATACTGGCTTTGACGAAAAGAACTTTTACATTCCACCAAATTTAAATTCAGCTTATATAAAATCTAATATGATTAAACTTTATAAGCAGTTAGCAAAAAAGGTCATTCTTAATAAGGTCATTGAATTTCAAAAAATCATGGGTGTTACACCAACAAATGTGAAGATTAATTCTGCAAAAACTCGTTGGGGCAGTTGCTCTGGAAAAAATAGCCTTAACTTTTCATGGCTTTTAGTTATGGCTGATGAAAGTGCCATTGACTATGTGGTAGTCCATGAATTAGCTCATATAAAGCAACATAATCATAGTGTTAAGTTTTGGTCCGAAGTAGAAAAGATAATTCCACTTTACAAACAGGAAAAAGATAACTTAAATAGATTACAAAAAAAATTAGCCTATGAAAATTGGGACAAATAGCAAGGAGAATTTATGACTTATCAAAATATAATAGAAGCGAAATTTATATCACGCCCCAACCGATTTATAGCTAATATTGAACTAGATGGCATCTCAAAAGTATGTCATGTAAAAAATACAGGGCGATGCAAAGAACTGTTGATTCCTGGAGCAACTATATATGTACAGGAATTTGACAGTATCAAACGCAAAACCAATTTCGATTTAATATCTATATACAAAGGGGATAAGTTGATTAACATGGATAGCCAGGCTCCCAATAAGGTATTTTTTGAATGGATAAAGAATGGGAATTTATTTACAGATATCACATTAATTAAACCAGAATGTAGATATGGAAATTCCCGTTTTGACTTTTATATTGAAACTGCGGATAAAAAAATATTTGTGGAGGTCAAAGGAGTTACTTTGGAGGAAAATGGTGTGGTACTGTTTCCTGATGCACCTACAGAAAGAGGAGTTAAGCATATTAATGAACTATGTGAGTGCAAAAAAGAGGGGTATGAAGCATATATTGTTTTTATTATTCAGATGGAAGATGTTTTATACTTCACACCTAACATCAAAACCCATAAATCTTTTGGTGATGCTTTGATAGAAGCACAAAAACAAGGAGTAGAAATTTTAGCCATAGATTGTGATGTTACAAAAGATTCTCTTATTGCAAGAAATATGATTCAAACAATACTTTCATGATTTGGTCGTAATTGTTCTTTGGCAATAGCCATAAAAAGCTCCCTTCTGAAAATGAATAATTTATCTAATTCATTTCCAGAAAGAAGCTTTTTGTTTCCAGTTTTTAAACTCTGGCAATAATAACAGCCTTTTCATTAATTAATATAGTTATTTACCTTTTTGGAAACTAGATGAGTGGTTCACCGTAATAATTATGATAATTATAACATTACATATTAATGATATCAGCGTTGAGGTTAAAAGATCTTTAGTAATAACATAAACGACCACACCAAAAAGAACTCCTAGAACGTGACCAATGTTCTCCGAAAATGTATTTGTATATGTATCAAATTGTCCTGCATCTTTTGTGAATTTAATAATACAAAATGAGGAAGCTCCTCCAAATCCAGTTAAAATCCATAAAATCGATTGAACAATAAAGGATGAGGAAAAGTAGATTCCAGCTAATAAAATGACAAGGCTCACATGCCCTAATAGAAAAATCATATAATAGTTCTTACTATCTCCACATAATGGCTCCATAGAAATATAGGTAATCCATCCAGCTAGAAATATTGCTGCTGCAGCTATGGCACCATACTTATTGAATGCTAAGACTAATATCGAATAGCAGTAAATAAAATAGTGAATCTGATGAATAATCATTAAGTAATTCATAAATTTCATTTTAGGAATAATAACTTTGTTCTCAAACTGAGCATAAACATCTTTATATTTAAGGCTAAATAAAAATAAGATGATAGAAAAGAAAGTAGCCGTATATGGATTAAATAATATTGCTATAAAAAAGCCAGATATACGAAAAAGCCGTTTAACATGTTTTGAAGCAGTGCTTTTAGCAGTGCTTCTCAATTGCTGAATAGCAGCAGAAGATAGTGCCGTGGTTATAAATATAATTATATAGTGCGGTGAAAATAGAGCTGAATAAATCCACCCAAGAATACTTAAAAATGAGATTACCCTTAAAGTATTTTGACGAATCTGAATAGGGCATGGTACTAAATTCCCTAGATGATAAGCAAGAGCAGTCATAAGTCCTAACAAAATAGATCCTGTATCATGAAGGACGTATAGTATTGTTCCTACCTCAAAAACTCCTGAAACTAAACTAAGAATAAAAAATTCCAACATATTGAACCTCCTAATGCAGTGATTTCATGGTTATGATATAAAATAAACAATATGATTAATGAAATTCACTATGAGCACAAACATGATTTTTCTCTAACCAATAAGCGGATTTACTATTATTAAGTATGTCTGGTAATGTTTCTTTAGGATATGTACCCAAATAGAAAATATCATTTTTGATTTGCTGGTTATCGTCTAGTGCCCAAAAACAAGATGTTACTACACCATTAGGTAAAATACCTATTGATTTTTTAACACATCTGCAATTTTTAGTGTATTTACTATGTCCTGGCATTAAATAATGAAAATCAATCTGTGGTTTAAATTTACTATTACTTTCTTTTTCGATTTCTAAAATTAAACTTACAGCTTCTTTACATTCATCATTATTCATAAATAAATTAGAATAGTTTTTTCCTCTACCAGAAGAGAAAAATCTCAATATACTCCAGCAATCAATATGATTAGAACAGATCCAATGATAGAGTTCAACAAGCATATCTCTGTTACAATTAGCTTTTGTCAAAACTGTTTGCGCACTTACTTTCAAATCTTTACTTTTCAATAACTTCAGGCTTTTTGCTGCAGTTTGGTGATAGCCAACTGGTCTATATTGGTAGTCAAAATCCGGATGACAGTCCAAAGTGATTTCTACATCATTAACAATATTTGATAGTTGAACGGCTCTTTTATCATCGATAAAAGCTCCCGAACAACTTATTCCGATATTTTCCTTTCCCAACAGATAACTTGCTTTTTCTATCACCTTTATATTGTCAGAATAGTTTAGTAGCGGCTCTCCTCCTGATATATCAATTCTTACATCAATTTCTTTTAGATCATCGACCAAGTCAAGTTTTTGTTCAAGTGATAATTCATCATCTGGGCGAAAATTTTGTGGACAATCCATGCAGCAAAATTTACAGTCCCAACAACATTCTGATGTTATATTCCATATAACGCTTTTGGTTTGAAACTTTTTCATTTCAACACCTCCTTTTTTTCGATATTATACAATAGATTACATTAAATATCAACAATTATTTACTTTAACTTATAATTTTAAAATTAAATTGAATATTATAAAATGTAAATAAAAGGGTGTATTGCGAAAAATCGATAAAAAATTTCTTTGAATAGCTAATACATTCGCTCAAATTCGCCTCTTTTTTTATTGCTGTAAAGTGTTGATTTGAACGATTTGGGCGACCTAGTGTATTAGCTTCATTATATTTTGTAAAATATTTTGTTCTATTGTTCACCTAAAAACGAAATGTACTATACATACCAAGACGACTTCATATAGCAAATCAATAGTTATATCGAACGGGATAAAGGAAAACAAACAAGATTATAATTTGGGAATGGGTTCTGTAGAATACAGAAGAAGAAACTTTGAAAAAATCTCGAATTTATTAATATTTTAAGATGAAAAAGTATAGAGTAAATTTCACTCTATACTTTTTCATTCATCAATATGGGCATTTTTCTCGACTTTGATATTTTATTTTCAACAAGTTTTTTGTGGTAGAAATAATTGATATATTTAATATTATTTTCTGCGCAATAAGCTTGGATTTGTAAAGATAGATTTTCCCAATATGAAGTATCTTTATCTAGATATATCTTTTTATATAAATCGTAATACTGAGGATATTTTTCAAATATATAAGATAATATAGTTGTTTTATAGCTGCCTCTTAAATTTAAATTTTCAAACCAATATTCATTAATATAATGTTTTGACTTTTCGATAATATCTTTAAAATTTGTTATGCAGGGAAAAATTGGAGCCATAAATAGGACCGTGTATATGCCTTGATCATAGAGTTCTTTCAAACATGAAAGTCTATCGTTGATACTACTTGCCTTATCCATATGGTTTTTAAAGTTTTCATCGAGGGTGTTTATAGACATGGAAACTTTTAGATGTTTACATTTCTTTAATAGTTCGATATCTCTCAAAATCAAATTGGACTTAGTTGAAATATATAAATGACAATCTACATTAATGAGCTGTTTTAAGATACTTTGTGTAATCTGATATTCTTCTTCAAATTTGTTGTAACAATCGGTAACAGATGAAAGAAAGACAGATTTGCCAGTTAAAACTTTTACATTGATTGATTTATCACATTGTTTAATATCTATAAATGTTCCCCACTCCTCCTGATGTCCTGTGAACCGTTTCATAAAACAGGCATAACAATACTTACAGGCATGGGGACAACCTATATAAGGATTAATAACATAATTACTTCCAGGTAAATTAGATTTTGTTACATAATTTTTTACGTTAATTACATTTTTAGAAACATTCGACAAAATATGAATTCTCCTTTACAATAATTTAAAATATAAATTTATGATTAAAGTGTCATAAGCGGCATTTTTATGCAGCTATAGGCACTAAGATCTTCATAGATTTTTGTAGAACATAAAAATACTGTATTTTTTTACTGTCCATGCTACAAGATGCTAATTCAAGTGCCTTTTTTAGCACCCGTTTCACATTAATTACTCCTATTTTAAACGAGAACCAGATTTTTGAGCGCACGTGTCCCCTTACTGGGATTTGGTCCACATGATATCTTCGTCTTAAGATAGACGGAATGCTCTCTACCCCATTTCTTATTTTTGATAAGGAACGATATTCTTCCGAAGATACTTTTTGTAGATAAGTTGCTCTTTGAACGGTTTTCTTCGATATGGTAACATAAGCAGATTTTTTCTGAAGCTTTGCTCCACATTCTTCTCTTAAGGGGCAGTTTTCACAGGTTTTCTTGTTGAAGGAGGCGCGGTACAATTCTCCCTTTTCATAATAGCTGGTTTTGTATGGTTTGTTCTCCATGGGACATGTTACAACTTCTCTATTTACTTCATCAATTACGAATTGTGATTGTATTATATTTGGCGTTTTTCCAAGAAGGGCTGTTGTAATGAGTTCTATATTGTTTTGTGCTGCTAGTTCTTCTAGTTCCACACCTGCATAGGCACCATCTGCAATTAGTACAACTTTTTCTGCTTGTTTCCCAGATTTCTCTATGGTTTCTTTGCAGAAGCTACTGTCACTGTGGCTATTTACTTCATAGTCGTAACTTGTAATTATGCTACCATGCTCATCTGTGGCTTCTACGAAATTCCCAACATATCCTTTGTGGTCTTTTCCTGCTTTTTTACGGTAGGTTGCATCTGGATCTGATGGATTTTGAAGGCTGTTTGGGATAATCTGACTTTTATTTTTAGCTACAATTTTTCCATTGGTATCCTTTTCGGTCTGTTCCAAAAGGACACGCCTAAGAAGCTGATATTCTGGAAGATCAAAATAAGCTTCCCCCAACTGCTCCACGAGCTTAGTCGCATCCTCAATAACAGTCTGAAGCCTTGAGGACAATTCTTCACTTTTACGATGATAGATGGTATCATTTCCATCTTCCTCGTTTAAATAGTGCTCTATATTTTTTAGTATCTGGTCTTCTCCTGTTTTATGAACCGCTTTTATCATATTTGCTACACAAGTATAGAGAATTTCAAGACGTGACATCTTTTTGCAGCTGGAGGATACCATAATACTATCCATACGTTTTACGCAGGGATTAATATCCATATACTTCACAAAGACATCAGCCATAGCTTCCATTTCTTCTTGAAGAAGATCCCTTCCTGTTTCTAAAGTATAGAGATAAAGTCTTTCACGAAAACGGCTAAAAGTACGGTCGCTAAAAGGTTGTTCTTGAAAGCTTGTGGTGTGAAGTGCATACTGAAAGCGAATGTCACAAAGGATACTAGCCAGTAATTCTTCATCCGTAAGGTTAAGCAGTTCTTTTAAAATCAGGGAACCTAACACCGCATTAATTGGATTGTTTGGTCTTGATGCTTTGTTGTCACTGTACAATACAGCAAATCGTTCCTCATGAATAGCAGGAAAAATAACATCAGCAAACCCTTTAGCCCAAGAATTTATAACAAACTTTTTGGTACGTTCGTTAAGAGTTAAAAAGCTATCATCTAAAGTAAGTTGTTGAAATTCATTTGTTGTAAAAGACATAATATAGCACCTTCCTCATTTGTTTTGTTATATACCTATTTTAACAGAAATGAATGAAAAATGGGAGTGCAATTATAACTAGGGTGAAAAATACTTATGACACCCTAATCAATTTATTAAAAAGTATATTTATTAGTATCCTAACAATAATGGGATAAAATGTCAATGAAAACCAACACCATAAATTAGCAGTAGAAATGATGTCATTAAAAAGATAATTAATTTACTTGACCTATGCCTATTAAATTATACAGCGCCCCTTGGATGGGAACGTATAAATTTCTTAGGAGAATATAAATTCGATCTTAGTCAAAGATGACATATTAGTAACATGAATGAAAAATTTCGATGTTTAGTTGACATAATTATATTATGTCGACTAAACATCGAAATTTCAAACTAAATACACCAAAATTAAAATGACTAATTATCGAAATATGATGATTGAGTTATTTTATATTCATTTCTACCATTTTAGAAACTTCAAGTATAAGACAAGATACATTCAGCCTATTTGACAAGAACCATGTTTATGATACTATATTAGTACAACAATATAACATTATACAATAGAGGAGTGAATACAACCATGAAGTTTTTTCATCTATCTGATTTACATATTGGCAAACAATTACATGGATACAATATGAAGGATGACCAAATACATATATTATTGCAAATATTAGAAGCAGCAGATAACATAAGACCAGATGCTATCCTAATCGCGGGGGATATTTATGATAAATCCGTTCCTTCCGCTGAAGCTGTCACCATTTTTGATGACTTTCTGACCAAATTATCGGAAATCAGTCCTCCAATCCCAGTACTTTTAATAAGTGGAAACCATGATTCTGCCGAAAGACTTGAATTTGCAAGTAAAATTTTAGGAAAGTACAATATTTACCTTGTTGGAACAGCACCAACAACAAAAGATGATTTTTTGAAAAAAATCACCTTAACGGATGAATATGGATTGGTGAATTTTTATCTACTTCCATTTATTAAGCCTGGTTATGTTCGTCATCTTTTTGAGGAAGAAACCATAGAAAATTATCATGATGCTGTTGACAAACTAATTCAGCGAGAACATATAGATTTTTCTGAAAGGAATGTATTGGTTTCTCATCAGTTTTATACTGCCGGATCAGACATTCCAATTACCAGTGATTCTGAATTGCAGATTATTACTGTAGGGGGCGTAGGAAATGTAGATATATCGGCTGTGGAAGTTTTTGATTATGTAGCTTTAGGTCATATTCACCGTTCTCAACACATTGGAAAGGAACATATACGTTATTGTGGCACACCACTTAAATATTCCATTAGTGAACAAGACCATATAAAATCATTGACCGTTGTAACGCTGAATCATAAATCTGCTGGTACTGTTATTGAAGAAATTCCCTTATCTCCCTTTAGAGAAGTCAGAACATTAGGAGGTAAATTATCAGAAATTATCGCCTTGGCATCTAATACTGATTGTAATGACTATGTTAGCATTACCTTAACAGATGAAATTGAGCAATTTTATGCAAAGGATCAACTGGGGGAAGTTTATACCCATATCTTGGAGGTCAAAGTTGATAATGCAAGAACAAGACTAAAAAGTGAAGGATTACAGGATACTATTAAAGAAACGGATCCAGCCTCTATATTCAAACAATTTTTTATGGAAATGCAGGGGAGAGAGATGACCGAACAAGAAGAAACAATAATTCTGGATATCATAGAAGAAGTAAAGGGGGAGGACTAAGATGAAACCAATTCGATTAGTAATGTCAGCCTTCGGGTCTTATGCTGAGAAGGAAGTGGTAGATTTTACTGATGTGGACAGCGGTCTATTCCTAATTTCAGGAGATACGGGAGCTGGTAAAACAACCATTTTTGATGCAATTATTTATGCCCTTTTTGATGCCACAAGTGGAGGCAAGCGTGAAGGTGATATGATGCGAAGCCAATATGCCACCTTAGATGTGGATACCTATGTAGAATATACATTTGCTTATAATAGAGACATTTATAAAATTAAGAGAAATCCTACATATGAACGAATTAGTAAAAAAAATGCCAACTCTACAACAACAAATGATCCTAGCGTAGAGTTATATATGCCGGATGGGAAACAATTCATTGGAAAAATCAGAGAAACAAACAAAAAAATCATAGAAATTATTGGAGTAACAAAAGATCAGTTTAAACAAATAGCCATGATTGCCCAAGGGGATTTTTTAGAACTTCTTCATGCAAAATCAGATGATAGAAAAGCCATATTTAACACTATATTTGATACAAGAGTGTATGGCAGTGTTCAGCTTGCTTTGGCAGATGCCTCAAAAAATATCCGTAATCAGTTTGATGAAAATAGCCGTTTGTGTTTGCATGAAATCAAACAAATTGAATGTGGACTGGGCAGCACTTATCTGGAGTCTTGGGAGGAATTAAAACAAAAGGTTTCATTTGATACTCAGGTAGAATACTTAATTTCCCTTATTGATGGAATTGTAGTGGAGGGGCAGCAAAAAGAAACAGAAATCTGGAACAATCGAAAGTTAGGTCAAGAAAAATTGACCGTGTTAAATGGAAGGATACAAGAAGGTAAAACAATCAACCACCTTTTTGCGGAATTGGAGATTTTTGAAGAGCAATTAAGGATAGTTAAGAATAAAGAAGATGAAATTAAAAAGTCGGAAGAGTTTCTAAAGTTAGCACAAAATGCTTCAAAGGTGAAAATTGAGGAAGATAAATATACAGCTAAAATCAATGAATTGGTTGCTATTGAGGACAATATAAGGCTTATTGGAACATGGCTAGAAGATAACCATCAAACACTGGAAAAGTTACGTTTTAGCCACGAAAGCTTTGCAAAAAAGGCAAAAGACAATACACCCGAACTAAATAAAATAATAAGTAAAATCAATCTTTGTTTAGGGGATTACGAAAATCTTTCTGCTATGAAGATCGAATGTGCTAATTTGAATCTAATATGGAGCAATGCAAATAAAGCTTTTTGTAACATAGTTTCAGATTTAGAATTACAGGAGAATATGAGAACATCTTTGCGAGAAGAGCAGATGGTATTAGTTGGATGCCAAGATGCATTTCATCATCTGGACACAGAAATCCAACAGTTAAATAATAAGGGAAAAGATATCCAGCAACTGATTAAAAAAGTCCAAAATTTATCTAACATAGAGACGAACCAGAAAAATGCTTATCTTGAATTTGAAATGAGTCAGAAAGACTATACAACAAAAGAAACCATCTATAATGAGGTATATAAGCAATATTTCCTTGAACAGGCTGGAATATTGGCAAAAGACCTGGTAGAAGGAGAAAAATGCCCTGTATGTGGTTCTCTAACACACCCTGAGCTAACTAAACTCTCAGCATTTGCACCATCTGAATCAGAGGTAAAAATCGCAAAGGCAAAAAGAGATAAAGCTGAAGCTGCACGAAGTAGTGCTGAAGTTATTTATCAGAGAGAAAAACAAGCTTATCAATCAAATTATAAAACACTTATTGAGGAAGCAACTATTATCCTAGGAGAAAGTTGTTTAGAAAGTATTGATCTTATGAAAGATAAGATAACAGAGTTATGGCAGCAAACTAAAACCTTGTTTCAAGAGAAAAAAAAGGATTATTTAGTTGAGGAAAAACGTGTAGATAAGTTTCAACTAAATACAAAGTCACTTGACCAACTAGAACAGTCCATAGCAGAACTTCACAGTTTAAAAGATATTCAAAACAGAAAAAATCAGGAAGCAGAGATTGCTTATCACAACAAAAACACAGAGGTGTCTGGATTAATAAAGAAACTTCCCTATGAAACAGAACAAGAAGCTAGAACACAGCTTACCTTAAGTCAAAATGAGTTGGTGAAGCTGACTTCGCAAGAGGAAACTGCCAAAGTGAATTACCTGGAATTAAAGGATATGATTAGTATAAAATCTGGCGAAAAAGTAACCTATGAGTCCAATTTAATAAAAATTAAACTGGATGTAAATAATATCAAACAGGACTTTTTAAATATGTTATCAAAATCAGGATTTGAAAATGAAGAAATATATCATGATAGTATGTTAGATGAATTTGAAATGATAACATTGCAAAATAGGATTCAAAAACACAAAGATAACTGCCTGGAATTAAATTCTAAGATCACTATTTTACAACCACAGTTGTTCCAGAAGGAAAAAGTAAATTTATCTGATTTGGAGATTCAGAGGGAAACCCTTGTTAATCATCAAGAAACTAATGATAAGTTTTATTCCAAACTACAGATTACCAATGATAAAAATAAACGTGCAAAAGATGAATTAAAGGATCTGATTGCAAGTAGACAGTCTATAAGAGATAAAGTTAATATTTATGAAACACTTACAAAAACAGCAAATGGAAAGTTAGGTAAAAGTGCGAAAATAGATTTTGAAACCTATGTACAACGTCAGTATTTTAAGCAAGTAATAGATGCTGCTAACCATCGCCTTGTAAAAATGTCCTCCCAGCAATTTATGTTACAATGCAAAGAAATTAAAGATATGAAAGGTGGAGCAGGTGCTGGTCTGGATTTGGATATTTACAATTTTGTCACTGGTTCCTCAAGGGATGTAAAAACCTTATCTGGTGGTGAATCCTTTATGGCAGCCTTATCTATGGCTCTTGGTATGGCAGATGTCATACAAAATAAAGTAGGAGCAGTTCATATTGAAACAATGTTTGTAGATGAGGGATTTGGTTCTTTAGATGATGCATCCAGAGAACAGGCAATTTCAATTTTGTTGGAACTGGCTGGCAATAAACGACTGGTTGGTATTATTTCTCATGTAACGGAATTAAAAGAACAGATTGATCGACAATTAATTGTCAAAAAGACAGAAAAGGGTAGCAAAATTAAGTGGGTATTGTAGTTACCCATATATGAATTGCTGTGTGGATACAAAGTACCCGTTGATAAAAAAATTATAGCATACGTTTTAAATACAATACCCAAACAACAGTTTTGCAATCAGCAAATGCATAATAATATAGCAATCAGATATAATAACCTTTAAAAGCGAAGAAGGATTTATAATATGAATGCTGAAATGAAACTAGTACCTAACAATGATGGTACTTATGACTTGTTGATTCAGTACAATGGAAATGATACAGAATTTGCTATGGATTTTTTTTCAAAGTCAAATGAAGAAAAAAATAATAAAAGTATTTCTGAATTTGTGGAAAAAAACGCTAAAAATATTAAGGTAAATGCAGTTAAACTTTTAGTATCTGGTATGATAATTGCCTCAATACCTTTTTCATCTTTTATTACTTCATCCGCAGCAGAACTTGATCCTAAATTCAGTATGACCTACCTATATTCTGGTACTGACCAGCAACATATTCAGTATGTAGAACGTACAAACAATTCCTTTCAAACAGTTTCTCCTAGTTATTTTGATCTTAATAGCGATGGAAGCCTAAAGCTCAATACGGTAAGCAAAGCACTTGTAGACAACATGCATGCAAAAAATATCAAGGTTGTACCATTTTTAAGCAATCATTGGGATCGAACCACTGGAATCAATGCACTAAAAGATGTAGAGGGACTGTCTACTCAAATTGCCAACTATGTAGAACAATATGATTTAGATGGTGTTAATGTTGATATTGAAAATGTAACACATATGGAAAAAAGTCAGTATACAGATCTAGTACGATTATTAAGGCAAAAAATCCCTGATCATAAGGAAGTGTCCGTAGCAGTGGCTGCTAACCCAAAAAACTGGCAAAATGGATGGCATGGCTCTTATGATTATACAGCACTAGCACAAAATTCTGACTATCTTATGATGATGACCTATGATGAGCATTTTGAAGGTGGTAGTGCAGGACCCGTAGCAAGTATTGATTTTGTAGAAGATTCAATCAAATATGCTTTGACAAAAACAACTGCTGACAATATTGTTGTTGGTCTCCCTTTTTTTGGACGAATATGGAGTACAAATGACACCAGTATTGTAGGAAAAGGAGTTGGCATTGAGACCATAAATAGTATGATTAAAGAGTATAATGGTAAAGTCACCTATGATACAAAAAGCAAATCTCCAAAAGCAGAGTTTGAGGTAAAAGCAGGAGATAAGCAATTTATGGTAACTGGGAAACCTTTAGCCCCTGGAAAATATGTTGTATGGTATGAGAATGATCAGTCAATTCAAGAAAAATTAAACTTAGTGAATAAATATAATTTAAAAGGAGCTGGTTCCTGGGCTTTAGGACAGGAAGATGTAACCATTTGGAAGAATTACAACAAGTGGATGAATGGAGAAAAAATAACTACCCCACCTGTATCATATCCTTCCAGTTCTGGAAATGCCTCGGGGTGGAAAAAAAATTCCAATGGTTGGAGATTAGAAACAGGTACTAATAGTTATGCTACAAATGAGTGGAAGTCCATAAATAATAATTGGTATTTCTTTAATGGAAATGGATATATGGTAACTGGTTGGACCTTACTCAACAATCAATGGTATTTCCTAAATGAAAGTGGCGCTATGACTACTGGCTGGTTACAGAATAATAATCAATGGTATTTTTTGAATTCAAATGGTATTATGGCCAAAGGTTGGGTTGAAAACAATGGAAAATGGTACTTTCTCAACCCAGGAGGAGAAATGGCCAAGGGCTGGACCTTGAATAATGGAAACTGGTATTTCCTCAAAGAAGGTGGAAGTATGGCAACAGGTTGGGTTCTAGACAACGGAAACTGGTATTATCTAAAAGGATCCGGTGCAATGGCTATTGACCCCATAGTGTATAGTGGGAAAGAATATCAATTTCGGCAAAATGGTGTTTGTATGAATCCATAATCTTAAAATATAATCAATGCTATCATTGCAGCAGTCACAACTATGCAGAAAAAACTGAGAAAGGGCAAAATCAAATCGTATGATTTTTGTCCTTTTTATTTTGTAAAGTCTTATCATTTTCCAAATAAATCTTTGAAAAATTAAATGGTTCGTGTCTGGAGTTTATTGATTAACTATGATAAGATAAGAACAGGTCACATATAATTGAAAAGAGGAAATACTATGGGGAAAATCAAACTAGCACTGATTGGCTGTGGCTATCTTAATGAAATTGTAGCGAATGCGCTAAAGAATGGCTATTTGCCAGAATATGAACTTGTTGCTGTTATGGGAAGAGATATAAATCATGCAAAATCATTTGCTGAGCGCCATGGTTGTAAGGCTTGTGCGAATATTCATGAACTTATGGCTATGAAACCCGATTTTACAGCTGAAGCAGCATCAGTAAAAGCTGTTTTGGATTACACAGAGTCAATATTAAATGGTGGCTCAAACTTTGTTGTACTGTCAATTGGTGCTTTTGCTAATAGTGATTTTTATGAACACATAAAAATTACAGCTACTAACAATAATCGTCGTGTATATATTGCTAGTGGCGCTGTTGGTGGCTTTGATGTTCTACGTACAGCGGCATTGATGAGTCCCATTACAGCATCTATCAGTTCACAGAAATCTCCTGAGTCACTTACACACACACCATTTTTCACCAACGAATTAATGGATATTAAAACACCACAGCAAGTATTTTGTGGTACCACCAAAGAAGCAATTGCCCTTTTACCAACTCATGTTAATGTGGCAGTGGCAACCGCCCTAGCTAGTGCAGGTCCGGAAAATACTACAATGAATATTCAAGCTGTGCCAGACTTCAAAGGAGACGAATATAAGATTGAAATTAAAGGTGAAGAAGTACGAACTGAACTCAACATCTATTCACGAACCAGCGCAATTGCTGGGTGGAGTGTAGTAGAAGTTTTACAAAATGCCATAGCGCCAATCGTATTTTAGGAGGTATCTAAACATGTTTAAAAAATTAGTTGCAATAGAACCAATAAGTCTGATTCCGTCAGCAGAGGCAAAGCTCCATGATTATGCAAATGAAGTAATATTGTATGATAACATGCCAAACAACAATGAGGAAATAGTACATCGAATTGGTGATGCTGATGGGGTACTACTTAGTTATACCAGTAAAATAGATAAAAGTGTAATTGATGCATGCCCAAATATCCGCTACATAGGTATGTGTTGCAGCCTATATTCACCGGAGAGTGCCAATGTAGATATTCTCGCTGCCAATGCCAAAGATATCACAGTATATGGTATCCGCGACTATGGTGATCAGGGTGTTGTTGAATACATTAGTAGCGAACTTATCCGCTACCTCCACGGTTTTGGTGATAAACAGTGGAAAAAGCTTCCCGTTGAACTGACAAATTTAAAAATTGGTATCGTTGGTCTGGGTACTTCAGGGCAGATGACTGCTGTAGCCCTTCAGGCCCTTGGAGCCGATTTATATTACTTCAGTCGTACCCGAAAACCTGAACAGGAAGCAAAAAATATCAAATACCTTCCATTGAAGGAACTTTTGAATACAGTTGAAGTGGTTTGTACCAGTCTAAATAAAAACGTAATTTTATTTGGGGAGGAACAATTTGAATGGTTTGGAAATCACAAAATAATGTTTAATACCTCCATAGGTCCATCACATGATGTCACAGCCCTTGCCAAATGGATGGAGCATGGTGATAACGAATTTTTCTGTGACACCATAGCTGCACTAGGAGGTGATTCAGGTAAACTTCTTACCAATCCTCATGTAAACTGTGTGAATATTTCATCTGGCCGTACCAAACAGGCCTTTGACCGATTGAGTGATAAAGTATTAAAGAATATTGAAACATTTTTAGTTGAACATAATCTGTAGATGATTTAAAAGGTAACAATTACTCATAAATGGGTATGTTACCTTTTTTTCATTTTTTATGAGTAAAATAGAATTTACTGGTTATCATAATTGGTATAAGCTGTTCGTTAAAACCTACAATAACACTTCTGCTGTGAACGCAAATTCGTTTATAATCCATATAGTTCGTTGCATGAATTTGTGGTATACTTTTAATAGTTATAAATTATGTTATTTTAGTAACTTCTCACGGCATTTTTAATGCCAATTGAGTTTTATAGGAAGATGAGGAAAATAAATGTTTAGAGAAATAAGTGAAAATAAAGTATATAAGAATTTTATAAATGGTCAATGGGTCAATTTTACAGACCGAAAGCTAATTGAAATTAAATCCCCCTTGGATAATAGCTTAGTAGGTAGTGTTGCTGCTATGACCCAAGATGATGTGAAATCTGTTATTGAGTATGCAAAAGGTGCTTATAAAGACTGGAAAGCATTCCCCATTCATAAAAGAGCTGAGATATTAAATAAGGCTGCTGATCTTTTAGTTACTCAGGCGGATACCATAGCCGAAATTATGCTTTTTGAGACAGGAAAAGATCGAAAAAGTGGTGTGTCAGAAGTAATGAGAACAGCAGATTATATTCGATTTTCAGCAGATAGTGCTAAAAATATGCCTGGTGAAAGTATACCTGGCGAAAGTTTTCCTGGATTTTCAAAGAGTAAAATCTCTCTTGTTACAAGAGAACCATTAGGAGTTGTACTGGCAATCTCACCATTTAACTATCCTATTAACTTATCTGCATCAAAAATTGCTCCAGCTTTGGTTGTAGGTAATACCGTAGTCTTAAAATCTGCCACACAGGGTGCCATATCCGCCATGTATCTTGTGAAAATATTTGAAGAGGCAGGGCTTCCAAAAGGGGTATTAAATACGGTTACTGGTTATGGTAAGGACATTGGTGATTATATTGTTACTCATAAAGATATTGATTTTATTAATTTTACTGGAAGTACCGAGGTTGGACAAAGAATTGCAAAGATGGTAAGCATGAAACCCCTTTTAATGGAGTTGGGTGGTAAAGATCCTGCCATTGTTTTGGAGGATGCTGATTTAGATGTTGCAGTTACTAATATTATTTCTGGGGCATATTCCTATTCTGGACAAAGGTGTACTGCTGTAAAAAGAGTATTAGTAGTAGATGCCATTGCTGATAGACTGGTAACAATGTTAAAAGAAAAGGTTAAACAATTGAAATCAGGGGACCCAAGTAAAGAGGATGTAACCATTGTTCCATTGATTGATATGAAATCTGCCGATTTTGTTATGTCCTTAATAGAAGATGCTGTGGAAAAAGGTGCCGAAATGCTGGTTGGTGGCGAACGCAAAGGGAATTTAGTATATCCGGCGCTATTAGATCATGTAACAACAGATATGAAACTTGCATGGGCAGAACCTTTTGGTCCCGTTTTACCAATTATAAGAGTCAAAGATAAAGATGAGGCCATTGAAATTGCAAATCGTTCAGAATATGGTTTACAATCCTGTGTATTTACTCAAAACATTAATGAAGCATTTTATGTAGCAAACAAATTAGAGGTTGGAACGGTTCAAGTGAACAACAAAACAGAACGTGGACCAGATCATTTTCCATTCTTAGGTGTTAAAGCATCTGGAATCGGAGTGCAAGGAATTCGTTATTCCATGGAAGCAATGACTCGTCCAAAGGCAATTGTAATTAATATCAACTAACCAAAAAGAATAGAAAAGGAGTGGGATACTTTGTATCTCGCTTTTTTGCTAATTAAACTCAGGACAATATGGCTACCAGTGGAACCATGGGTCAGTCACTTCGCCTAGAAGCAATAAAAATCAATGGATCAGGAACTGAAGGGAAATCCTATCGTTTAGAAGCAATTACAATCCGACCATTTGTTGGACCTTTAGTTGGAGTGGACTATCAGGTGTATGTACAAAATAAAGGCTGGATGCCATTCGTAAAAAATGGAGTCGTAGCTGGAACTGTAGGTCAAGGTCTGAGCATTGAAGATATAAAAGTTTCATCTATTAACAATTCATCTGTTCAAGGAGAGGTTAGTGTTTCGCTTGCAACCATTGGACTCAACTACCAAATAGAAGGAATTGAAATTATAATTGTTCCTAATGGTGCGTTAGCTCCTGGAAGTACTGCAAGACCATATGTAACAAATAAATAAATATTAAATTATTAAAATGATAAAGAGGGTTATTGGCTAATATTGCTATAACCCTCTTTTTTATTACTACCTACAAATGATACCATATTGGAATATATAGTGTCATTAAAACAAAACAATAATCCTAATCTATAAATGGTAAAAAAGTAAATATATACTTGCTTTTACACTATTTTAGAGGTATATTAAAGCCATAATAAATATGATATATTCCCACAGAAAAAAGTTTGTCCAATGGTTCAATAAAACAATTTTTTTTTGTATGAGAGTATAATCTACACTCAGATAAAAGCTTCTTCAAAAAACATAGTATTGTTTTTAGATTGTTTTATTATATACTGCATAAAACTGGATTACCTACTTTAATTATGTAGTAATACATAATTGTTTTGGCTGTATGATACCTTAAATGTAAAAACAATAAATAAAAATATGTGTATGAGAGATAGAGTGAAAGGGGGATTAACTAATTTTATAGTTCGCTTAAAAGGTATAAAAATGAAGATAATTCAAGGAGGAAAAAATGGAATCAAAAAGACGAATTAGGAGTTTAATAGCCATTTTTACTTCGGTAGCGATGTTATTATCATCACTATCGATTCCGCAGATGCCTGTGTATGCGGAGGATTTACTGAGTATTACATCATCAGTGGAGCCTTATGATGCAAACAAATGGAAGGTACTTGATCAAGCAATTGCAAACCTACAGGAAAAAATTTCTACTTTTGATGATCTCAGTGTTTCGAATGAATTTGATGTTAGTCTGGTGAACAAGATGATGGACGTTCTGGAAAAAGTGGAAGCAGTTCAGGGTATGATGCTTGCAGATACCACGGAGGGTACTTTGGCTTACGAACTGGCACAAGCAACCATAACAAATGTGGGGCAGTATACCCAAAGCAGTATAGGGCTTCTTAATAACGCTATGACCGCTTATACACAGGCCAAGGATGCTCTTGACATCAGTGAAGAACTGGAAAATCTACATAGTACCATAGAGTTCTGGCTTGAGGGAATTGATACAGACAATGTTCCCATTGCCTATAGTAAGTATTTTGATTTTGATAATACAAAGATTGGAAGTAGCAAATGGGAAAATATCCCGTATTTAACACCTGGATGGATCTCCATTGGTACAATGGGTGGTGGTCCATATTTAACAACATACGATGTAGCAGTTGGTTATGGTCTGATATCAGCAGCCAGTGACGGACGCAACAGAGGTACCGATGACACTTTGCTTCGGGACTATAATAATGGTATTGTCTTTCAAATGACTCTTCCACAGGGGGAATATACAGCTACTGTATATAATGGTGACCTGGGAGGAGGGCAATCTGATTGTAAAAATGAATTCTACCAGCAGTATGTTGATCATAGCAACAAAGGGAATCAACTTGCTGGAGATGCTCAAGCTTTTAGTGTATCTAGAAACTATCAAATAAGGACATACTCAATTACGCTTACTGAGCCTACTAAGGTAACTTTTTTGGGAAATCAGGCTGTACTGGGCTTAAAAATGGAACAGACCAATCTTGAAGTTCCATATAAGGCTGTTGATTCCTCTGCTTTACAAAGTTTAGTGAATCAAATTGATGAATTCTATTTGGATGAGAGTGATTATACAATAGCTTCTTGGGAAACCTTTGAGAATGCATATGGTGTAGCGGTAGGTTTGCTTAACTCAATGGGCAATCATCCTACTCCTTCTTGGAGGCAGATGTCAGTGGGTTATACAAAGCTGAAAGCGGCTTATGAAGACCTGACACATAGGATAGTAGTCACGGCATATACAATAGATTTTGGACCCTCTGATGAGAATGGAGGTCCCCCACAAGTAGCACCTGCATCAATGGCACCAGCAAAGGGTACCGCAACTGTTCAATTAGTAACAGGGGACATGCTGTATGATACCAATTTTGATGAAAGTGGTAACCATTACGGATTTGAGAGCGAGACCGCTTCTGGTTATACAACAGATGGGGGCGCTTACTTTAGAGACTGGGTCTATGCTAGGGGCGGTAATCCATATACCTTTAAGGTGGATTTACCTGAAGGAGACTATAATGTATATGTATATACAGGATGTAAGGGAGCCCAAAATACAGCAAAGTTTTACTTTAATGATGGAGAAGAAGCTGTTGAGTCTACAAATCAAACAGAGGCAGGAGAAGATTCACAAGGTAGATACATATATACACAGTCTTCGAGCAGCGGACAACAATTTCCGGCAAATAACAGTGTTTACACAGTTTCGGTTGCAAATACAACAGTATCCGAACCAGTAATAAACTCTATAGATGGTGCAACTTTAGGCACACTGTCAATTACATTATTTGATGATGCCGAAAGTTTGGCTGCGGATGCCATGACCGCAAGAATATGTGGCATAGAAATCTGGCCCGTTTCTTTGGTATCAACAAGAGCTGACGGACTAGATTTTGCTCTAATTGATATGGATGTGGATGCATTATGGAAATCAGAGTTAAACCTTGCATTAGATGTGGTAACGACTGCAATGCAAAGGAATGCTGGTTATGTTGGAGCAGTGAATGCCATGAACGCCGCTTACAATATGTTAGAGGGAACGATGACCGTAAACAATTTGATTGTAAAAGAAGTTGGAGTTGACCATATCATTTTGGAATGGTCTGCAACTAGTGTAAATAACCTCTTGGGTTACAATGTATACTGGGCCGACAAAAACGAAGCAACAACAAATTTCCTGTTATTGGACAACAGTGGTAATACAACTTATGATGCAAGCGTAATGACAATTAATGCCAATACACTGGGTGTAACTGATAAGGTTACATTCTCAATACCTAAAGTAACCAACAAAAACTATTACTTCAAGGTTGCTTTGGTAACCAACACGGGAGTAGGAACACAATCAAATGCCGTTAATTCGACCATAGAAGTGACCTATGAATCCCTTGTGGAAAAACTGGGATGTGGCATGACTGCTACTGCAACACAAAATGGAATTTATTTAAACTGGAGATTGTTGGCAGATGAGGTTAGTGGATACAGTATTACAGGACTTACTGGTGTAAACTTTAATGTGTACAGAAACAATATACTCATTGAGACAATAACAAATAGTACAAATTATTTGGATACAGGTAATACTGGTGAATTAAATGGGAATATTTATAAACTAGTTCCTGTTGACTATACAACAGGGGAAGAGATTGCTGATAGAGCATGCAGTACATATGATATCTTTACCGCTGATAGTGGGAATACAGATGTTTCCTATTTCGATATACCAATGCAGGTTCCCACAGGTACGACTTTCAGAGAAGCATATGGTCATAACCATATGGATTTAACAGGTTATTCCATGACAGACGGACCATATCCTGATGTAGACGCTCAAATTACATATTCTGCAAATGATATGTCAGTAGCCGATGTGGATAGGGATGGCGAATATGAATATTTGGTAAAATGGGATCCTTCCTATAGTAAAGACGTTTCGCAGCAGGGTTACACTGGTAAGGTGTATATTGATTGTTATGAATTGGATGGAACATTACTTTGGAGACTTGATTTGGGAGTCAATATTCGTGCCGGCTCACATTATACGGAGTTTGGTGTCTATGATTATGACAGTGATGGAAAAGCCGAACTGATGGTAAAAACGGCTCCCGGAACAAAAATGATAACATATAAAATGGGAAACAATGGGGCGAATCTTAGAAATGCAGATGGCAGCCTGCAGGTAGCTTCCCAGAAATATGTAAATATTTCACCAGAGGATCAAGCGGATGGTGTTACCAACGATTCTAATTTTGTATTTTCTGCTGAGCAGTATAGGAATTATCTGATTGATGTATTTCAGGACTGGGGGGTATGGAGCAGATATTCTGAACAAACGATACAGAATGCAATTGAAGGCTATTGGTCTGGAAATCTGGTGGAGATGTTATCTGTTTCCACTGAGTATGCAGACACAACATTCTATACAGGAGAGGTGGTCAGTGAGGCAAATAAAACCTTCTCACTGAGTACTATGACAGAGGCAGCTATTAGGTCGTACCTTCCAGACTACGTAACAGGCGATACATTAGTAAATGTATGTCTTCGTGACGAGAACGGAAATATCCAATATGTAAAAAGTGGCAACGGGACAAATCCGGTTATGAAGACGGTTTGTGTACAGGATGTTGTGACTTATGCAGGTAACTATGATTTGGTAGCTTGTAACTTTGATGCAACTGGTATTGGTTATACTAGAGAACAGGCAGTTATTCTTGCTGATTATTTCTTGAAACACTACGAATATCGGATGAAGAAACATAATCTGGAGACTTGGGAGGGTTATGTTATCACTGGTCCGGAATATATCAGCCTATTTGATTGCTCCAATGGAGTTGAACTGGATACCCAGAACTGGTTCTATGGGCGTGAAGATGATGGACTTCTCTGGGGCGATTATGCGATGAATTACATTGAGCCTGGAAACAGAGTGGACCGCTTTAATGTGGCAGTGGCTTATCTGGATGGTGTGACCCCATCTTGCATTATGGGACGAGGTTACTATACAAGAACAACCTTGGCAGCATATAATGTAGTAGACAGAAAGCTAGCTATGGTAGGGAATATTGATTCTGGATGGACAGTTATGACAAATCCATTCAATGATAGACCTCACGGATTTAATGGATGCGATCTGGTGAATGGAAAACTCTCTGGAGAAGGTAACCATCAACTGGCAGTTGCAGATGTAGATGGTGACGGATGCTTGGATATTATAAATGGAGGTGCGATTATTTCATTTAAAGATGGTCAGTTGTATCTGTATAGTGCTGGGGGGGATAATCTCAATGCTGGAGATCCAACAAAACCCTGGGCAAAATATGGACATGGTGATGCTCTTCATATTACAGACATTGATCCAGATCATCCGGGTCTTGAGATTGTCTCTTGTTTTGAAGGTGGAGCAGGGGCGCCTTATAACTGGGCTCTACGTGACGCTGCAACTAATAAGACTCTCTTTGGAGCGCCGGGAACAGGTGACTTTGGTCGAATCATTATTGGTGATATGCTAAAGGATATAAGGGGTCTAGAACTTGATGTGCGTAGGGATAGTAAAGGAAATGCAGTTACATTTCCTAGTGGTAGTGTAAGCAACAATATGAACATTAAGTGGTCTGGGGACATGAGTACTCAGTTCATTACAGGTGCACAAAATAATGATGTAAAGATTATTGGTAATGTAGATGGATTGGGGTATACATTCCTTAATGCAGCAGGATATCGAACCAATAACGATACAAAAGGTAATCCTTGTCTGGTAGCAGATTTGTTTGGTGATTATAGGGAAGAGCTAATACTTCGTAAGGCGGATTCTAGCAACTTAAGAATCTATATGAATATGGAAATTTCGAATCATAAGAACTATACTTTGATGCAAAATCTTCAATATCGTGTTGGAGTTGCGGCTCAGAATACTTCTTACAATCAACCTTCCTATACTGACTATTATTATGCCAGTGATACAAACTGGGCTTATGTGACAGTTCCTAATGTAAGGTATGGAGAGATGATTACACCGCAGAATCCCGATCCCGAGCAACCAGGTACCCAACCAGTACAACCAGAACCTACACCTCAAATACCATCTGGTAGTAGTAATGATGATGATTACGAAATTGTTATAAAGAAACCTAACATTTCAGTACCAGCATCAGAGAAACCAAAGGTTGTAGAATCTTACAATAATCAAGGTGATACTACAGGAACATGGAAGTTAGATGGAATTGGCTGGTGGTATCAGAAGAAAGATTCCAGCTATCCGGCAAACAGCTGGCTCAAGATAAATGGTAAATGGTATTTATTTGGCAAGGACGGCTATATGAAGATCGGCTGGCATCAGACTGCAGACAAAAGCTGGTTCTATTTAGACAACAAGAATGGAAACATGATATTTGGCTGGCTTCAAACTGCTGATGGCAAATGGTATTTCTTAGATAGTAAAACCGGGGTGATGAAGATCGGCTGGCTTCAGACTTCTGATGGTAGGTGGTATTTCTTAAATAAGGATGGATCCTGTGCAATAAATACGACCACTTTGGACGGTTATTTTGTGGATGAGAACGGAGCATGGATAAATTAGATGAAATAAATAAATATAAAACCATACATTGATTTTAGAAATGATTAACTATATAGTTTAAAATGAAAAAACAGTTTTCGGGGGACAGACGAAAACTGTTTTTTTCATGTGCAAATGATAGCTTATATTTGTCCAAATGTTATATGATACTTAGTTTTCCACTAGGAAACCGATAAATCTTACTAGAGTATAACCAATAAGTAGTACAGCAACAATCATTTGGATTAAAACAACATATTGTAATTGGCCAACGGGGCTACCAATTTTATTTAAATATCCCATCATTTGCTTCATGGCTATTGCGCTGATAACAAAAGGGAATGTAAAAGAAGCATAGCTTGGGTAAAATTTAAGTTTTAATAAGTAAGGCAAACGGATAAAGGATATGATATATAATACTAGAGATAAAACAGCCATAAAGACTACCATAATAAAAGATTTTTCTTTCACGCATTGGAAATAGGCTACCAAACAAAGGCTTGAAGGAGAAGCAAATATACAAAAAAGTGGCTGAGCTGGTTCTGGAATTTGAGGATATTTTAAATAACGATATACAATTAAAATTAATAGTATTAAGAAACTAACAAATCCAAACCAAAAAGCAACGCTACCGATTCCATACATGCCATAAACTGGTGCTGTAATGCCAACCATTGAAAAACCCACATACATGATGAAATAACTGGTAAATACTTTTTGAATGTTTAGTTTTAGCATAAAACGATTTGTAAAAAAAAGAATAAGAAGTATATGTATAGCTACTGCAATAAACCAGATTCCTATTGCTACCTCTTTACTAATATCTTTAACATATACAGATAGTAGCATAAGTCCCATAGGAAATGTTGCTGAAATACTTGCTATAATGGGATTTTTCATATCTTCTTTTATAACATTTGGGTAAAGTATTACTTTCAAAATCAATAAAATACAAATGATTGTTGCAATGATTCCACATAGAGTTCGTAATATTTCTATTCCAAAATAGCTTTGTAACAGATTGCCTAAAGCTGCGGTACCCAGCATAACACCTGATAATGGAATAGGAATCTTCTTTATCAATTTTTTCATACGTTCCTCCTGTTAGTTTTCATCTGTATTTTTTAATTGATATTCTCTAACTACAATTTGACCCACTTTTTCTGCTACTAATCCAGTTAAATGGATACATTGTTCTTTATGTTCTCCCAGGCCCATATCAAATTCTTTTGTTAATATACGACAACAAAGAGTATTTTTCCCATTGGCTGTTTTAAAGTAGTCATGTAGTTCTTTTGCAACCTCTAGATTTTTTTCTACTTTAGGGTCATTTTGAACAGTTCGTCCAAAAAATAGCCCCAATGCCATAACACCACCAGAAACTGCTCCACAAAGGCATTTTGATCTGCCAATGCCTACAGGGAATCCTGAAGCCATGGCGATTACTTCCTCTGGTATATCCAATTCAAAATTACTTCTAATCGATGCTACAACTGCTTCTGAACAAAAAAATCCATTTCTAAAAAGATCCTCAGCATCTAATTTAATTTTTTCAATACTTATTTCTTGTTTTATGTTCATTTTTAATCCTTTCTCTGTAGTTTAGTGATAGAATTGATAAGTATTAATAAAAAGTCTATAAAATAGTTTGTGAATGTTCACCATACCCTTGTCATATTGGGGGATTCGTTATGCTAAAAAGTCTGAGATACCACAAAGTAGATTACTTAGTTTAACCCTTAAAGATTAATGTATCAACACGTATACTATATTAAATCTTGGCAGCTTCATGTTCATGAAAGAAGATTGGTATATCATCTTTTTATTCTCTGATATTTTTTTAAAAATACTTGGTAACATCTATAATAATACTCATTTGTCAACCAAAGAATAGAATTCGACTACTTTTCAAAAACGAGTTTATTATTGAAATATTATATAGCAAAAGTGATAAAATATCAAGATATTTCCAATAAATGAAAATTACAAGTTGATAAAAAAGGATAATAATATTTAATTGATTAACAAAAAAATGAGTTCAACAGTAAATGAATTCTCACTGAATCCTAGATTGACAAAATAATTTGATATTTGACATAAAAAGGGATAATATGTTCATAGTAGTTAATGTTTATTAGCTGTGTTGCTGTTGGTAATGTGGTAGAGTCAGAAAATTTATATTTTGAACATAGATAAATAAATACCCATTTGAAAAGGTACATAAGTATATGTGAAACTATAATGATAAGTGGATAAGAGACTTATAGTCTAGGGGTTGCGGTTATACTGCAATCTTTTTTTATTGCTTTAAATCGGCTTTAGTAGGCAGTTTAATAAAAATAGTTGCAAATGAAACTATTTTGTGTTAATATAAAATAGTTGCAAGAGAAACTAATTTAAGGATGGTGAATGATATGCATAATAAAGCTACCATAGGACAAGTAAATGCAGTAATCTATCGCAACATACAGATGTTGCTAAGTAACAAATTAAGTACTTTAAATATTAAGAATGGGCAGTATGATTTTTTTCTTGTGATTTCACTTAATGAAGGGATCTCACAAAAACAATTAAGCGAACATTTGCAAATCAGTAAATCCACCACAGCAAAAGCTGTCAAAAATCTGGTTTGTAATGGTTATGTCATAAAGCAAAAAGACAAAAATGATGGCAGAATGGAGCATTTATATTTATCTGAACGCGGATTAAAGGAAGCTCCTGTTGTTAAGGAAATATTCGAGGAAACTTTGAAGGCAACTGCAAAAGGATTGTCAGAATCTGAAATGGATGTTCTGATGAGTCTTTTACAGAAAGTCCTTGATAATGTTGTGACTGAAAATTCACTATTGCTTGATGAGGGTAACGAAAATGGGTAAATCAAAACGTTGGACAAGAAATCTAATTATCATCACTTTTGTAAACTTTTTTATGTTCTTTGCGTTTCAGCTATTTCCTTCTGCCATGCCACTATATTTAAAGTCACTTGGCGCACATGACAACATACTTGGATGGCTACAAGGAATTATGGTAATTGCAACTTTAATTGTCCGTCCCTTTGCTGGAGTTGCTTTGGACAAATATGGACGTAAAGTAGCTTTTATTTTTGGAATTATAGGAATGTTAGTAGTTACGGTAGCATATTGGTTCTTTCCCATAGTTGGAATTATCATTGTTATTCGATTTGTACATGGAATGACATGGGGCGTCGCAAATACAGCATGCAGTACAGTTGCTTCAGATAATATAGAAAAAGAACGTTTTTCTGAGAGTATGGGTTATTTTAGTCTTGCCAGCAGTATTGCAATGGCTGTTGCTCCAGCTGTTGGCTTATCTCTGGGTATGCAAAGTAATATTATATTTGCTTCAATATGTCTAGTAATATCATTAATATTAGTTTTTTTTATGAAGTTTCAAAAGTCAGCAGTAACACAAAGTATAATAAAAAAAAGGATCTCTCCTTATGCAAAAGAATCCATCTTGCCATCAGCCATTATTTTTCTGTTCATGACTACATGGGGTGCAGTTATTACTTTTATTGCATTGTACGGAGCACAAAAATCTATAACAGGGATTGGTCTATTTTTCACTGTATATGCCATAAGTATGTTAGTCACCCGTCCATTTTTGGGAAAGCTCATTGACAGCAAAGGTTTTGGTTTAGGTATTTGGTTAGGTGTGTTCTTAATTCCTATAGCCTTGATGTTGCTTGCTACAAGCAACAGTTTGATAACTTTCTTAATTTGTGCAGTTATATATGGAATTGGAGCTGGGGCAGCACAATCAAGTTTGCAAACAATGGCAATTATAAATGTACCCATTGATAGAAAAGGGGCAGCAAACGCAACATTTTTTACTGGCTTTGATGGTGGAATTGGTGTAGGAGCAGTTTTAGCTGGAACCATATCCCCTTTTATGGGATATGGAGGTATGTTTGGGTTTATGGCGATATTTCCCATTTTGTCTGGTATCTTGTTTTTTGCAACTTCAAAGCGCACAAAACAAAACTTATAATATAAATAGAAATGTATTTTGATAATCATATTAAAATTTTATAAAGGACATTCATTTGTATGAAAATAGTAGTCCTTTATTTATAATTGAACTTTATTCCAAGTACCTTTTCAATTAGAATTCGGGTAGAAGATGAGCCCAAATAAAATGGTGAGTCTTCCTTATCAATTCAATGTATCCAACACAAAATGACACTCCATTCATAGTTTAGAGTGCCATTTAGAATGCAATATTCAAACTGCTTTTAGCTTCCCAATTTAGGAAATGTTCTTATTCACACAAGAAGATTTCCTGTAATTTTAACATAAATTTTTCAGCAGACTTTGTGAATACCTGATACTTTTTCCATACGAGACTCATACCAATTTCAAATTTTGGATGAAAAGGTCTAAAACAAAGGCTACTATCACCTGTCACATTAATAATTTTATCAAGGCAAAGGGCATACCCCATGCCTTCCTCCACCATCAAAGAAGCATTATAAACAAGATTATAGGTAGCAATAATATCTAGTTTTGTTTTATCGAGCTTTAGCCATGCCAGTAAAGCACTGTCATCGATGGCCTGACGGGAAACAATAAGTGGCTTATCCCATAAATCCTCAGGTTGGATGGATTTTTTTTCTGCAAGAGGTGAATCACAGGGCATCAAAATACCCCACACATCTTTAGCGGGAATTTTTAAAAAGTCGTATTTTGAAATATCCACCGATTCAAACAAAAGACCAAAATCAATAAGACCCTTGTCTAATTCCTCCAGCACAGTTACAGAATCACCACTGGAAATATGATAATGGATCATGGGATACTCTGTCTGCAACTCCCTAGCTGCCCTTGCGATTAGGCGAACAGCATCTGTTTCACCAGCACCAATATAAATATCGCCTGCTATTACTTTATCTGAAAGATTGATTTCACGTTCGGCTTTTTTGACAAGCTCCATGATTTCTTCTGCACGCTTGCGAAGGATAATACCTTCTTCTGTTAGTGTAATCTTACGGTTACCCCGAATCAGGAGTTGTTTGCCCAATTCTTCTTCCATGTCCTTTATCTGCCTAGAAAGTGTAGGCTGTGAAAGGTGAAGAGATTCGGCCGCACCTGATATGCTTTGTTCCCTTGTTATTGCCAAAAAATATTGGAGAACCCTTAGTTCCATAAAAACTCCAATCTATATAACCTATTTGTTGCATTTCACTATATCATATTTCAGTATGCTCATCAAGCATATTAATCTATGTCTTATAAGTATTTGCTATTCCAATTACTCCATTTTATAATGAAGAATGAAAGTAATCATAAGATTATTTCTGACCTTCCTTGGTGATGTTCACTTACCAACTAAAAAATAAGGTGAAGAGGGAGATTAATATTATGAGCTACAAAATGAACCATTCCACTTGTGTAATAAGTATTGAAAACATCCTATCGCTGATTTACAGCGGGAAAGAGTAGGTAGTAAATGAATCTGAATAAATTTTTAGACCATATGAATCAGGGTCTTCCTGTTGTGGGTGGGTCAGAAGCCCATCTATTTATGCATGATGTAAGTAATGAGGCCATGCAAATCACAGCGGAATTAAATAATACCTATCATACACCAGAAGAAATCCGCACCTTGATGGAAAAACTGATCGGGAAACCAGTGGATAACTCATGTTCCGTGTTTCCGCCCTTTTACACAGACTGTGGTAAAAATATTGTCCTTGGTAAAAATATATTTATCAATATGGGATGTAAATTTCAAGACCAAGGAGGTATCACGATTGGGAACGGAGTATTGATTGGTCATAATGTGGTATTGGCTACCCTTAACCATGACATAGCACCAAGGAAACGAAGCACCATGCATCCAGCCCCCATTGTGATTGAAGAAAATGTGTGGATTGGCTCTAATACAACAATTCTCCCTGGAATAACCATAGGAGAAGGATCAATTGTTGCTGCTGGAGCAGTGGTAACTAAGGATGTACCAGCAAATGTTATAGTTGGAGGTGTCCCAGCCAAAGTGATTAAAAAAATCGATACTAAGGGGGGACCTCTATGATAAAAATGTTCTGATTATTTCTTGTCTGGTTAAAAAATAGAATGAAAGATGTGGGTATTAATTATTTGGGAGAATATCAAAAATAGTGAAACCGCCAATCTCCCAAATTCGTATTGTCATTTGATTAAATAAAAAATTCTGATAAAATCAGGAGGTAGTAATGATAAGATTTGTAAAATATCAAAATCCTTATAATAAAGAAAGAAATTACTATTCAGCGGAATCAGAACAACTTACATTTGATGTTGTTATTCATGCAATCAAAAGTGTCATAGATCCTGATGAAATATCAAAGGAACAAATTACAAGTTGGACATATGAATGTGGATTTTCTAAAGATAATATTGAAGTATGTTTTTATGAATTTTATGACAATACCCCATCAATTTTCATATTTGAGTTATTACCATTTGGTAGACATTCAGATAAAAACATTTCTATTTTAGAAGATTATATTTTCAAATTAGAAGAATACTTCAACCATAGCAAATAAGCATTTTAAACATGTGACTTGAAAAACGGTACCTAAATAACGAATGACTGATTTTCATTGAAGAGAAGACAATTAAATTATTAACAAATCGATGTAAGTTACACTTGATTTAAAAAACCTGCTAAGATAAGTCAATAGGTTTTATAAAAAGAATTATGATTTTGAGGAAATGAAAAAAGACAGAGCAAACAAAGGTATCCAAAACTCAAAATTTGAAATACCTGCACTAATAAAAACAACTTCGACAAACTAAGCACTTAGTGTGCTAACATAATAAATCTCGTTTACACGAGCAAAGTAAATTTTCAAGAACTTATTAAGCCCAGCAATTTTAGCAACTTTACTAGATTTACCTTCAGCTTGCTTCTTTAAAATGAACTGAAAAACAGCAGCATCAAAAGAAGGTTTTTGACGCATGATGGATTGCATAATCTCGAAACCAGTTTTACGGAGGTATTTATTTCCACGCTTCGATATACTTCGTTTCGTTGCAGTAAATGCACCAGATTGATACGGAGGGGAGTCAATACCTGCATAAGCTATAAGAGCATTTTTGTTATGAAAGCGACTGATGTTTCCGATTTCAGCAATAAATCTAGTAGCTAACGTAGACCCAACACCGCACATAGCAACCAATACTGAATATTCAGGTAACGTATTTGCAAGTTCCTCCATGTGTGCTAAAATAGTATTGCGTGATTTTGCAAGTTCTTGTAAAATCCGAATAGCTTCTAACACAAGGAATTTGGTCCATTCGGTGTTAGGCAAAGTGGGGATACCGTTTTTAGATAAGGAATAGATTTCTTTTGCCTTGATTTCGCTGATTCGGTATCCTTCATTTTTAGCCCACTCGCAAAAATCGGCAATAAAATCTACTTCACTCATATGGTTGATATTTCCGAAGTGATAGTGTTTTCGCACAAAATTTGACAACTTATGCTTCCCATCTTGGTCTATCAACAGGGTATTAATTCCTGGCATGACCTGATCAAGCAAGTTACTAAGGTTAATCTTAGCCTTTACCAAAAGACTAGTATCTGGGTGATGGAAGATTGGTACATGCAAGTTCAAAAGCAACTGGAATTAAAATTTCAGACGTAAATTATCGCCCTATTCTGTCTATAAGAAAAATTGTATAAAAGAAATATGTAAAGTATAGACCTATGTATATAAATTAAGTAAACCGGTGGTTAAGAGATTAGAAAAGAGGGATTTCTTAACCACATTTAAGTCTTTTAAAAAGATGCAAAAAACACTTGACAGTTGAATGGATATTCAAATAAATATATGAATACATGTTCATGTATTTATTTAATAAAATTCTATATATGAATCAAAAGGGGAAGAAGAAAGTGTAACGGAATTCACAGAAATGTCAACGGATTATGCTCAGAAATCAACAGAAGAAACATCATAATTACAAGAATAAAGAACACTACGATTGTTGCAGTACTCGTAGTGTTCTTTATAGCGAAACGGTTAGGTAGACTACTTGATTGGTTCATTTAATGTTCATCACTATTATGGTGCTCTCCATCATTATTATGATTAGAGTCACTATGATCGCTTTCACACGATTTAATCTGCTCTTTAATTTCGCTAATACTTCTATGACAATATTCATTGATATTAATATCTGGTGAAAGTTCTTTTAAATCTAAGATTACTTGGTATTTGCCCGCTGTGATACCATAATTATGAGCTGCTACTACAAATTCTTGATCCACTACAGAATACTCAATCTGTGTGCCTACATGATGGGGAATAATCATAGTATTGGCAGTGTTTTGCAGGCCACTTAATAAGTCACTATCTTTTTTACCATTGCCGCTTTGTATCGTAAATACGATATAGGAATTATCATCAATATATTCCTTCATTAAGTTATTCATAATTATGATTTCAAGTGCATCCTCATAAGTTTTATTTTTTATATTGATGAGATCTAAAATTTTTTGACTTTCTACATTATGAGCGTTGACGGAAATCACTCTGTTAAAATAATTGAGAGATAGCTCTATACTTGGGTTAACATCCATACTGACAAGTGAAGCTTCCTGGTAGTACAAGGAATATCCGCTAAATCCAAAAATCAGCAACAGCGCAAGACAGACTGCAGGGTAAAAGGAAGAGAGCTGCATTGTGCGAGTTTTCATGTTTATAGTATCCCCTTTTTGCCAGTGACTCTTAGTTGTGACTGTTGCAAAGGAACCATCATTTTTCATAATAATTGTTTTGTTCCCTTTTATTTCAAATACAATGCCTGTTTTCACGACTTCACCTCCTGGGTCTATTGTGGCAAAAATGTTCTTATGTTTGGATAGTCACCTAAAAGGATGAGGGCAATGGTAACTATGTATTTTCTATGTTTTTCGTAACTATTCAGACCCCCTCAGGGGTTCCGAATGATTTTTGTGCAAAATAGAGAATTTTAAATTTCTATTTTCGCATAAATCTATAGGTCTAGTGGATAACCACCCCTTGTTTTCGATTACTTTTCATTTTTTGTGGATTATCATGTCCAGAGCAATAAAAACACTTTTCAAAGCCTATATTTCCTAATGCTTGAATCAACTTAGTGACATCTGAACCTTGAAATCATAAACTTATCCACAGTCATTTTTACGGTTCTCCAATTCTGAAGATTCGCTTTTTTCCTCGCTTTCAGTTATTATAGAGATATCATATTTTAACGAAAGAAGGTGGTTTCATTGACAAAGGACGAAATGATTGAACAACTGCTAGCTCAGGTAAATTCACTTACTGCAACGGTTGCTGCACAAACTGATTTAATTGCCAAACTCAATCAATCCATCCAGGAACTGAAAGAACAGATCAATAAGAATTCTAAGAACAGTTCCAAGCCACCTTCAAGTGACGGCTTCAAAAAGCCAGAACCAAAAAGCCTCCGCAAACCATCTGGTAAAAAAGCCGGTGGTCAAAATGGTCATCAAGGATCGCACCTTGCAGTAACCGCTGAACCGGATGAGATCATTCAGCATATGCCACCTGCATGTGAAGGCTGCTCTCATTATGGAATGTGTAAGGGAACGGCATGTGTTGCAGAAAAACGGCATGTTATCGATGCAGTCGTTACCGTAATGATTACCGAACATCAGAAGCTTGAAATACCCATCTGTATGCTGCATGGCAATACCCGTAAGGGAGAATTTCCAAGTAGTATCAAGGCGACCGTTCAGTATGGAGAAAATTTACAGGCCTTAGCAGTTGCGTTAAATACGGTGGGTACGGTTAGTATCAATCGCACCCATGAGATTCTTTCTGGAGTGTTCAACATTCCAATTGCGGTAGGAACCATAAGCAACATGGTAAAACGCTGTGCCAGCTACCTGACTGATACAGTGGGAATCATCAAACAGAACATGATCAAATCAGGTCTTGGGCATTTCGATGAAACCGGAACCCGTGTAGATAAAAAGCTGTGGTGGGTACATAATGCCTCTAACTGTGAATACACCTATCTTGACATCAGTCCGAAGCGTGGCTTCGAAGGCATGGAGCAGTGTGGTGTCCTCACAGAATTTGGCGGTATTGCCCTGCATGACTGCTGGGCTTCCTACTGGAATTATCCTGATATCCAGCATGCGGTCTGCTGTGCCCATCTCCTACGAGAACTGACTGGAATCTGTGAGAATCGTCCTGAGCAGACATGGGCATCTGGGTTTATAGACCTTCTGCTGGAAATGAAGAAGGTCAAAGACAAAGCGGTTGAGGCCGAAAAAGAGTCTCTAAGCTACTATCACTATCACAAGTTTGATAAGCGTTATGAAAAACTGATCAAACTTGCAAAAGAGGAGAATCCCCTTCCAGAAAGTTCAGTTAAAAGACGTGGTCGGAAGAAGAAAGGAAGAATCCTTGCCTTAGTAGAACGTCTTATAAATTACAAGGCATCCGTCTGCCTTTTTATCCATAACTTTGAAGTTCCGTTTGATAACAATCAGGCCGAGCGGGATCTCAGAATGATCAAAGTAAAAACCAAGGTATCCGGGTGCTTTAGAAGTGAAGAAGGCGTCCGAGAATATTTAAAAATCATGTCATATGTGGGTACAGCCCATAAGCACGGTTACAACGCATATGAAGCTATTAAAAATGCTATTTCAGGTTGTTCAGATTTCATTTTTGAATAAGGGGGCTCTGAATAGTTACTGTTTTTCAATTGTTTTGTGGGATATTTGCAGACGATTTGCAAGATCTGTTTGTGATAACCGTCTGTTATGTAATAAATTTATTCTCATTTCACTGTCTGTAACAAGCTCCTTTGAAGCTGTGATACATAGATTTCTTGAACGGGTCTGCTTTGGACATATGCCAGGAAGATCTGAAAATACGATTCCAAAGTCTTTTAACTCCGTGGTAAGCCTATCAATTTCATCTTCCAATACCTGTCTTTCCAGATCTCTGCTGTATTCTTTAAGACCTATTTTTCTATCAATTATGGAGGTATCATTTTCCTCATCATAGTCCCCAAATAGGGGAACAATTTTTGAAGTATAGTTTCTTTCTTTTTTAAGCTCATCTAGAATTCTATTCTGTATACATATGGAGGCAAAGAATAAAAAATTGCCTCTGCTTTCATCATATTGCTTTACGCTATTTATAAATGCTAGCATGGCTACAGTAAGCATATCAAGGCTGGCTACGTTTTTTGTTTTCTTCTTGATAAAAGGAAGGTAATCCAAAAGTAAACGGTCAAGCTCTGACGGATCTGACTGGGCTATAGCTACTCGTTTTTCTATCTCTTCACTCACTTTTAAACCTCCTTACTTATAGAATACGATTGTATCCTATAAATTCCGTAGTGTGAAAATAAATTTTGTGTTACCCTATGTTTGGTTCCCTTATCCTTCGTATACTACTAATAGAAACATAAAAAGGAGGAAATTACAATGAAATCTAAAAAAATCATTTGTGCGTTTACTATTTCAGCCATCATTGCATCTATGTCTACAATGACTGCTTTTGCACATGGACACCAGGGGAGGACTTCTTATGTATCCTGTACCGTAATTGATTGTAATGTAACAGATGCACACGCACATAACAATACTACTTACACCGGTCACACATTAAATGATGGTCACAGCTATTGTAGTGAAAGTTCCAAAAGATGTCATTGATATAAATATAGATAGCAGGAGGAGCATCGAAACTATATGTACCGGTTTCGATGGTTTTTTGTTTTATTCACTTATTTAATTGTCAATGATTTTTTCAAAAGCATATTAATACTCAAATGTGGAAGCATCAATGAAAGATCGGGTTAATGGTGATGTGGAATGCCCTTATTGTAGTGGAAGAATAGCCGTTCCGGGAAAATGTCTTTTGCCGTTTTACATCCTGATTTGATGTCAGAGTGGAAATATACCAACATATTATTAATTAATCCAGACTATATTACAGAGCAGTATAATAAAAAAGTTTGGTGGATATGTCCTAAGTGTATTAATTCTTATCCAATGAGTCCTAAAAGAAAAATATATTACAAAAAGCGCAAGCAAAATTCATGTAGTTACTGTAAAGGATTACGACGTCAATTAAATCAATAACCTAAAAATAAACGACAAAACTGATAAATCGACAAAACTTATTAGGGAGAGTTTTGTCGCTCTTTTGTCTGTATTATCTCAAACTGTTAAACATTGTTTTGTCGTTTTTTCTATTGCAATTTAACACTTATTTAGAAGATAAAATTCAGGATTCTTCTTTTATACAGTGCTGTTAAGTGGTCCATTTATGTTAATATTAAATACTAGTTTTAATTAGGTGTTCCTGCTAGGTTACAACTGACATTTATCCCGTAACCTACGCAGTACTGGGGGGAGCATTTGAGGAGAATTCAGATAGCAGCATCAACAGTTAAAAATATCAATAAAATAATATTTTAGTTTTAAAAATAGAACTTATAACGTTATAGAATGAATAGAAAATTAAACGAAGTCATGTGCCAAAAAGGCAGATGTCTCAAGGTTGGATACCTGCCTTCATTGTGCCAATAACTGGCACAATACTTTGATTAATTTCATTGCACGAAACTGCGAACGTCAGCAATGATCTATGGGGATTTCAAATTTAACTTCCTCCTGTGACTGGGAACTTTTGATGTATGCATTCAGATAATGAAATTGTTTTCTTTGCATTTCTTAGATTACACGGTAAAATAGGCATAGTCCCCCTTTCCCCCACAATACTATCATCGGGGATAATTGATTTATGAAATATTTATTATTATGGAAGATGGCAGGGGTATCGTACATGTTTGTCACTGTTGTAGCAGGGACAAAGAAATGCTTTTCTTCCAATGAGCTTTTCAATCAGTTGAATGGGAGACAAAATAATTTCACCCATAATGGGTGTATTTGTGAGTGACTTGCAAGCCTTTAACTTTTAAACAACAATTAGGTTGTTACATTGTCTTCAAATATGGTAGAATGGACATATATTTGTTATATAAATCAGCGAAAGGTAAAAATCAATATGAATTTATGTAGAATAGTGGCAATAGTTTTAGCAATCTCTTTGAGTACCATAGGAATTGTATCATCCCTTCCATTAGAAGTAAAAGCGGCATCAGAACCAGGTGATCCTGACGTGAGTGTATCATATCAAACCCATGTCCAGAATATAGGTTGGCAAGGAATTGTAAAAGAGGGGGCTACCAGTGGAACGGTAGGAAAGGCACTTCGTTTAGAAGCAATTAAAATAAACGTAACAGGAGATAATGACTTGTGGGTAAGTTATGATACTCATATACAAGAAATAGGCTGGGGGGCTTATGCGACACGAGGGGAAATGTCAGGAACCGAAGGGCGTGGATTACGATTGGAAGCAATACGTATTGAATTAAATGGACTTGATGCTCCCAAATACGATATCTATTACCGAGTACATAGCCAGGATTATGGATGGTTGGGTTGGGCAAGCAATGGTGCGAAGGCGGGAACATCGGGTCTGTCAAAACGTCTAGAAGGAATAGAAATTAAAATTGTAAAAAGAGGAGATGTGCCACCTGGCACCACTAACACACCTTTTGTTGCAGCTCCGGTGGAGATAAACTATCAGGTATATTCACAAAATAAAGGCTGGATGCCCCAAGTAAAAAATGGTGCCTTAGCTGGAACCGTTGGGCAAGGTCTCCCTTTGGAAGATATAAAAATAACAATCAACAACTTAGTGATGGATGGAGAGATTCGCTATAATGCTTTCTTCAAGGGAAATCCCTCCTGGGGATCAGGTTATGCGAAAGATGGAGAACAATTACCATTCCAGTCTGCTTTCATTCATGATTCCTATATTTCTTCATTCTATGATAAAAATGGAGAACAAAGATACGAATTAGAAGCGGTTCAAATCAGGCTTTACGGCAGTGCTTCGGACATATATGATATTTATTACCGTGTCCATGTTGGACAGATAGGTTGGTTGGATTGGGCAAAAAATGGTGAGGTTACTGGAACCATAAATTACGGTTATTGTATAGAAGGAATCCAAATTGTTGCTGTTCAAAAGGGTGCATCAGCACCAGGCAGTACCTCAAGAATATATTTAGGTCCTGTTTCTCTCGAATCAAATGGTCTTGAGTATAAATAAACCATGTAAGCGCAAGCAAAATTCATGTAGTTACTGTAAAGGATTACGACGTCAATTAAATCATTTTTTATAAGAAAATTTAATTAATGTTGAATCATATAGTTAATGGGGTTAAGAAAAAGGTAATCAAACCGAGCATAAATGTTTGATTGCCTTTTTGTAATAAATTAAATAATTGATCATCTGAAAATAGATGCAATTTATAAACCATATATTGTAAAATGCAAAAAAACGACAATATTTTAGATTTTAGAATAACCTAAAAATAAACGACAAAACTACTTTTGGATGCAATGCATTATAAATAAAGGACTGAGAGGGTATTGTCGTTCGTTCATAAAAACGACAATACCGATAAAGCGACAACACTATGTAGTGTGAGTTTTGTCGCTCTTTTATTTGCATTATCTCCAAATGGTTAAATTTGTTTTGTCGTTTTTTCTATTCCCATCCCTCAATATTTAAAACGTTTTGTAGATTTTAAAGTATAGTTAACTTCTTTGAAGACAACTTACTACCTTCTGATATTCATCCCTAGTACACATATATTCCATCCTCTTTATTTAGAATGTAAATTGATGCCTATCACACACATAGCGAGATTTGACAAAGGCTATTATATAAACAATATGGATTTTATTTCCTCTTTAAGTATGATAGAATGGGAAGTAGTTAAAAGAAAGACCAATAAATTAAAGGGTTTCGGGTTTTTAGGCAGGATATGTGGGTGTGCTTTTGGGCTGATTGGGATGAAATATGTTTCCAGTTTCCATGGTGGGGTAAGTAAAATGAACGTTTTGGCAAAAGATCAAATGAATAGAATTTTCTATAGGTGCTTAACAGATTAGGTATTGAATTAAATTGATATTAAGGCGGTGGACACTAGGGATGGATATATTTGGTTCTGTTAAAAAAGTAAGTGAAGAACAATGGCATACAAAGTTTAGGATATTAAAAAACAATCCCGATGGCGATGGCGAGCGCATAATACTTAAACAGTGGGTAGATGGATTAGTGGATAGAGATTATAAGATGGTTCAAGAATTTCAAAAGACTTTTCATTCAAGCTTTTGGGAATTTATAATAATTTTACGCCTATGGAGTTCTATAGCTTAGATCCATCAGAAAAAATCAAAGTTGATTTTAAAAAGGATTGTTTAGTATGTATTTGGATGAAAATTGCTGGGGGACAGCTCATTAGTAATCTTCACTATATAAGACCTCAGTTTCTTACTGATGAGTATTTGCGAAAAGAAACAATGCAAATAGTTGAGAAAAGAGAAGAGAATATTGAAGAAATTATTCGTGTAGATATAATAAGAGATAAAGAAGTTTTGGATCTCATCAATCAATAATTTTTAATAATGGTAGGATTTCGCTATATCCATTGCGAAATCCCAATGATAAAATCACATGAACAAATTTATTTACAGAATATTTGTAAATCTAATTGATACATTCTTCACTGGGGATTCTCCCAATATTTCCAAAAGCATGTTACAATAAAAATGTATGGTGGTCATGTCCTCAATGTATGAATTCTTATTATTGTAAAGGATTACGACGACAATTACATCATTTTCTATAAGAAAATCTGTTTAAAGATGAATCATAAGTGTCAATAAATTAAAAGGTAGTGAAAAGAATTTTATCAAGATCTCAGACAAAGGGGTGTTGCAGGTGATATTTGGGGATGGGACAGTGATAGAGTGTATAAATGAAGATGTTTGGCTATAATATTCAAAACGGAACATTAACATAGTTGTATTGAAATGAATACTTGTTAATATTCCAATTTTTGTGTATAATAATACTATTAGAACAATACAACAAGGAGGTGCTTTCTTTTGGAATATATTAGCGTACAACAAGTGGCTAAAAATTGGGGAATATCTGATCGTCGGGTTAGGGTACTTTGTGATCAGGAAAAAATTTCTGGGATTATTAAAAAAGGTCGTTCCTATCAGATTCCTGTGAATGCTGTAAAGCCTGTTGACGGACGTAAAAACAGACATAAACAAATACCGAATCAGTTTACTTCAATATTTGCTCACGTTGATTCTTTGAAAAGTAAGTTAAATCAGTGCCGTCCCCTTACTTCTGGCGAAATAAAACGCCTAAGAGAAGAATTTTTAGTTGAATACACATATAATTCTAATGCAATTGAAGGTAATACTCTTACCCTTCAAGAAACTGCTATGGTTTTAGAGGGAATAACAATTGATAAGAAGCCGTTAAAAGATCATCTAGAAGCAGTTGGACACAGAGATGCATTTATATATATACAGGATTTAGTGAAAGATAAAGTCTCATTTTCAGAGTATATCATTAAACAAATTCATACATTGGTATTAATGGATAGACCAGAGGATAGAGGTGTTTACCGCAGGATCCCGGTACGCATTTTGGGAGCTTTTCATGTGCCTCCTGAGCCTGTGATGGTTCCAGAGCTGATGGAACATCTTATTAAGGAATTCAGTATTAAAAAATTGCATCCCATTGAGAATGCAGCGCTTTTCCACTTAAAGTTCGAGGGCATTCACCCATTTGTTGATGGTAATGGTCGTACAGGTAGATTGCTTCTGAACTTATTTTTGATGCAGAATAGCTATCCTCCGATAAATGTGAAATTTACTGATCGTAAAAAGTACTATGAAGCCTTTGATAGTTACTACCGTGATGGCTCATCCTATATAATGACAGAAATGATTGCAAACTATTTGGAAGTGCAATTGCAAAATATTTTAAGCTATTTGGATTACTAGCTTAAACCAATTAGTACTACGAATGATTTACTATACAAACTATTCGTTAAAGTACCAGTTTCACGAAAGCGTAGCGATAGTTGGAACAACTATTTGTGAAACTTTATTTTGACGAAAGTGAAGCGTAGCGAACGGTAGTTATAGGGTACGAGTAGTTGCGATTTATTTTTTTTTCGCACCCTGTTAATTTCCAAATTATGTAAATTAAATAGAAACAAGTGCATCCAAAATTTTTGAACGACTAGCTTCTAAATCAAAATGTATTTCACTAGTATCAATACCTATTAAATGTAAATCAGACAAATCATCAGCATTAGCTTTAGCATTAGAAATAAAATTTATAGCCAAATCTAAAGCAAGCTTTGATGCTATTAACTGCCGTCTAGTTAAAAGTACACCTCTTTGTTCTGTCATATTAAATTACCCCCCTATCTGCCAATTCTATTGATTTCTTAACCGAATAAGCTTGTGAAAGCAATTTGTAGTACATAGTATAATTTGCCCTATGCTTATCATTTTCAAGGTGAGAAGTTTCCAAACATTTACGTTTCAAATAATCAATATGTGTATCCAAAGTATCAATAACAGTTATCATTTTTATATCCTCCATTATTTAATTTTCAATTTGCGAACTCCTGTACGTATTTACAGAAGTAAGGTTGCCACTCCAACCAACAAACCAACACGAGGATTTCCAATGTATCCACAACAACCGCTTTTACAAAATTACTAAGATATGGTATAATGAAAATGTGATACAAGAGAGATAGCAAAGAGATAATAAAGTGCTATCACTTGGTGATATAGTAATTATAGCACAGTGCTAGCACCTTTTGAACACTATTTTAGTGAGTGTTTATACTCACTTTTCAATTATATGAAAGGAGTTATTATGCCTAGTAAAAAACCACAATTTGTGATAAGAGGAGATAAAGAACTATTTGACAAAATAGCATATATAGCAAACGAAAATGAAAGAAGTTCAACACAAGAAATAATCTACTTATTAAGACAAAAAGTAAAAGCATATGAAAGCATAAATGGAGAAATAGAAACAGGAGAGGAGTAGAGTAAAATCTACTTCTTTATCTCATCTCACCCCAAATCCAGTAAATCAATGCTAAAAAGCTTAAAATATAAATACCATATATACCAAACGATTCCATTTAATCACCACCCTTATTTTCGTAATATTCAATTGTGTGTGCATCCAAACACACATCAAATTCTAACTTCTTGTAAAACGTAGCAGACTGTATTAAATCATCATGCAAAGTCTTTTTACCATGAGCATCCAACAACATAATTTCCTCTATTGGTTTATTAACATTCTTGCTTGCCCAATAGTGTCTCTTACCTGGTGTACACTCCAACAAGTCCTTAGTAACATACTTTGTAATATACTTTGTAACAGCATCATTGTTAGTTACCCTAGTTGCAGTAGACCAACCAAGTTTATATCGACCGATATTATAAATATCCAAACCAGACCCAGACTTATGACCAGACCCCAAAAAAGAAAGTCCATCAGCATTAGCAAAAAGTCCATGGAAGTGAAATCTTCCAGATTTGTGTTTTTCAGCGACAACAATATATTTAAAATCCGCATTAGTATACCTCCTACAATGGTTTAACCATTTACTTAACTTCTTAGTTACAATCTCATAATCAAAACTATCCACTTGATCCGGATCGAACGTAAGAGTAACAAACCAATCCCAAATATTAGACCTAGATATATCATATACCATGTTAATTGTCCTCCTAAGACTTCTTTTTTTATTAGCCTTGTCATGTACTAACGATTCTTTTACAGAGCCTACAATCTCTTTATAATAGACACCATTCCATAATGTGTATTGAGGTATAGGCATTTCTTTCTTACCAGTGTAAACCAAATGAGAGAACACTTGTGTTTGTGTACTCCCATCACCATAATGCTTAACCTTGCAATTATACAAGATAACACATCCAATCTATTTAATTTTAAAAGCAAAAACAAAAATTTGGGTGTTAAGTGTCCCTATAGTCAAGTAGAGAAAAACAAAAAACGAAAGAGAAGACCCCCACCGCCTAGCAAGCTAACGGCGGAAGGGGGTATATTATTCAATTCCAATAAATGGAATTTTTTTGAGTATAAACATAACAAATCCATACAATTGTTCAAAATTCATTAATATTATTACAATTGGTAACAATATCCTAATTAAATTAAAATCAATCAGAATACTAACAATACCAATGCTATCCTGAATAAGTTGCATGACTTTATTTACAATAGTACTTATAATAACAGGAGCATCAGGCAAATCAATCCAAGCAAATAATACTTTAATAAGACCAACTAAAACATCAATAACACCCTCTAGAATCATCTTTCAATCACCCACCTATACTTATCCTGTACTAACTTAATAAAAGCGCCTACAATAAGAATATCAGTAACAAAGTGTATATAAAATATAATATCCCCCCATTGTTGTATTTGTTCAGTAAGATTAATTTCCATATCTGGTAAAATTTCATAACCAGACACACTAAAACCACCAATATTAAAAATAGCATCTTGTGTTCCAGCACTCATAAATATATTAATTAAATCACTTAAAATTATAAAAGGTAACATAAGAAATCCCAATTTTTCCTCAAAAAATATTTTTAGTTCTTCAACTTTTTGCGGAAAGTAATCAACATCAGGCAAAAATAAATTAGATATACCATCTAAAATAAATTGGCCTAATGCAGTAATAGCATTAATAACACCATCTATAAGACCCTGAAAAGCGGATGCAATTAAAGACGGTAAATTAACTATACCGTCTACAATGCCTTGTAAAAAATCCAATATACCATCAAAAAAACCAGTATAATCAGGAGAAGATGGCGGTACTATACCTAAACCCTGTATAGTGTTATTAGTTTTCCATGTAAAACTATCCATTAAAAAACCACTAAATCTAGCAACCCTAAGTAAAATATGGTCAGCATCATACTCTGGAACAAAATTAAAACTAAATATAATACGATTACCTACTATAGAAGTAGTAAGAGGAATTTCCTCAGAAAAACTATTAGTAGTCGAATAAAAAGCTTGAAAATCCGATACATTAAAATTAACCTTGGTTATATCATCGAACTCCCAATACGTTAAAAATTTATATGTTTGACCCTGTTTATAATCCGCATAAATTCGGGTAGCAAAAACACTAACAACTTGATTCTCATTTAAGTCATTAACCACCCACGGATTAGCTGGACTACTCCACCAATCACCACCATAAAAACCAATATTTTTACTATCTGTTACATTAGATTCTGTATTGGCGAACACCGAACAAACTGGAACAAAGACCAAAACCAAACATAACACAAATAGCAAATAAAACCGCCTTAACACTATTTTCCACCCCCTCAAGGCTATCTATAACATAATAACTATTATGGGTATACCACTCTACTCTAGATAGTCTAAAACCTGTAGTTTTAGTAAGATTTACATTTACATAATCCACATCATATTTGGGAATAAAAGTAATATCTATAACAAAACTATTATCTACAATATTTACAACGTATTCTAAATAATCACTATTACCTAAATCAGCAACATAATGCAAATCTAATGTAAGTAAATCATATGTATTATAAATATTCATATCCGATATAGTCCAAACTATCTGCATATTATAAGTTTTACCATGTACAAAATTACCAGCCACATGAGTAGTAAAAGTACCAATAGCTTGTGTAGAATCCAATCCATATATATTCCAAGGATTGCCGTCAGCCGTCCAAATATTATTATTTAAAAAAGTAATATACTTAGTATCTGCTAAAACACCAACATTTAAATCACCATAAGATTCTGATGAACCTTGTTGATTACCATTACTATTAGCATAAGGAGAAATAGACATAAAAGCATTTCCAGAAGTAGCAATATAAGCATTACCAGTAGTAGCAAAATCCAAATCAATTTCGTTAGCATTAGCAGTATATTTATATAATAATACACACAACAAACCAATACATACATAAACAAATATCTTAGCTAAAATACGACCAATACTATTAATAAAACTACGCATAAACATATTAAACAACATCATTAAATTTCCACCTTGCCTTTTAAAGCCATACCTATAAACGTCTTAACAATTCTATCACAAATAGCAAAAGCAGTAACATAAGGAATAGCTTCCGCCAACATATCACCATATAAAGCAATAGCAACAATCATGTTTACACCCCCTCTGTAAATCGTTTTACGACCTGATAAGTATCATAGGTATTATAAAGAGCAGGAGAATGAAACCAAAGTGATTTACCTAAATTATCCGCTATAAGTTTACCATCCTTCTCGTCCGCCGATGTACCATCAACAACTTGATTAACCTGTAAAACTTTAAAAAAATTACGACACATTACGGCATATTTGAATTGTTCCCTGAAAGGTTTAGCAATTCTCATAAATAATTGTGAAGTACCAACAATATGAATACGTTGCTTTCGTTGCTGACTAACAGTCTTAAAAATACTAACATCCATTTTTTTACTTTCAAGACTATTAAATTCAAGATGAATTTCATCTAATAAATAAATAATACCATGCTCACCATTATTTAATTCATTAAACGTAGCCGTACCATTCCAACGATTCACAACAACATCAGGTGGCAAATCCAACTCCATGTTAGTACAAACTTGTACATGCGGATATTTATTACACAATTTACGAACATATTGTACAGCACTTAATGTCTTACCAGAACCCTGTGCACCACAAAAAACAAGTATACCATCAGGATAAAAGTAATCAGGATGGTCTTTTTTAAATTGTATATTATAATCAACTGTCTTAAATATATTATCAGGGTTCAATGAACCCTTGAGCAACTTCAAATCACCACTTAACATATAACCCCCTACAAAAATAGGGAAGGGCACGAGACCCAACCCCATAATTTAATTAAACAGAAACTTTACCTTTACGAACGGCAGACATAAGAATACCAATACCCTTCCTTGCACCCCACCACATAAACACGATACCAATACCAATACCAATAACGGCAGCAATAACAGCAACAATAGTACCAACATTAAATTGAGTAGTTAAAGAATCAAGAATCGTTTGAAAATCAGAAACAGTTACAATTTCAGGCGCATTTAACAAATTACCTAAAAACATAGATTTCACCCCCTTTCATTTTAAAACATATTATCAAGGAAAATCGGCATATTGAATCAATTTTCCAAAAATAAACCTCAAAAACAAAATACAGACTATGATTTAATATCGGATAATCCGCCCTACGAGCGGTATACCGATGGCAACCGTATTACTCCAAGCCAACAAGTCGGAGAGACTTATACTTTGGATTATACTCAAAGATGGGCTTAACAGGCGCACCCATTTGAAGCTTAGACACTTGTACAAAAACCTCTGCAGTAGTACCAAATTCTGCCGAACTTTCAGCATCCGCAAAAGTAACATTATAATACACCTTAGTAGAGTCCTTCCAACCTACAGATTGATTGGAACATGTAAATTTAATATCTTTTCCAAAAACTTTCATTTTTAAAATCTCCTTTTATTTTTTTTATATAAAAAATAGTGCTAACTATTTAATATCAGTTTGCACTACCGAACGCTTAAATTTTTCAACTATTCGTTAAAGTGTTGTTTAGCGAATAGTTGGAACTACAACTCCATATGGGTTAAAAACCATAACAAAAAAATAAAAAATTAAGAATATTGTCAGATGAAGTAAAACTATTTCTATTTTATGAAGTATACCTTTGAGAATCAAGTCTTCCAATAATTGATGTGTCAGATGAAGTAAAACTATTTCTATTTTATGAAGTAATCTATTTCAATGTTGCTATTTCTTACATATATGAAGCATTACTGTTGAACAATATGATTGCTGGTTAGAAGTAAATGTGTTTCTATCATTGCATTATTTCATAAATGCTGTTAATTTGGAAGTAAATGTGTTTCTATGTCGTTTTTTTATTCTAAATCAGTAGATGATGTAAAAACAGCTTTCATCATCTATTACAATATATGGTTTATTCTTGAATTTAAAGTTTTCTTGCAGAAACGGATTATAATAACCATCTTTATCCAAACTGACTATGTATCTTAAAGAATTCTTATAGTGTTCTTCCATCCAAAAGCTATAAGTCTCAAGTAAGGCACCAAATAATTGTTTGTTCTCTATTCTTTTATAATTATAGTAATTATAATAACATAAATTCTGCGTTGAAGAAAATAAATATTTTCTAATATCAAGAATCATTTCAATATTATATTGCTTTAAACCACATAAAGTTATGCCTGACAATATAATAGCCAAAGCAATTACATCATATTCATATACACAATTCTTTATCCTTTTATATATATATGAGTTGCTATAATTATTAGCATTAAGATTATATAGTGCTTCACCAAGCTCTTTTCTCTTACTTTCGATAAATTCCACAGTCATAACGGTCATATATTGTTGAAGATCAAAAAATCTGCCCAAATCTATATCATATTTTTTACCAGTTAGTTGCACCTCATCTACAAGTTTTTCAGACTTGTCATAAGTTAAGGTAACATTGTTTTTTGGTCGGATACCTTTGAGAATCAAGTCTTCCAATAATTGATGGTAATCGTGTTCCTCTTCCTTAGTAATATCATCTATGTTACCAATAATATAATACTTAAATTCTGGATTAGGTAAGTTCTTTATCTTTATTGCTTTTCTACTGCTTTTAGAAGAAATTTCATGAACTATATCTATTGATTTCAAAATGTCAGTATTATTCTGTAATGTACTAAATCCATATGAATTACCTTTTCTTATTGTGTATGAGAATGGAATTGCATCTTCAAGTAATTCTTGATTATGAATGTAGCATTTTTTAATAAAAAAAAGTTGATTTATGTAGGAATGGTAACCGTATTTTATACACACAGGGCAATATTTTAATTGATTACTCATAAGTTTTTCTTCTGGTAAAAGATTAATATTTGATATTGGATAGAAATGCTTATCTTCTATTTCTAATAGCTTCATTAGCTTTTCGGCATTATAAACTACACATGCGAAAAACCTTAAACTTATTATCATATATATTCATTGGATAATAAGTAAAATCACATTTCGTATTATTCATATTTTCTATAATATTTACGTACTTAAATTTCTCAATCATTCCCCATAAAGATTCATAATCATAAACAAATTTTTCATTCCAGGTATATCCTGACTTAAATGTTTGATTTTTCATTAGTAAATATCTCCGATTGAACAAAACCTGAGTTAAGTATTGCATCTTTCCACGCTGCCTTATCAGGAAAATAAATCCCTTTACCATTTACGCCATACTCATACAAACAAAATTTAATTGTGTTCATGAAATACTGCATTGGGATATCTAGTGCTGTAAAGCTATTTTGACCTATTACGTCCAGAAATGATTCCATTAGCTCTGCGGCATGGGTGGATAATCTTTTACCATCAGCATATGCATCTGGAAAATAAAGCTGGGTGAATATGACTTTTTCATTATTAAATATATAAGGCTTATCAAAGTTAAGAAGTGTTATCGTAATATCCTTCTCATCTGTAATCCCCTTAAAATTCACTTCATCAACCATAAACCGACCGATTATTTGTCTCTGTTGCCCCATAATTAAAGCATTCTTCCTTGCTTTAAGTTCATAAGACCCAAATAGAAATGTACTCATATGAATATCACGTAAATTAAGGTTATTATATAAATCCATTAACCATTGAAAGTCGTCATTGGTTAGATTATAAGCTTCATCTACAAAGAGTACTATCTTTTTTGAGTTAGTGCCATATGCACTGTTTATCAAACTATTTAGCAATCTGTCTTTCAACACCGTTGTAGTACCTTTATTAAACTCAGGATGACCTGCAGCAATAAGCATCTCCTGATAAAACTTTTTATCCGATGGTAAATGAAAGGTTACATTATAAATATATACAGGTAATTCCAATCCGTATTTTTTTCTTATCGCTTTTGTAATATACAGGATAGCTCTTGTTTTACCTACTCTAGGTTTCCCATATATGATAGCTCCTGTACTTCCGTATTTCATCCATTTCTCTACTTGATTCTGAAGACTAATAATTGCTTTAGTAGCAATATTAAATTCATTTGAGTCAAAGTAAAGCTCAAGTTCATTAAAAATTTTATCAGGCATAGCTATTACACTAATCCTTTCTTAATGGCTTCATCTATAGAAACAGCTTCCAGTAGTGCCTTTAGTTCTTCTTCTGAATATGCATTTTTATAAGTATTCAAACTGGTTGTCTTAATCTCATCTATAAGATTCTTTGTTTCTGAGCTCTTGGATATTTCAATTGGTGGATTTTCTTCTATCCATTCTTTATTAGATTCACCTTGCTCATTTTTAATTATTGAGTGTTTAGTACGTGCTCGCCTTTCTGATTTCGCTCTCTCAGCAAGCTCTTTTTCTAATTGTGATAATGGAGCATATATCTTTATTCCCATATGTTTATTCTCTGCTATTAATTTATTAGCCCATTCCCTAGTTTTTAAAGAGTGTGGTTTGGTTCCCCACTCTCCTACAGCTGTTAATGGTCCCAGTTCCTCTCCTGAATCATTATAAGCAAATATGGAGCTTATATCATCAGGATTAATCATCAAATGAATCTTTTGCCCTATAAGACCTGAACTAGTAGACAGAATTGAATTTCTATATTCAACTCCCTTATAGGATACATAAGCTCTCCTGCCAGATTTTATATCACCCCGAATAGTTCTTATTTCATAAATATAAGTAAGAGACTTAATAAGCTTTTTCATTTTGTCTGTAGCTACATATGGCTGCATACCAGATTTTAATCTACGTTCCATACACTCAAGTGGTGACTGATTATCAATACCAGAGTGTGGACTATTATTATATAATGCTATCACATACTCCGTAAGTTGTGCTATGTCATCCTCAGTGATTCTGTATTTAATGGCATTGGATTCAGCTCCAGATCTTCTTACATCATTACTCTTGCTACCTGTTGTAGAAGGCATACGATGGTAAGAGTTCTCCTCTAATGTACCAAACACTCTCTCTACTATGCCTCTAATCTCTGGAGTAGCAACCGAACCATAGTTTAAGGTGCAACCTAGCTCTTCTGAAAGCTTACTGACTACATGTTCAGCAAGATGAGATTTCGCATTATCAAGCATTATTGTGTTAACCACGGCCCACTTTATCTGTGGCAAAACCAAGGTCGCATATCCTCCATTGTCAGGATACTTAAAGCCACCTATAGTAAAATTCATTTTTTGTTTAGGCAACATAGCGTCTTGTAGAGTCTTTAAGATATCTGTTTGATTATAGTTTTCATTCTGAGATAGGTAATAGCCTAAGATTACTCTTGTAGCAACATCAATAACAAGTAAAAGCCACATTCTTGTTGCTGGCATTAGAACCTTTTCTCCCATGGAATTGGTTACTTCAACTGTATACAACATATCTATCTTGTGACCATCAATTTGAACAACTGAATATGGCATAATAGGTTTGGGTCGTTGTGAAGTGCCAAGCCCTGTAGAATAATATTTTTGTCTTGCATTTTTATTCTCTCTTAATATAGCTTTACTCGGATTCTGTTTGCTCAAGATATTAAGATAATTGCTGAATGTTCTTAAAGCTTTCCCTTTAGTATTGAAAGGGTATTCATAATCTTGTATGCCCAAATCTCTACACTTTTCAAGAAATCTACTGTGAAGATTTTTTTTATTGATGACTTTTTCTAAAGCATCCTTATTTTTTCCATAGTAATAACTTTGAACAAACTCAACAAGTTGCGGATATTTTAATAAAAGTAGCTTGAAACTTCCACTATTTGCATTGGTATTATCCTTAGTTTTTGCATACTCTTTAGTTCGTTTATAAGGAATGATTGCTGTGTAGCCAAACTGCACCCCATCACTATCAGATGCCATACAACGATCAATATATATAGGTATACGACTTGGCATTTCTCCTGTTGTTTCTACTATTTTAGCTATGCTATACCCATCAATATACATATCAACAGCCTTTTTACGTTGCTGAAATATTTTTGCATCCTCTTCTGATAATGCTTTTTCAAATACAGTCTTCCATTTCTCTCTGTCTTTTTTAAGTTCATCGATATTGAATTTTTTAATTGCCATGAATTTTCACCTCAGAACTATTATCCAATGGACGGTTATTAATGTTTATATCTATCTTACCTAAATAATATAGGTAAGATAGTATACCCCACTCACGTTCTGGTGGAAGTATTGCATTTTCAAGTATATTCCCTATGGAATTTCCATCTTTGATTCTGCCAGATAAATCTTTGTAATATAAGTTAAGGTCTAAACTTTCATCAACTCTATTTACAAATGACGAAAGTATACTGAGATTTTGGCTTCTAAACTTATATTTATATAGGGTTTCATCAGTGGAAATACTATATAGGAATTCATTAGTTTTACACCACTGTTCCTGCCTTTTAACTTGCTCCTGTGAACGCAGGGCAGAACTATCAGAACCCACAAGGTCGGATTTATATTTTACTTCTTGAAATTCTTCTCTTCCATCCTTATATAAAACATAAAAATCGAATATCGTTTTTTTCATCTTACCCTGTACCAGTAATTCTACTTGTACAGGCTGTTCACAAAAATATTCCACGTTGGCATTCATTTCTAACTCAAGATAATGAGTATATTCAAGCATACTGTAAAGCTGTACGTTTCGATGTACTTTAAAGCTATGTACAATCCAATAATCACTACCATAATGCGTACCTCTAGGCATCTTAATTGGGATTTCATATCTGTATTTCATAATTGTACCTCATTTTTAAAGAACATAATAATTTCACTCTGAGTATTTATATCACTACTTTTTATTCTATCATATGTAGTTAGAAAATAAAATCCATATTTTTCATAAAGTATCTAATTAGGGGTGTCACCAACATTTCCGACACTCCCCCCTCTAAGGAACCTGTTGTAAATAAATTGACATTTTCACCCCTTTTAAGCTATCCATTGTTATCACTTACATTTCTTTCATCTACAAGAGAATTTCCATAAAGGTAACTAAAATAATACAGAAGCCAACTTGAAAAATATTGTATACTAAAAAGGCTAAATGTTGAAATTTTAGCTTTTTAGCTTTGAAAAATTTCAAAATTGACTATTTACTTTTAATTACAACTTGTGATATCATTAATAAATATGTAGAGTAATTTTGTTAGCTAACGTAAACTTGATATTTTGATATAACGTTAGAGAATTTATATAATACGTGGAGGTAATATGAAACCAATTGCAAATCAAATGCTCGTCTTCGACAAGGAGCAACAAAGTGCCGCAGTAACGGCTGGTATAAGTCTTTTCATTATGGCAATTTTAGCACCATTTGCTAATTTCTATGTTCTTGGAAATTTAATAGTTAATGGTGATATTTCGCAAACAATACAGAATATTGCTAATTCACAAGGGGTCTATCGACTTGGAATTTTAAGTTTCGTATTTGTGGGCGTACTTGATATTATTGCTTCTTGGTCGCTATATATTGTATTTAAGTCTGCGAACAAGTGGCTGTCTTTACTCTCAATGTGTTTTAGGTTAGTTTATTCAGCTATACTTTTTTGTGCTATAGGAAATTTATTCAATATTTTAGGATTTTTATCCGAAAGTGAAATACAAAATCAAATTATATCTTCCATCAATGGATTTGAAAGTCTTTGGGATATAGGATTAATGATATTTGGCATTCACTTGCTTGTTCTCGGTTACTTGATTTTGAAAGCTAAATATGTAAAAGGTTTTCTAGGGGTTTTTGTTATATTAGCGGGTTTGGGGTATCTAATTGATTCTATTGGAAAGATTGCAATGGAAAATTATAATTTGCAAGTTTCTGGATTTACATTTGTAGGAGAAGTTTTTCTTATGATATGGCTTTTATGGACTGGCTTTAGAAGAAAATAAGCATTAGGAATAGAAAAATAAAATTCAAGTGCAATACACAAAATTTATATAATACGTGGAGGTAATATGAAACCAATTGCAAATCAAATGCTCGTCTTCGACAAGGAGCAACAAAGTGCCGCAGTAACGGCTGGTATAAGTCTTTTCATTATGGCAATTTTAGCACCATTTGCTAATTTCTATGTTCTTGGAAATTTAATAGTTAATGGTGATATTTCGCAAACAATACAGAATATTGCTAATTCACAAGGGGTCTATCGACTTGGAATTTTAAGTTTCGTATTTGTGGGCGTACTTGATATTATTGCTTCTTGGTCGCTATATATTGTATTTAAGTCTGCGAACAAGTGGCTGTCTTTACTCTCAATGTGTTTTAGGTTAGTTTATTCAGCTATACTTTTTTGTGCTATAGGAAATTTATTCAATATTTTAGGATTTTTATCCGAAAGTGAAATACAAAATCAAATTATATCTTCCATCAATGGATTTGAAAGTCTTTGGGATATAGGATTAATGATATTTGGCATTCACTTGCTTGTTCTCGGTTACTTGATTTTGAAAGCTAAATATGTAAAAGGTTTTCTAGGGGTTTTTATTATATTAGCGGGTTTGGGGTATCTAATTGATTCTATTGGAAAGATTGCAATGGAAAATTATAATTTGCAAGTTTCTGGATTTACATTTGTAGGAGAAGTTTTTCTTATGATATGGCTTTTATGGACTGGCTTTAGAAGAAAATAAGCATTATCGAGTCCAAACTGCAATACAAACATCACACCGCGAGGTGTAATATTAGCTACAGCCTGTAGTTTTGTTGCTAAGCTTCCATTTTATCTATTTAATGGTAGCTTGGTCGGTAAATAGCAACAACTCAAATATCAGCGACACCCCAGTTTTAATTCCTAACTGGGGTGTCGCTGATATTTCTGACAAAACCCCATCTAAGGAACCTATTGTAAATAAATTGACATTTTTACCTTCTTTAAGCTATCCTTAATCAGTTACATTTAGAGGTCTTAAATCTTCTCTCGTAGGAATACTTCTAAGATCGAATTTATTACCCTCCCATATCCTAAAAGCATAATTCACCTCCATATTACTTTTTACAATGATTATAACAATAGAGTACCATAATCGTATATAGAAGTAAATAAAGGGACTAAGATAATGGTAATGCATAACATAAGAATTTTTTAAAAAAGTTGAGTTTTTAAAAAATGGCCATTAACGACCGTTTTTGGTCATCTATAAAAACAAAAAGAGCATCTCTGCCCTTGATATTCTAATGTATACCTCTTAGAGGGGGGGGTATCAGAAATGTTGGCGACACCCCAATTATAGTCAGTTTCTCTTGTATAACGAATAGTTAAGAAGAAAATAGCTTTGACATAAATTCACTGCATAAATACTTCTTTGAAATAGATTTGCTTCCAAAACCCAATATTGAAATAAATTCTCTTCCAAATCTCAGCATTGAAATAAATTTAGTTCTTAAAAATGAAGTAAATCTATTTCAATAAAAAAAGCCTCCTAAAAAGGAGACCTTATAAATGGGGCATTTTCTGTTATTAACATTGAAACACTTTTACTTCATTTGACACAAAACTCTCCGTCATAACCTAAATTTCAAAAATCCAAAATTTCTATTAAAAAATGATCTAATTGACGTCGTAATCCTTTGCAGTAACTACATGAATTTTGCTTGCACTTACATTGTTCATTTATACTCAAGACCATTTGATTCGAGAGAAACAGGACCTAAATATATTCTTGAGGTACTGCCTGGTGCTGATGCACCCTTTTGAACAGCAACAATTTGGATTCCTTCTATACTATAACCATAATTAATAGTTCCTGTAACCTCACCATTTTTTGCCCAATCTAACCAACCTATCTGTCCAACATGGACACGGTAATAAATATCATATATGTCCGAAGCACTGCCATATAGCCTAATTTGAACCGCTTCCAATTCGTATTTTTGTTCTCCACTTTTTTCATAGAATGAGTAAACATAGGAATCATGAATAAAAGCAGACTGAGCCCGCAATTGTTGCCCATCTTTTGCATAATCTGATCCCCAGTAGGGATTTCCCTTAAAGAAAGCATTATAGCGGATCTCTCCATCCATCACTAAATTGTTGATTGATATTTTTATATCTTCCAAAGGGAGACCTTGTCCAACGATTCCAGCTAAGGCACCATTTTTTACTTGGGGCATCCAGCCTTTATTTTGTGTATATACCTGATAGTTTATCTCCACCGGAGCTGAAACAAAAGGTGTGATTGTGGTGCCAGGTGGTGCATCCCCTTTTTTTACAATTTTAATTTCTATTCCTTCTAGACGTTTTGACAGACCCGATGTTCCCGCCTTCGCACCATTGCTTGCCCAACCCAGCCATCCATAATCCTGGCTATGTACTCGGTAATAGATATCGTATTTGGGAGCATCAAGTCCATTTAATTCAATACGTATTGCTTCCAATCGTAATCCACGCCCTTCGGTTCCTGACATTTCCCCTCGTGTCGCATAAGCCCCCCAGCCTATTTCTTGTATATGAGTATCATAACTTACCCACAAGTCATTATCTCCTGTTACGTTTATTTTAATTGCTTCTAAACGAAGTGCCTTTCCTACCGTTCCACTGGTAGCCCCATCTTTTACAATTCCTTGCCAACCTATATTCTGGACATGGGTTTGATATGATACACTCACATCAGGATCACCTGGTTCTGATGCCGCTTTTACTTCTAATGGAAGGGATGATACAATTCCTATGGTACTCAAAGAGATTGCTAAAACTATTGCCACTATTCTACATAAATTCATTTTGATTTTTACCTTTCGCTGATTTATATAACAAATATATGTCCATTCTACCATATTTGAAGACAATGTAACAATCTAATTGTTGTTTAAAAGTTAAAGGCTTGCAAGTCACTCACAAATGCACCCATTATGGGTAAAGTTATTTTGTATCCCATTCAACTAATTGAAAAGCTCATTGGAAGAAAAGCATTTCTTTGTCCCTACTGCAACAGTGACAAACTTGTACGATACCCCTGTCATCTTCCATAATGATAAAAATTTTATAAATCAATTATCCTCGATGATAGTATTGTGGTGGAAAGGGGGACTACGCCTATTTTACCGTATAATCTAAGAAATGCAAAGAAAACAATTTCATTATCTGAATGCATACATCAAAAGTTCCCAGTCACAGGAGGAAGTTGAATTTCTCTATTTTATTTAAGCCATGTTCTTTTGAAAATTGTTTAAAAATTTTCCATACTGCACTAGCTGTTTAATAAATTCTTTAATAAGTTGTTCCCAATTGTTGCATACTGCTTCAAATGCTTCAGGAGCATATTGTATGGTTGCCTTTCTCACTTTTTCACCTCATTTGTCCATTATCTAAATAAAACTCCATATTTACATTATGATTACCAGTATAGTTAGGATATTCTGGTAAATATGAAATCGACCTAACGGGAATACGGTTTCAGACTCATAAGGATCCTTAATCCACATTCCACTATTTTAAGAATGTATTTAAACTGTTGTAGTTTCAAATAATTCACCATCCTAATCGTTGTCATTTGCCCCTTTTATCACCTCGGAGTGATACAATATATGCATCCGACCAAATTCATCATGAATTACCTGAGATTCCACTTCATAAAATTCCATGATTTTCTTAGAAGTCAGTACCTGTTTAGGAGTACCTTCAGCAACTACCAGCCCATCCATTATAACGTACAGACGATCACAATACATTGCAGCTATATTAAGATCATGGATAGCGGCTATCACTGTAATACCAAGTCCTTTTACAATATTCATAAGTTGTAATTGATATTTAATATCAAGGTGATTCGTGGGCTCATCTAATATCAGGCAAGGAGTTTGTTGAGAAAGAGCCTGTGCCAATATTACTCGCTGGCGTTCTCCGCCTGATAACGTAGTGAATAAGCGATTCTCAAATTCTGACATGCCTACAGTCTTTAGAGACTCTCTGACGATTCTGTAATCCTCTGCATTATCCCACTCCATCATGCGTTTATGAGGTGAACGACCCATAAGCACCATCTCCAACACCGTAAAATCAAAACTAATCGAATTGTGCTGTGCTACAACTGCCATTTTCTTAGCAGATTCCTTAATTGGAAATTGGTTTAACAGTTTATCACTCAAATATATTGCACCTTTTTTCGGTTTCAATGTTCGGTAAATGCATTTAAGTAAAGTGCTTTTTCCACTACCGTTTGGACCAATAATACCAATAAATTCATGATCTTTTGCAGACATATCTACGCCCTTTAGTATTTCTTTCCCACTAACATCTATTTTAATATTTTTCACTTTTACATTCAAGAGGAACCTCCTCCAAAACTATACCGACTCTTAATAATCAGATAGATAAAACATGGCGCTCCAATCATCGATGTTAGAATACCAATTGGTAAATCAGTACTTTTAACAAGAATGCGACAGAGTACATCCGCCCAAACAAGGAAGATTGCCCCTGTAAGTGCACATAGTGGAACGAGTTTCTTGTGATCAGTACCAAAAATCAAACGCACAGCATGTGGGACAACAAGTCCAACAAATCCAATAATTCCTGCCGTATAGACTGCAAACCCCACCATAAGTGCAGAGATTAACAGATAGATGATGCGGTATATGTGAAGGTCGGCACCGAGTCTAATAGCAGATTCATCACCCAGCAACATCAGATTTAACCTGCGGAACTGGCTCCACATGAAGATGGTACCAGTCAGGGTCACTAAAAGAACAATAATGTTAGTCGTCCAGTTCGCCCCAGCCAGACTGCCCATATTCCAATTAACAATTTGTTGTACCTGATTTTCCTTTCGCGTTGTATAAATGATAAAGTTGGCAAACGCAGAGCAGACCGAACTAACTGCGACGCCGGATAAAATTAGCTTTACGGAACTCGCCCTCCCACCAATATTTGCTAGACAAACCACAGCTAATGATGCTAGGAATGCACCAATGAATGCAGCTACTCCTACAAAATTACTACCAATAAACGATCCCATACCCAGCATGATAGCGGATGTGGCGCCTGCATAGGCTCCAGAAGAAATACCGAGTATAAATGGGTCCGCAAGAGGATTTCTAACAATGGCTTGCATAATCAACCCACAAACTGACAAAGCCATACCAACCCCTACTGCTAGGATTAGGCGTGGCAGGCGAATGAGCCAGACTACATCATATAATTTTCCAGATGAGAATGCCACATCGCCTATGCCAAATATCTTATAAATAATAATTCCATATACATCACTAAATGGAATAGTTACAGTACCTATCGTAACAGCCAGCATAATAGAAAATATGAGCACCACCAGTAAAGAAATGCACATAAGACCTGCCGATATACCGGTTCTTTTTTGCTTGTCCATTGATATTTATTTTACACCAAGTTCTGGGTATATTCCTTTCTCAAATGTCAATATGCCATCAATCGTGCGAACTGACGAAGCAAACATATCTCCAAGCATGATAGGATAAACCGTACCATTTTTGACAGCACTAAGGTTTGCAAGGGACGGTTCCTCCAGAATTTTTGCAAGCTCTTTTTTCATAACATCTTCGCCGTCTTCACCATTATAAGCCATGTATACAACAAAAATAACTTCAGGATCACTGGCGATTAAATCTTCGTACCCAATATCCTCTGCATCTGGCATGGCAAGCTCTGCACCAAGTTGTTCAACCATATCTCCTCCCAGAGAGGAAGCACCATAATTTCTTATTGGTTCTAAGAATTCAATGATTGCAACCTTTTTTTTGTCTTTACCCTCAGTTGCAGTTAGCACATCTGAAATTTCTTTTTTCATGTTATTTACAATGGCTTGAGCCTTCTCCTCAACATCAAATATTTTTCCAATATTTATGATATCCCTATATTCATTCTCTAGTGTACGTGAATAACCACCCCCACGAGTATTCGAATTAATATAGGGATTCGTACCGGATTCAATCCAGTAGTTAATATCACCAAGTTTTTTCTCACCAAAGTAAGAGTTCCAACCTAAGATCATATCAGGTTCAAGCATAACTACTGTTTCTTTGTCGGGTGCAAAAACCGAATCATCATACTTCATCTTTGAGAATCCTGCCTTCCACTCTTCTTTGACCTCATTATCTAAACCATAAGAGGCTAAAACATGATCTTCAAGCCCCAGTGCAATCATAGTCTCGATGCTTCCCTGATAAACACATAGTACTTTATCTGGTACTTTTGTATATGTAGTCATTACTTCACCCCCCGAGAAATTATAAGTCATAATTTCTACTGGATAGTGGCTGTCCTTAGTTACGGAATCTATGCCTGTTTGTGAAACTGTTGACTGGATATCAGACGGAGAATTCTTGACCTCGCTGTTGCTGCATGCAGAAATTGCATATGCAACAGATAATGCAAATAAAATACTAATGAATTTGTTTGCTTTTTTCATATTACTCGCTCCTTTTTAATATAATAGGGTGCACTTTTAATTTAAAAGTGCACCCCAACTAAGTACAAAATATAACTAGAAAACTAACTGTAGTGAAGTTAGCCAATGCTTTGTACAATATAGGTAAGCTCTTTTAAACCAAAAGATGTCTTACTTAAGGAGGCAAAAGCCGGTCTTCTGACTTAGATACTCTTTTCTGCGGCCGTCCCAGGGTTTTTACCCCAGTGGCATTTCGCAGACACTCAACATACCAATACAGTAGCGGTAACTGTGCAGGACTTTCACCTGTCTTCCCAATTAACTATTGCTCCACCTATTTATTTTTCTATATTAGAATAGCAGTTATTGATTTAAATTGCAACAAAATACCTCTTTAATATCCTCCTCATCATCTACTCTCCCTATGGCAATGCACAGAAGGAATGTTTTTTTATATTTTGACACATATATTGAAGAGATTCCTGAAGAAAAACAAATAATACTCTGGAAGCAATGTTCCTTTTGGAGTTTTGTCCATTATTTTTCAGTTATATTTTGTTACAATGTCAGCAAATTTTAAATCTTCTTCCTTTCGCAGTGATTTATAAACAGGTGGTTTTTCCCACTCCTCATTTTGCTATATTTAAGGACACTTTTCTATTTGAGTCATACATGTCATTAATGGCATCGAAGAGTAAATGTGTTGCAATTTTCTCTAATTTAAATCCTTCAATAGGTAGCTTAACAGTCAGACAAAGTCATCTTCCGCTACTAATTGCTTCAATTAAATGGTAAAACTAGTCAATAAGCATAATTGAATTTAGTATAATCTTTTATATATAATTTATTTGTTACTCATTATAGAGTGAGTTGTGAGGGTAATCTTTACCACTTCTATGATGTTGCCTATACTTTGTATTTAGAAAACGCTTTATCTGGATCCAATTTAACTTCTTTGAAAAACAGTATTAACCAAATAACAATCGCACCCATTGCAAAATAGAAACTCATAAAATACGATAATATTCCACCAATAATTAAAATAACGCCCCACAATAAATTTGAATTTCTCATATCAATGCTCATTCTTGCTTTATCATATTGTTCTCTTTTTTCTTTAGACAAAGTGTTAAACCCACTAATTAGCATAGCACCCTTTTCTTTCAATAGTGCAAAAATAATTGCCATAACTATAAATATGACACCCATGATTATGCAACTAAACGCTGCTGATTGATTTCCAGTCATATTACCACCTCCACTTAATATAAAATTTCTACACTAACATTAACATTATAATTGTTGTCATTGGGTATTGGGGTTGCCTTGATTATCTTGAAAAAGTGTAGCAATTTCAATTCATTATCATCCATGTGTAGTATGATTTCGTTTAGAATTTTAATGAGATTTATTTGAATCTCAAAATAACATGCACAAAGTAAGTCGTTCAGTGAAGGAAAATTCAAATAACCTCAAAAATGGTTAAACTGATTTTATCAAAGCAAATAAAACAGCCGTTTTTCACATCATAAATATTTGGTATAAAAGTAAGTTCATGAAAAATAATTTCACCGTCTCTTGAAATAAATACAAGACCTATTTTAGGGGAAAAGGCATAAAAGCAGTTGTTGTTTTTATTATAAAAAAATTTCGCTCCACTTAAATCAAGATTATTTTTAATTACAACTCTGGTTTTTTTGCCTTGTCCATCAGTTTGGTAGTAACGGATTTCGTATACCGAATCTTTTGTGACTTCTTCCTCATCATCTAGATAAGGGTTACATAAAACTGCAATTGTGTAATTGTCAACAAAACAAACAGCTCTGTCATTATGCTCCCAAGTTCCCACATTTGTATCCTTAATTCAATTATTTGTTATAAAATCATTAACCTCATAAACATTACAGCAATCAGCAGACCCCCATACCCAGCCAGCACTTAAAAAACTCTTATTATCTGGAGACATTTTAAGTTCTCCATAAAAGTAATCATATGCAGATGGCCAAAAGAACTTGTTGCCTTCTTCATGGGTTTTATAGAAATCCATATGATGTTGTTCTGCATTTTCCTTAATTAATGATTTGTCAATGGTTAAAATTTGTCTAGTATTAAGATTTACAATTTGTATGTGATTCCAAGCAACACTAAATATCATGTGTGGCACATTTTCTTCATTTTTAAAAAGTGCAATTGGATATTTAGAAATGTCAGCATGATAGTCCTCACGCCCAAAGTGTATTAAGTAGTTTTTTGTTACACTAAAAACAAACCCATGCTTTCCATAATTATTTACAACGACTATTATATCATCTATAGTATAAATTGATGAATCGGCTTTTGGGTCAAAGCCACCATCTGAATATTTAATTCCTTTTTCAGGATTAGTTTCAAAAAGCAACTTATAATGTTTTGTGCTTATATTGTAAAGAAAAACTTCCCCTTTACTGGTAAGTATAATAACTTCACTTTTGCTGAACATTGCTACGGATTGTATGTCATCTTTTAGATCTAACACTTCCTCAATAATTTTTATTATTTTCAAATTCCCAACTCCCTACTTAGTTATTTCTGTGCATTCTTTATGTTTGAACCAATCTAATAATTAAAAAGCTTTACAAAAGCTCTTACTAATCTAAAAGTTCTTGTGTATAATCCAAAAAGTTTTTGTAGATATAAGGATGATAGTCTATAAAAGGGCTATCTTGACTGCAAAATCTATTGGGGCTAGAATACTCATCTCAGTGTCTAATATTCGTTTAAATCTCTGAAATTTTATGAATTTTCCCACCTTCTTTCTTTGTATGTGCATTGCATGACGCCAAATCATCCTTAACAATCACATAATTCAAAATTTCTATGTATAACTATTTATACCATAGGTGATGGTTTAATCACCAATTCTAACTCATTCAATAAATCTCTTACATAAGGGAATAAAACCATATCATCAAATTTGTGAAGTTCTTCAATTCCTTCTCTAAGAGAAAATTTATACTGAACATCCATAATATCAGAGGCATGTTGAATTTTTTCACCAGTATTTCTATTTTGAATATAAAAGTTCATAAGCCTTTCACTGTGTGGTTCTTCAATTTCAGAATAAGCAGGCTTGCCCCTATGTTTACAAAAATTGTATTTATCTCTAATTGGTGTTGACATAAATGTATTCCAAAATTTTATTATTAAGTCAATGGCTTTTGAAGAATCAGGATTCATTACCTTGAGATACTGAAATGGATTAGTTTCTGCTGTTGGCGCAGTAACATTTTTTTCTGCTTTTCTTAGCAATTCTGCAGCATCCTCAATAGATTTCATATCTGAAAAGCAGACTCTTTCTCCTTTTTGAGTGCAAACGTACTCTGCAACTATGTAGCATATTGTCCATGATAAATCTACAACAATATTATAATACATAAGTGCAGTTTCATAAAAGTACGACATAAATACTAACTTAAATTTATTGTTCGTATTTTCATCATATTCTTCATCAAACCAATGATTCCAGTCATCAGTGTCTGTTTCCTTCATAAAAAGTCTAGCAGCGGCATACTGGTCAATAATTTCTTTTTGCTTCGCTCTAAAATAGACGTCTTTATTTGTCGGAAATTTTGTTGAACATAATTCGAATTTTACAGTTGTGGGAGCTCTTAATGATAAAATATTTGTTGTAAAGTCCATCAATTTCACCTTCCTTTTCTTATACATAAATATATATACCATATCCCCAATATTTAATTCTAAGCAATCAGCCTTATTGGGATTAGGTATTGTGAAACGGTATTCCTGTTGGTAAAAATAATCTTTCACTTTATGAAAAACTATATTTTCAAGTCCATCCACCAAGCTATTAAAAAAGTTAATATTAATTTTATTTGGATTGTAATATTCAACAAATTTGTGGATAATTTCTAATTTATTGTCAAATGCAGCTTTTTCTACACGAATAATAAATTCATCAAAATTCGTAATGAGAAGTGCCGAATTATCAAAACCTATTAGTTTTTCTTTTTGCTCTTTATTAAATTTAAATGAACTATTGATTTGATTTGACCCTCATATATATTGTTATTCATCATTTTTTTCTACCATTCCCTCCATCTAATCTATATCTGATCAATTAGAAAAAATCAATATAATGTTCTATGATGAACTTCCCATTATACGATGACATGACTTTTAGTATATGGATTCAATCTGTTAATTAATTAGAAATTAATTAACATTATTCAGTAGGTAAATTTAATTATCCTTCCGCTCCAAGCAATTAGACATTCCTTACTCTAATTTGCTAATACTTTTGAAGAAAATAACTCTTTTCTTAATAATTCTAATCCATCAAATAGTTTACTCCACCGTTCAATCTTGAAGTCTTTCTTACTGATTTTAAGTGACATATCATTAATTGTATTCATAATATTCGAAATATCATTTAAATACAATGCCTGTCCGATATGGTTGAGCAGATTTATTGGAAAGAGGAACCCCTTATCATAAAAAATGTCTACTTTCCTAAATGGTACATAGCTTGAAGTATTAATTTCTAGAGGTGAACAATCCAACCAATTTAAGTTAAAATGTTGTTCTGTCTTCATTGTTGAGAATTGAGCTGTGCTTGTATTTATAAGAATTTTAGGATGTTTTGAGCAATAGGTACTGAAAAACAATAAAGAAATTACACCTAATTTTTCTTTATTCATCTTCTTCCCTCAAAGAAATAAGACCTTTTACAAAATCCTCAAAACTATCAGCCAAATAAGTTATCTCATAATCACTTTCCTGATTAATATGAACAACACAGGGTTCTCCATCTGGTCCACAGTCCGAATAATCGAGAAAAATCAAATCGTGCCCGCCACTTGGACAATCGCAAATTACCACTCCGATATCTGGGTAACCCCATTCAGTAATCCAAAACTTGTTTCCTCTATCTCCACATAAAGAATACTTCTTATCTTTACTAATGCCATAAATACTATTGATACCAAAGATTTGTTGTGTCCAATCCCGTTGAAATGGGTTTTCAAAACAGTTCTTGGAAAGTAACCCACCATTATGCAGTTTGATAAGTTCTTTGTAAGATGGGGGTAGACGAAAGCCCAGTGCGGCTTCAGCTTCTGTTATCTCTGAATCAGTAGGTGCGCTCCCTACATATTTCTCATGAGAATAATCGCATTCGTCCCAAAACCCACCAAAGTCAAAATTTGCAAAGTCAGCATGTTGTTGTTCTTTATTCCTATTCCTTCTACGATTCGCTTCAAACGCATTTGTTTCCATGCGCCTTGGTGCCCACCGCTCTGCGAATGTAATCCATTTTGTTAAGCTTTTAGGATGAAATGTGCCAGGCGTTTCGTCAATTTCCTCGAGTCCATATTCCTGTGCTTTTTTAAACCAATCAAGTGCTTCATGTTCCCTATGAAGTTGATAAAGTGAAAACCCAAAACGTACACAAAAAAATGGGTTATCAAAGTATCTGTCCCGAATACTGCAAAGGATCTTTAAAGCTTCGCTAAAATTATCCTCATTGTTTAAAGCTCGTGCAAGCAAGCAAAGCAGTTCGTCCGTTTGTTCTTGTTTTGGCAGAGCTAGAATAGCTTCACAAATCTTGTCATGTTTCTTTTCTGTATGCCAGCTGGCTATTTGTTTCAATAATGATTCATTTGACATAATAAATCTCCCATTCCTTTTATTCAAAAATATACAAGTTGTACTCTACTCTAACATTAACAATAGATAACCAATAATAGTTCTTAGCTACAATAAATAACCAGCATTCCATGATTGCTATAATAAGACATCAATCATATAATATAAAGTGTATTATGACCATAACTATACTAGATTTTATTCTATCATAAAAAATAAGTATATAAAACCAAAATAACAATACTCACCAAGAAAGTGAATATCTATTCTTTAGATAAAAAATTATTATTATATTATCAATAAAGGAGATTTAATTCTGCATTTGTCACAGATTTAAATCTCCTTTTATTTTCCGCTAATTTTTCAAAAACAATAGCAGATAGTTTTCCTATGGTCATCAGCTCTTCCATGAAAGCTCAATATATCCTCAATAGGTTTTCGTTAGCCAGTGTCTCCAGTAATTCAGCTAACTACTTCGTCTTTTCCCCCATTTTTATCCTCTCGGTGCTTTAATTTGCATATCCCCTGTGTCATTGTACCCATTGGACAATATACACACCACGAACGTGGTTTGAAAAGTATCATCGTAATAAGCCCTAATACAGTTGATGTGAGCATAACACTATAAAATCCAAAAGCAAACTGCGATACCCAAGATGATACTAAGGATGTGTTCACCCAGTTCCAGGGAAGCTTAAATACCCATAAAAGGGTCACTATTTGTTTTAATGTTGATCCCATAAAAACAAGATAAGTAGAGTAAATCATCAATGTAAACATGGTCATAAAAAAGCTTAAAAATCCATAACGAAACCATTTGGAACGCAAGAACTTTGGTGAATCTTTCTTTAAAGAAAACCCTAGTTTGCCTCCTAAAAGCTCAAATAATTGACCACGCCCACAATATTTATTACAATATGATTTATTACCAGCAATAATAGATATCAGAAGCGGGGTAATGAAACAGATGATACCTAACCAAGCAAACAAAATATTGAACAACCCCAATGTTAAATAAATGGAAGATGCAATCCATAAATAATCATACCAGTGTTTTTTCTTCATAACTATTAATCCTCCCCGTTACACAGATTCTGTCTTTTGACAACGGATATGACACAAGCTGGGCATGCAATTGCACATTTTCCACATCCAACACATACACTTCCATCCACATTTGCAATTATTCCATTATGTACTTTAATTGCATGTAGTGGACATACTTTTACACAATTACCACAGGCTACACATTCATTTGATATGACAGCCACTTTACCTTTAATTGACATTAAACACCTCTTTAAATTATTATTTAAGTAAATACTAATATACTAATATAGTAATATACTAATATGATATATGTTTGTCTAGTGTTACTTTAAAAAAATATAATGATAAACATTCCTAAATCTTTTTTAATCATAATTTTCAAGATATTTCACAACCTCTAACCTATAATTCCCCCTACCTAGTTTTCTTAAAATCGACTTGTGTGAAGTGCTGCCCCTTATCCCCCAGTTTCACAAAATCATTTAGAAACTCAGCAAAGTTATTTGCAATAAATGCATACTTCTGCCCCAACTCCAGTTTTCCCGTTAAAACATGAATTTCCCCAAAGCTATCATCTTCTAATGATAATAAATATATATAACCACATCCATCACTAGTAAAAGGGACTTTTTTGCCAATATTCAAGAAAAAGAGGTTGATTCTTTTTTCAATAGAAAGCCCATACTTAATTGGAAAAAAATAAAAGCATTCATCTGGTTTTGAATCACCACCATTATGTTCTAAATAATAGGATTTAAATTCTTTTGGTAAATTTGCACCTACCATCCCCTCTAGTTCTTGGAAATCAGAATCTTTTAATTCTAATATTACTTCTTCATTACTCTTTTTAATAAAGGCTGTTAATTCGCTCAGCTCCATTTATGTACCCCCTTGTAACTCTTTTTATTCTCGAAGAATCCTGGGGTGCTCAACAATCTGGATATGGTATCTTCTATTGCTGTTAAATTTTTTAATTCTTCTACTGCTTTTTTATCTGGCTGTGCACCATCTGGAAGATATAGTGTCACCTCTGTTTTTCTATTATCAAAATTTATTTTTTGAATCATTCGTCCTCCAATATTTCTATTGATATTTTTATTTCAAATCCAAATTCATGGAATACCATATCATCAATTATTTCATCAAAGCTTCCATCAACCCTTTTAAAACCATTCTTAATATATAAATTCATGGCAGGTTTATTAATATCTACAACAAAGAGCCTCAAATAGTTAGCGCCCTTCCTGCCTGCAAGTTCAATTGCCTTGTTAAGCGTTATGCTTCCAATTCCTTTTCGTAAATAATTCACATTAACACCAAACCGATCTAGATATAAGGATTTTTCATGCTTATCTTCCCATTTCACAAAATTTTCTCCTGAATTAGAATCACATAAAGCAAAGGCAGAAACAATTACGCCATTCTCCTCTAAAACATAAAGATGATTGTTTGTAATATCTTCCCTAAAAAAACTACATGGATAAATTGCATCCCAAATTTGAATATTATCCTTGTTCATTTGATCTATTATTTTTTCATATACTGTATTAAGTTGTAATAAGTCGCTCATATTAGCCAATCTCAAATTCATTTTATTCCCCCTAACCATTCCCTAACTTGTCCTATCTAAATTCCTATAACAACATGTTTCGTCTTCATCAGCAAATTCTAGATGAGACTGATCCATATAATATTGCTAACAAGTTTGGTTGAATTATTATATAGGTCCACGTTCTCATTCTCCATAAACTATAGACTCTATTTTATCACAATAAATAGGGATGTAGAACCCAAATAGACACAATTATGATTCAAATAAAACTCTTAATCGCAGGTAATATATCCTACTATTAAGAGTTTTTATGCTAACTATAATATATATTACAATATCCATACAAATAACGATTTAGATAACCTCTAATCATATTTTAATATATGGAGTTCCATCTTAATACTGGAATATATTAAAATGCTCTTTATAATCTCTTAATAAAAGTTTGATTTTTGATATCAATTCTTTTCCTCCAAAAGCAATGGTATCTTCATGGGAACCATATACCACCCAATCAAAGTTCCTATCACAACACATTTCTTCATAAAGTAAAGGTGTAAAACTTTCGATTGTTATCTCATCATCATCACCAGTTTCTTCCATTCTGTATACTGTATCTAATGATAAGTTTTTTATGATATCAATGATTTCATTTTCATAAGGTAGAATATATTTTTTCATTAAAAATAAGGTGACTATCGGGGAAACATCTATAAGTGGTGACCAATAGGAACCATCAAAGTTCCAGATTTCTAACAATTTATTTCTAACTTGTTCTGATTCATTTTGCTCAAGTTTTCTACAATAAGGGAGAGGTTCAACCACTTTATTTTCTAAAGTGGATACATCAAAGCTTTGAATATAAGATTGATACTTTCCTATCTCATCATTGATAGCTGCTTTTTCAATTTCATTGGATGGTTTGTTTGTGAATATAGTTTTAAAATTCGTTGCATCAAGAAGTTTTAAAACACACTGATTATAGCTACAATATCTTTCCCCAACATGCAGTTCCACTCCATTCAGTATTGCATCAAGAGAAAGATAGCGTGGAAACAAATCATAGTCTTCTGGTGTGTATGAATATGGACTCTGTGTTCCTGCACGCTCAGTAACATATCGTTCTCTCCAGTATTGAGATTGCTCCATACAATATCGCCTAGCAAGACTTGTTAATTTTTCATATACATCCATACTCTCACCCTCCACCATCAGTAGGTTCTACTTTATCATACTATTTACAAATCATCAATAAGTGCGCTACTCTTTGCATATGCAGTGCTTCGTGCCTCAAAGAAGTCTGTTTTAATCATATTGGCATTACTAAATTGACTGACCCATTTCATACTGTCAGGTTCTGTGTCATGACCTTCATAAATTGGTTCCATTAATAGATTGGTACAACGCAGATTACCCAGATACTGAATATAATCTGTAATCATATCCTCTGTTAGACCTTGTATCTTATTGCCAATTGCATAATGCCCCCATTTAATTTCCTGTTCACATCCTTCTTTTATCATACTACGATACACTTCGATTTTTTCAGGTACAAACAAGTCTGGCTCTTCATTTTTTAACTCCAAAATAATATTACGAAATAGCCATAAATGTGTATTCTCATCTCGATTAATATAACGGATTTCCTGCACAGATCCAGGCATTTTGTTGTTTCTTCCTAAGTTATAAAAAAACATAAACCCACTATAGAAGTAAATACCTTCCAATATATAATTTGCAATGATGGTTTTTACCATTGTAAATGAGCTTTTGTCTATTTGGAATTGATTATATATATCACCAATAAATGTATTCCTTGATAATAAATGCTCATCATTCTTCCACTGATATAAAATCTCATTACGCTGTTGTGGCTGACAAATACTATCCAACATATAGCTGTAGCTTTGACTATGAACCGCCTCCTGAAATGTTTGTATGGAAAGGCATAAGTTCACTTCATTGGCAGTAATATATTCACCAATAGCGGGAAGATTTACCGTCTGTATACTATCTAAGAAGATTAAAAATGACAAAATCTTGTTATAGGTCATCCTCTCCTCTTCCTGCAAATTGGAATAATCCTTTACATCTACCCCTAAGTTGATTTCTTCTGGTACCCAAAAATTATTCATTGCCTGTCTATACCAATCATTTACCCATGTATATTTAATGTTGTTAAAATCATTTAGATTGGTTGTATTACCACCAATCATTCTGCGGTGGAGAACATCAATATCACCATTTGGATTAAAAAGGGGTTTCTTTTTTAACATCTTCATCTGTGGCTTTCCTCTTTCTTAACTTCTTGTCTTTGTCTTTCATTTGTATCAGATAACTGTTTTTTTCTAATTAAGAGGAACAAACTTCACATTCTTCCACTTCTAAACTCTTAGATCGAATATAGTAGATAGTTTTTACTTTTTCTTCCCAAGCTAAAATATATAAATCTAGAACTTTTCTAAAGGTATACTCATTTGTTATATACAAATTCATACTTTGAGCTTGATCTATGTGGCGTTGGCGTATACCATTTGCTTTCACAGACCAAACTTGATCCATATAATGAGCATTCTTATAAAGCCAAAATGTTTCAGCGGACAAATCTGGCGCCACTCGAGGTGTTAAACCATTTTTCTTTTCTTCAAGAAAGAATCGATTCATAATTGGATCCAACCCAGCAGTTGTGCCAGCTATAATGCTGGTGCTACTAGTTGGGGCTACAGCCATTAAATATGCATTTCTCATACCATCTTTGGCTACCTGTTCCCTTAATTGGTTCCACCGATCTGAGTGATAATCTCTTTTATCAAAATAAGCTCCTGTCTGCCAATCACTTCCAGTAAAATATAGATAACTACCTTTTTCCGCAGCTATTTCACAGCTAGATTTAATGGCAGCATAGTTAATTTCTTCAAATACCTTGTCTGCAAATTCTAAATGTTTTTCACTCTCCCATTGAATGTTGTTTTTTGCAAGCATGTGGTGATAGCCACTGATTCCAAGACCAATAGGGCGATATTTTTGGTTGTTTATTTTAGCATATGGAAGGGGGAAGAAATTCAGGTCAATTACATTATCCAAAGCTCTGATTGCATAACTGGTGATTTCCCTTATATCTGCGGGGTTATTCACATCTAAATTACCAAGGGAAAGACTTGCAAGATTACAAACAACAAATTCTCCTGGTTTTGTTACAGTTACCACAACGGTTTCATTATCAATTGTCTCCACTCTTTGCTCTATAGATTCAATCGCACTCATATTTTGAGCTATTTCAGTACACAAATTGCTGCAATAAATAATTCCCTTGTGGCTGTTAGGATTTGCCCTATTTACATGATCTCTGTTAAAGGTAAAGGGTGTTCCTGTCTCAATTGCACTTTTTATAATAAGACGAACAAGATCTTTTATAGGTATTACTCTTTTTTTAATACGAGAATCTTCCACACATTCCAGATATTTCCGTTCCCATTCTTCTCCAAAACTATCTTCTAAGGCATATCCTTTTATTGTTAATACTTCATGAGGACACATTAAATACCAATTACCCTCAAGATTTTCCTTTGTCATCTTCCAGAAATAATCAGGGTAACAAATAGCTGGGAAAACATCATGAGCCTTCATTCTGTCATCACCATTATTTGTACGAAGTGCCAAAAATTCAGGAAGATCTTTATGCCAGGCGTCTAAGTATACAGCTACCGCCCCTTGACGCATTCCCAATTGATCAACTGCCACAGCAGTATCATTTGTTAGCTTAATCCAGCGTATCACTCCACCAGCCGCACCCTGAAATCCACGGATACTACTTCCACTAGCACGCACTTTTCCAAAATACATTCCCATTCCGCCACCAAACTTACTTACTTTAGCAAAATTATCAATGGAACGATAGATTCCATCTAAGCTGTCTGGCACTGTATCAATAAAACAGGAAGACAATTGATGATATGGTTTTCTTGCATTGGAAAGGGTTGGTGTTGCCATAGTTACTTGAAGCTTGCTTAACATATTGTAAAATCTTAACACCCATTGCTCCCTGTCATTTGTTTCTAACATTGCTAAATGCATTGCAATTCCAAGGAACATTTCCTGAGGTGTCTCAAGAATGACATTTTTTTTACTGTAAATAACATAGCGTTTTAGTAGTAAATCTAAAGCTGAATAGGTCAACAACTGATTCCTACTGTTGTCAATATAGGTTGTAAACTGATTGATTTCCGACTTAGAATAATGTTGTAACATATAAGAGCCATATAGACCTTCACGAGTTAAATACTCTACCTTATCATAGAAATTGGTAACTCCACAATTTTTCAAATCCAGTTCCAATTTTGTTTCAAACTGAACCATAAGCAGTCTGGCAGCAATAAATTCCCATCTTGGTGCTTCTGGGCATGTTAGTTCAACAGCTGCCTTAATGAGTAGGGATAGTTTTTCATCCAATTTTAAATTCGGTTTACAAAAGGAAGTGAATTTAATATGCAGATGATCCAAGCTATATAATGATTGGGGGAATTGTTTCTGAATCAACTTTAGTGACAGATTAATTGATGGAATTTCCTGAAAGTATGTTACAATATTCTCTCGCGCAATTCTCATCTTACTTCTATTATCCCGATAAAGAATAAAACTTTTTACTTCAGAATAATACCCCTTTTCCATTAGAGTTTCTTCAACCAAATCCTGAATCTTTTCTACTTGAATTAGAACCCCATTATCATAAATATCCATAATCTTTTTCTCTATTTTTATGGTTAGCTCATCCAAAGTCTCATCCTTTAACTGGCTTCCAACACTTTGAAATGCCAGAGAAACAGCTGTTCTTATTTTCTCCTTACAATAAGCCTCATAACCACCACTACGTTTTATTATTTTCATTTTTATCCTCTAATTCTACTTTCATTTTATAGTTCTGTAAAAAAAAATTCCAGAAACTGCTATTAAATATACCAAATATAGATGTATTCATTTAATATACTACAATATATAGAATTTCACAATTGTTATTTTATACAAAATCTAATAAATGGCTTCACCTATTTTATAGGAAAATGATATCTATAAAAAATACCTCACAATCATTTTGTCTAAAATTGATTGTGAGGTAACATGTTTAATGGTTTGCAATTTTATTTGTTTTCTTAAAAATTTAAAGATTAGAAATAAATTTATTCAATTCCATTTTAGAAACAAGTACTCCATTGAGGGAACCTATAAATTTATCTCCTGATATATAACTAGGAACTGCTGTTAGTGACTTTTCTCCCCATGCATAACGATTTCCCTCTAATACTTTTTGCTCATATCTATTTTCTAAAAGTGCCTGTCCAAATTCCTCTAAATCTACACCACATTCCTCAGCACATTTAGTTAGGATATTTAGATCTTCTATATTGAGGCTTTTCTTAAAAACAGCATCATATATCGATTGATGATATTTCCAGAGATCTCCCCCATTTTCTTCAATGAAATACATCCCTTGTATGGCTTTATCACTATGAACAGGTGATTTTTCAGGTCTTGGGTGTGCTTCACATGGCTTACAAATTATTTCTAGATCAGGATATTCTTCTTGTAATTCTACTATATTATTGTGTCCTCTATAACAAAATGGACATAAATAATCAAAAAATATTTCTAGCTTTATCATCTATTTACACCTTTCTTTCGTCTTTTGCAGATACGTATATACTAACACTTTCTTTCGTCTTTTGCAGATACGTATATACTAACACTTTCTTTCTTCTAATGCAACAATTATAACTATGTCCTTAAACATTGGATTTCAGTATTGAATATTCTGGAAGATATTTATAAAAATATGAAAAGCCTTACTTTTATTTGATCAGATGGTGTATAATAGTTGCATAAACAAATAGGAGGATTAACTTATGTTTTACAAGCAATATGGAAATTCGCAAATGAAGGTTTCTGCTATAGGTATGGGATGTATGCGTTATGATAATGAGGATGTAAAGGCTGGTAATTTTGAAAAATGTGCCCAGACTACTCTATATGCCCATGAAAAAGGAATTAACTACTTTGATACAGCGCCTTTTTATTGTGATGACAAAAGTGAAATTATTACTGGAATTGCATTGTCACAATTGCCTAGAGATAGCTATTATGTTACATCTAAAGTAAATAAAGGTACTTTAAACCAAGTCTGTACAGCGGAGTCCTTTCGTACACGTTTGGAAACTTCTCTTACACGATTAAAAGTGGACTACATAGATTTTTACCACCTTTGGTGTATGTTGAGCGTAGATTCCTTTGAAAGTCAATGCGAAGAATTATACAAATTTTTTGAGCAGGCCAAAGCAGAAGGTCTTATACGACATATTGTTTTTTCATCTCATATGCAAGGGGATGGTCTAGCACATGCTGTAAATACCGATCGTTTTGAAGGGATGCTGCTTGGCTATAATGCTCTCAATTACCGTTTTCGCCAAAGTGGTATAGAAGCCGCTTACAACAAAGGAATGGGTGTAGTGGTTATGAATCCTCTAGGTGGGGGTATTATTCCTCAAAACCCTAATGTATTTGAATATCTTACTGAGGGAAGTGATTTAACGGTTCCTCAAGCTGCACTTAGATTTGTAGCCTCACACAAAGAAATTACAGTTACACTGGCTGGTTGTACAACAAAAGCACATGTAGATGATGCTTGTATCGCAGTGGAACATCTAGTTGAGAAATCCGCAAAAGATATATACAAGGAGTTTGAAAGCAAAGGAGTTGCTCTCAATAACCTTTGTACTGGCTGCGGTTATTGTGATCATTGTCCAAAAGGAATTGAGATTCCAAAATTTATGGATTCCTATAATCAAAAACTATTGGGTGGTAAATTAGCCAATCGATTAAAAGATCATTGGGGATTGAGTATTGATCCTGCAAAAACATGTATTGAGTGTGGTAAATGTGAGAGACTCTGCACACAACATCTTCCAATTATTGAGAGGTTAAATGAAATAGCTGCTATTTCATAATTGTTCTTAATCTAAATCATTAAAGCTATGGCCTGTAGGATAAGAAATACTTATCTTACAGGCCATAGTTAGAATGATACTTTTTGGTACTTCTTTGTTACGCAATTTATTGGATTTTGTTAAAATGCCCTGTAAAGTTTGTGGTAATTGTTTATTCTTATCCCATTATAAAAAGAAAAAAATAGGTAGGAAAATAAATAATTGACATTAATATCCATATATAGTACGATGTACCATATTAGTGATAGGTGGTGAATCCAATGTATAATCAATGATTTAGTGAAAGATTTAAGCCTCCCCACGCTCACCTTTTATTTGGTCAAAATCAACAAATGAGCGATGCTGGAGTTTACAACCTCACAAAGTTTTTAGTATCCTTATAACTTATTTGAAAAATATAAAAAAGGAGAATTAAAAAATGAAAAAGAAAATTATGTCTTTTGTTATCGCTTTGATTATGATTGTAGGAATGATAGGTGTTATTCCAAACTTTACGGCTCAAGCGGCATCATATTTAATATATGGGGCTTCCAATAGTAATATCACTTCCGATATTGCTGTTGCGAATTCTTGGGGAACAGCTGCTAATGGCGTACGTGTATTCGCCGCTGAACATGGTACATATAATACAACTCTTACTGGATATAATGCAAACTTCCTCGTTTATAAAGACAAGGTTTTGGTAGCAGTATTTACTGAGTGCAGCACATTACCAGACAGGCCGAAAGGCACAATTACTGTTAATACCAACAGTATTACAACAATCATAGATGACGAATACACTTTTACGAAACTTGGTACAAACAGGGGGGGCAGCACTCCAGGACCCTACTATTCGTTATACAATGCAACGCAGGGATATTACTGGAATGGCACCAATTTTGTTAAAAGTGCTTGTAATGGGATACAACTTCACACCTCTGGATCAAAGAGTACAACATCTGGTTGGTCAATTGGCTGCCTAAATATGAAATTGGGAAGCAATAGCACTTATGGAAATATGACATCCTTTGCAAATTTGGTAGGAGATACAGCTGCCATCAAGGTTGCACGACTGGGCGCTGGCTCCACATCTACCGTTCCCAATATGTATTACAAAGTACGAAGAAGCGGTTCATGGCTACCAGAAGTGAATAACACCACAGATTATGCAGGTGTTGTAGGCACATCCATCACCGATGTTGCGATAAAAGTATCTTCCGGAAGTATCAAGTACCGTGTACATATAAAGGGCGGAAGCTGGCTACCATACGCAACTGGATATAATACCGCAGACAGTAGCAATGGTTATGCGGGCAATGGTACTATCATTGATGCAGTAGAGGCAATCTATACACCTCCTAGTGGAACATCATACAAGATTTATTACAAGGTCAGTCCCACAAATTCTACTTATTATCCCTATCAGATAAACAACCAAATAGGAAGTGGAATGGATGGTTATTCCGGGTCTTTTGGTAAATCTATTGACCGCCTACAAATGTGGATACAATAGTTAAAATTATGGCCTGTAGAATTGGAAATTCAAATTCTACAGGCCATATCTAATATGATACCATGTGGTGTATGTAGCTATTTCTCTACCTATGATTCCTGTCAATTTCCCAAACTCTCTTATATAATATTAAAAGATCTTCCTTTTGCAGCTCTTTCCATGTATTGGAAGGACTACCACTATTCATTGCATCTAATGCCATTTTATCTAGATTTATAAAATAATCTTCTTCATTCACTCCATACTCACTTAAGGTCGGTATATTTAGAGATTTGATTAACAAAGAGATGGCATCTACCAAATAGTCAGCAGCAACCTTATCTGTATCATCTTCTCCTGCTAAGTTGCAGTGACGAGCCAAGTCAGCAAAACGTTTTGTTGCCCCATCTTTTACATAATTCATGCAAGTTTTAAGTAACATGGCATTTGACATTCCATGGGGTACATGAAACAATGCTCCTATAGGGCGGCTCATACCATGAACTACTGTCACAGAAGAATTGTTAAAAGCAATACCTGCCTCAAGAGCACCAACAGCCATTTCAAATCGGGCCTCTTTATCCTCCGGAACATCATAAGCCCGTTTCAAGTTGCCAAAGATTCTTTTGGCTGCTGACAAAGCGAACGTATCAGACATGGTTTGTGATTTTTTTGATGTATATGCTTCAATACAATGACAAAGAGCATCCAAACCAGTTGTTGCTGTTATTATAGGTGGCAATGTCATTGTAAATTGTGGATCTACTACAGCAAGGTGAGGAATAAGGTCAGATCCTTTTAAAAGCATCTTTATCTGGGTTTTAATGTCCACAATAATGGTAAATTGTGTAGCTTCCGATCCGGTTCCAGCAGTGGTAGGGATAGCAACCATCTTAGGGAAAGAACCAGTAATTTCTTTCCCCACATAATCAGATAATTTACCTCCAAGCACTGCTAATACAGCAATCGCCTTCATTGCATCAATAGAACTGCCTCCTCCCATACCCACTAGAAAGTCACATTGTCTCAATTGGTATCTACTCAAACCCTCAAGAACCATTTTGTCTGTAGGCTCTCCATTTATCTCATCAAATACTTCATAAGAAATATTTTGTAATTTTAGCACATTTACCAACTTCTCGATATTTCCTAATTTAGCCATCATCAGGTCCGTTACAATTAGTGCTTTTTCCCCAAACTTTTCTAGTTCGCACCCCGATATCTTAAGGGCATTTTCACCCAAAATTATTTTTGCTGGTACCATAAATTTATCAGCCACTTCTTTTCCTCCCAAAATAAAACAGGGTATTGTCAATTATCTACTCTTGCAATCATATCACCATATTTAAGCTTACATTCTTTCATATAATGTTTCAGCTTATCAGCAGAGGGCATATCCACACTACAACCATGACTTGATACTAAAAGTGCAGCACTAGCACTGCCTAGCTCCAGACATTCTGACAACTCCATTTCTTCAAAGATACCATAAAGAAATGCGGATGCATAACCATCTCCACCACCAAAAGATTTTATCACTTTTGCCGGAAAGGGTTTCACACTATAGCTCTTTCCATCATAAGCGTAAGCAGTAGATCCTTCTTTTCCATGTTTGATAACTATTATTTTTGCTTTCTTTTTGTGCCAATAAGAAGCACTTTGCCTATCATTCATTCCTTGCCTAATGAAAGCCTCCGTTAAATCAAATTCTTCTCTAGACCCTAATATCACATGAGCTTCACTAGCAACCATGGAATAGTAAATAGAAATTTCATCTTTATTAGCCCAGTTATATTCCCTGTAATCCACATCGAATATAATTGGAGTATTCGTCTTGTTCGCCAACATCACTGCTTTTAAAGCGGCTTCTCTGGAAGGACTACAGGCAAGTGCTGTTCCCGAAATCAACAAAGCTTTTGCGCTTTTTATATACTCTTCATTGATATCTTTCACATCAAGAGACAGATCAGCTGCACCATTACGATACATAAGTATACTACTTTCGGTTTCACTGAGTATTTCTGTAAAAGTAAGCCCAAGCTTTTCTCCATTTTTACATGTACTAATTCTTGAGGTATCTATACCTTCCTGAACAAATTCTGCAACCACAAAATCGCCAAAACTATCATCAGATACAGTTCCAATAAATCCGCATTTCTTACCAAGTTTAGAAAGTCCTATTGCAATATTGGCTGGAGATCCACCCAGATATTTTCTGAATATTGTACTTTGAGCCAATGTTTGATAAAAGTCCATAGGATTTAAGTCGATGGTAATCCTACCTAACAAAATAAGGTCTAAAGGTCTGGTTTTATCAAATAAGAAGTAATTCATAACAGTTTCCCTTTCAATTGTCATATTTATAATTGGTTCAGTTGATTATAAAAGACTCACTTTGGAAATAGCCACATCAGCATCATGTAACATTCTTGCAAAATCAAATGGTTCTAACATAACCTCTACTGATTTTAAATTTTCTTCCATATGTTCTACTTTTCTTGCTCCACATAATACATGAAACTTCTGGCTTCTCATAATGGTCCATTTGATTACCAAATTACCTATGGAACATTTATATTTCTTTGCCAGATCTTCCCACCCAGTTAGCATTTCATTGGCAATTAATCTATTAGTTGGCTTCCACCAAACCTTATTCTCCCGAACTTCACCTGGCAGAACTTTATAATTGTTGGATATGTTACCTGTTAATAATCCCTGTTCAATTGGTGAATAGGTTTGCAAAGAAATATGGTGTGTTTCACAAAATGGAAGTATGTTCTCTTCTACTTTACGATCTAGCATACTATACTTCTCCTGAATGACGTCTAGTTCTCCATGTTTGATATATTCCTGTAAATGGCATAAATCCACATTGGAAGCACCAATAGCCCTAATCTTACCTTCTTGCTTCATTCTCATTAATTCACCCATTGTATCTTCTATTGAAACCAGTCCAAATGACTTGCATTGCCAATGGGTGTAATAGACATCTATATAATCTGTTTCAAGCTGCTTTAGACTATATTCCAAATCTCTACGGATAGCATATGGGGATAGATCACGAGAAACCTTATGTCCATCTTTCATAAAATGAAATTCTCCCCCGTCATCATACCACTGTATTCCGCATTTTGTTGACAAAATCACATCCTTGCGCCTGCCTTTTAAGGCTTTGCCTACCACCTCTTCACTATGACCAAAACCGTAAACACGAGCAGTATCTATCCAGTTAATTCCTCTATCTAATGCAGTATGAATGGTACGAATCGACATTTCATCATCATTTCCTCCCCACCAGGTGCCTCCGCCAATGGCCCATGCACCCATTGACAACAAACTAGCTTTAATTCCTGATGAACCAATTTCTCGTTTTTCCATAATAATTTTCCCTTCAAATAGTTTTACTTATTCAAAAACTCGAATTAACTCATCAAAAGTTTCTACTTTATGCAATTTAGCTATGGCATTATCATTTCCTAGTTTACCAGCAAGTTCAGCTAGCAGTCTCATATGATTTCTGGCATATTCATAGTCACAAGGTACTGCAAATAAAAAAATGATGTTGACTGGTTCTTCATCAATGGATTCCCATGGGATTTCGTAACAACATTTTCCAATAGCTATCCCAACATTTGTTACAGAATTTGATTTGCCATGTGGGATAGCAACATGACCCCCGATTCCAGTGATACCTTCGGACTCTCTTACATAAATATCCTTCACAAATTCTTCCACTTCATCAATATAACCTGCATTTAGTAGTTTCTCACTCAAATGGCGGATGGCTTCATCTTTTGTCCTGACTGTCATAAACAAATCAACAACCCTTATGTCTAATACATCTTTTACTGCCACGTTATGTATCCTCCTTTCTCAGTTATCTGATTAAAAATTTATACAATTCTACTCCCGTCTTCATTTGACGGATTTTATCCAGTATTTCATCTAAGAAAATAAATTGTTTATAAAATTGCTGTGTCTTTTTTATCTCTGTTGGAGTTGTCATCTTAACTGCCAGAAAGAATATAATATCTACCATATCTCCATGCCATAAAACTGGCTTATCCAATATAGCGATGGCAATTTTGGATTCATTAGATTCTGTCATATTTCCATGAGGAATCGCTACACCTTCACCAATACTGGTTGTAGTTGCTTTTTCTCGTTCTAGTACACTTTGTATATAATTTTCTGTAACAAACCCCTTGTACACCAATTTATCAGCCATATAAGCTAAAATATCTTCCTTACTCTCAACAGGTGGGTGAATGAAAACAAGCTCCGGGTCGAACATCTGATGGCAGATACTATCAAATCGAAAATTTTCTTTCCTCTTTTCTTTTGCAATTTTCTTAACCATATCCTGAATGATTTGGAAAGATTCCTTCGTCATAATTTTACCAACATAAATGATCCTGTCATGTTGTATGTCTAGCTGGGTAGTACTAATGATGATGTCAGTTGCTTTCCAGTCATTTCTCTTAAAATCATGTTCACTAACCAGTCTGATTTCTGTAATTTCTGGAACTGCTTTTTTAATCATTTCACAAGCCAGCTGTGAATGAGACAATCCCATCTGTGTTACAAGCACAGCATGTAAGGGATGAAAACGTCTTTCAATGGCCGCTTGAATATAAAGTGTTAAATAGACCAGCTCATCTTCTGTTACTTGAAGTCCATAATACTCATCAAAAAGATAACTAGTAGCCCAGGTAGCTCTAAATACTTGCCTATATTCATTTTTTATATAAGGACTTAGGTTTTCAGAATGTGCATTTCCATATCTCAAACGAAAAAGTGCAGGTCTGATATGGAGCAGCATACTGCTAGATAATACCTTATCATCTGAAAGGTCTACATTGATGATATTGCCAATGGTTTCAATAATTGCTTCAACAAACTGATTCATTCTTTTATCATATTCCTGAATACCATCTGTATCGATTTTTGCTACTTCACCTTCTAAAAGCTTGGCTCCTAAAATTTGAACGGATAATAGCTCAATTTCAATCTTGGGGATTATAATCCTATAGTCATTTTCTACTTTTTTGTATACCGATTCTGCAAATGAATATTCATTATAATTTTGCAGCGTTTCTGAATCTTTGATATGAACTCCCCACTTCAGGTATTTACCCTGTCTAGATACAGAGAGACAAACCAAAATCCAGATTCCACGGAAAGAATTTTCTGCAAACTCTAATCTCCAGGCATTTTCTGTATTGATAATCATCTCCCTGATTTTTAAAATATCTACCCCTGCCACAAACTCCTGTAAGATTTGTTCAAAATTTTCCGATTTCTCTTGTAAAATAAAGTTCATGACAGCCAAACGATAGGTATATTCAGAATATTCTAGTTGAATCCCCTTATTTCTAATTAAATGCAATTCAATTCCATATTTTTTAAACCACTTGGAACTTTCCTTTAATATGGCCGCAGTAGTAGGAATACTTAAATAAAGGTTGGAGGCCAAATTCATGGTTGTAATAATTTCATGATTAGACTTATTTAATAGATATTTAATTACTTCATCCACACGTTCTTTTGAATCCTGGGAAAAGCTCAAGTTTTCATTTGTGGAAACTAAGAACATTAACTTTTCTCGTTGTTTCATATCAGCACACAGCCATATACCAATCCCCTGTTTTTTTTCTATATATCCCAAATGCTCTGTTTTTAGAAATTCATCCAACCGTGTTACTTTTGTACGTACAGTCTTTTCAGAAAGTCCTATCTCTTCTGCAATTTCATCAATGGTAATGGACTCTTGTTCCAAAAGTAGATTCAATATTCGATTGTTATAGTATGTATCCTTTGTTAATTTCATCCCTGGACCTCCTTTCCTTTATTTTATGAATACTACTTGTTGTACCTCTATTTTTCTTTATGACTTATTCACATATTTTTTAACAAATGCTGTCATCTTTTCATCTGAAGATCCAGCAAAAAAACACTCTTGAAATGCTATTCCACTTACTGCTTGTTTTAACATTTCCTGATCTAATGACTCTAAAATCTCCATTTTGTTTTTTGAAGTAACAATCTTAACTTGGTTTAACAATTTCACATTCCTGTTTTGAGAAATTTTTCTCTCTGGTTCAGGAGGATATCCATTGCCTCTTTCGCAAGAGAACAACTTTTCAAAAATATATCGTATATTTAACTCTGCGCCCCATCCAAATCCTTTTGCAAATGGCAAAGAGACTGCATTACCATTATTAATCTGTGCAAATAAAAAAGCATCTGCTGGGTCAATGATAAGTCCACAGGCAACTCCTGGATAATTATTCAGTGACATATTGGCACCTTGACCGGTACCACAACCTGTAATTACAAAATCAACTGCTTTAGAATTTAGCAACAGAAAAGCTTGTATTCCCAAGTGCAAGTAAGTCAAATAAGGGTTATCCCCATCCTGTTTCATTCCTGTATTATAAACCTCAAAATTGTATTCTTTCCCCGCAGCTAATAATTCCTTTATGATAATCGGATTTTTAGCTGCCTGGCTGAATTCATTCATTAATGCAACTTTCATATGATTTCCTCCTATGTTCTATATGATTTATTCATACCCTACTACATTTGTTGCTCCAAATAGGTATCGTTCATTGGAGCCGATAATATGCATATAATTTTTAACAAAAATCTTCACTGCATCTTCTGCTTCCATACAAAGATTCATATAATCCGTATCTGGAGCTTCTTCTACTTTTTTTTGCATGGCATCTTTAGCAACCTGAAATGCATCCGTACAAACATTAATTTTATTAATCCCACATGCAACCGCTTTTTTTAGATTTTCCTCACCAGCACCAGATCCTCCATGAAGTACCAATGGCATATTTAAGGTTTGTTTTAACAATATAAGTCTCTCAAAATCCAACTTTGGAATCTTTCCTTTCGGATAGGCCCCATGTGCAGTACCTACTGCAACTGCTAAAGCATCCACTCCTGTTCTTTCTACAAACTCTTTTGCTTGGCTTGGATCCGTAAATAAATCCAGATTGGAATCCTCCCCATCAACAGCCTGCCCCACATGTCCCAATTCGCCTTCCACACAGATATTTAATGGATGTGCCAAATCACAAATAGTTGCTGTTCGTTTTACATTTTCTTCAAATTCAAATGCGGATGCATCTATCATAACACTTGAGAATCCTAAATTGATACACTTTGTAATAAACTTAAAATCCTGACCGTGATCTAAATTTAAAGCAATCGGAACAGTCGCCCTCTTTGCCATTTTCATAATCAAAGGAACCATTTCCGACTCATGAGCATGTTTTGTCATTTGACCCATTCCTATATTAATAATAATTGCAGATCGTTCTTCTTCAGCAGCGGTAATTCCTGCTCTAGCCATTTCCATATTTATACTATTCATGGCCATAACCGCATAACAATGTTTGTTTGCATGTTGTAAAATATCTTTCATTGATACATACATAATATCTCCTCTTTTCTAAATGACAATCTATTTTTTAGTAGCAGCTCATTTACTCTATCTTTTGTTGGTAGATAAATGGAATGGTTATGCTAAAAACTGACATAATAGGAAAATTCCGATCATATCAGTTCATGCAGCCCACTTTATTACATATTTATTAAAAATCAGAAATTAACCAATGGTAATATCAATATCTAAATCTATAATTTCTTCTTGTACATGCTCATCTTCAGCTGTTGGAGGTTTTTTGACAATTGCATAAAGTACTCCTGTTACTATAGTGCCTGCCACCAAAGCGAATACAAACATAAGTGGTTTTGTCATCATTGGTATAACAAAAATTCCACCATGTCCAGCAACGGATTCACATCCTAACATAACTGCCAAACCTCCAGCAAGTGCGGAGCCTGCCATTGTACATGGTATCACTCTTAGAGGATCTGCCGCAGCAAATGGTAACACTCCTTCTGTAATAAAGCAAAGACCCATAGGTACAGCTGTTTTTGCCATTTCTACTTCAGTTTTTGTGAATTTTTTTCGAGCAATTAGAGCTGCTAAACCAATTCCTAATGGAGGTGTCATACCTCCCACTATTTTGGCAGACATTGGTCCAAAAATACCATCAGCTCCTAAACCATTTGCAACTGCAAATGCGGTTTTATTAATGGGACCTCCCATATCAAATCCCATACAACCACCTAGAACTGCGCCCATTACAAATTTCGAACCACCATTTAAACTTACAATTAAATTCTGCAATGTTTCCATAAGTAATACAATTGGTTTTCCCAGAATTAAAAGGAAAGCCATACCAACCACTATTGTGGTAAAAAAAGGTATGATCATAACAGGCATTAGACCTGAACACCATTTTGGAACCTTCCAGGTTTTTAACCAGAGTATTAAATAACCAGCAAGGAATCCTAAGAGCAGACCTCCCAGAAATCCAGCCTTAATTTGTGCAGATGCATATCCTAGTACTAAACCTGGTGCAATACCTGGTCTTCCAGCAATTGAATAGGCAATACCAGCTGTTAATACAGGAACCACAAATGTCATTGCATAACTTCCCAAAGAATTTAGCCAAAAATACCAGGTTCCTTCTTTGGTACTCACATCCCATCCCCCAAACATCTTACCAAATCCCATACACAGCCCACCTACTACTACAATCGGAATCATATAGGAGATACCAGTCATCATATGTTTTTTTAATTTTAATTCTTTCATGCTTCCACCTTCCCATTCTAATCAACATTTTATGCAGGTTCTTCATCTTTTGAATATTATTTTTTAATTTGAGACTCAATCTTGGTTATTAAAGATTTTGGCGATTTCATGATAATACTAATTGGAACATCAACAATTGCTTTTCCTTTAAAACGTTCCCTTCCAACACGAATATCAGCTGCAATTACAACAACATCTGCATTTTGAATTTCCTCTCTGGTCAATTCATTTTCAACTCCTATGGAGCCTTGAGTTTCAATTTTAATCTCATGACCCATTTCTCTTGCTGCATGCTCCAATTTTTCTTTGGCTATGTATGTGTGAGCAATTCCAGCGGTACAAGCAGTAACACCTACAATTTTCATAATATGTCACCTCCTTTTCTAATACTTTTTCTCTTACATGTTAGGATTCATTCTTTGCATTTAAAATGGTATCAATGTATCCCATGGGACTTGAATCATTTGTTTTACTTATCTGTACATACAATTTAACATAACATAGGAGGTGGTGAATAAATAAATTGGTCATATTTAAACGGTACTTTTTGATTTATTATATCATTTAACTATAAAATTATCATTTATAATTAAATAGTATAATAAATTACTAAATTATTTATTCTGTTTACGTATTTGTTTTATATTTTCCCTTACCAAGCTGAGAAAAATGTAAAAATTCTTTAACAATGATTCCTTGACTTGCATACCTTATAGTGTTATATTAAATCTGATCTGTAAATACAGGTATAGATTAAAACATGTAATAACAAGCGCCATGCACCTTTTATGAGCGGAAACATAGTCTATAAGATTATGAATAAAAGGTTAACGAGGTGAAGAGATTATCGAGTTTTTCGGCGGGTACTCTTCCATGCAGCTTTGGGCGTGTCATATATGGGCAAATATGCAGGTAACTGCAAAACAAATACCATATAACCAGAGCAAAATATCAGGAAACTTTCTCATGATCTGTTCAAAAATACCTTTTGCAACAGGCTTATTTTTGTACCGATTTCAGAAGATTCATTAACTATAGGTACTTTGAAAAAATTATAGAATAGAATGGAGCGTATTTTTATGTGTGGTATTATAGGTTATATTGGAAATTTAGATGCAAGAAATGTTTTAATACAAGGTTTGGAATGTTTGGAATATAGAGGTTATGATAGTGCTGGAATTGCGGTATTTAATGAAAGGAATCATGAACATGTAGACCTCATAAAAACTGTAGGTAAAGTAAATGTGTTAAAAAAAGCCAGTGATCTGCAAGATATTTCCTCCCATTGCGGGATTGGTCATACCAGATGGGCAACTCATGGAGGAGTAACGAGGGAAAACTCTCACCCTCATCAGTCTGGTAAGGTTACACTAATTCACAATGGAATTATTGAAAATTATCAGGATATCCTAAATTCTTATGAGTTTACAGAACCTATGACCTCAGAGACAGATTCTGAAGTAGCTGCAAAATTATTGGAATATTTTTATTTAAAAGATCAAAAGGATCCCATGAAAGCAATTAGTCATCTGGTTTCTAATATCAAAGGATCCTATGGGTTTTGTATTATGTTTTCAGACCGGCCAGGTGAAATTTATGCAATACGCTGTGTAAGCCCACTGGTTGGTGCATATACAACTTCTGGTGCTATCATTACTTCAGATTTAACGGCACTGATTCCTTATAGTAAAGTATATATGGTAATACCAGAACATCATATTGTATTTATGACAAAAGATTATATGAAAACCTATGATCTGTCTGGCAATGAAGTTTCTGTGCCTGAATTAGAAGTAACCTGGAGTATAGAAGCAGCCCAGAAAAATGGATTCCCATATTTTATGCTAAAAGAAATTCATGAGCAACCAGAAGCTATTTTAAACACCATTCGACCAAGAATTTCAGGAGGAATTCCTTGCTTTGATGAGGATAATATTCCAGATTCTATCTTTTTAGATTGTAACAAGATTCAAATTGTAGCTTGTGGAACAGCTATGCATGCAGGCATGGTGGCAAAAGCTTTCATTGAGCCTATGCTACGAATACCTGTTGTAGTTTCCATCGCTTCAGAATTTCGATATGAAAATCCATTACTAGATGAGAAGACTCTAGTTATTATGATCTCACAATCTGGGGAAACCATTGATACTCTCGCAGCTTTAAGCCTTGCAAAATCCTCAGGTTCTCAAACATTGGCTGTGGTTAATGTAAAAGGATCTACCATCGCCAGAGAAAGCCATTATGTATTCTATACTCACGCAGGACCAGAAATTGCTGTAGCTAGTACAAAGGCCTACTCCGTTCAACTTGCAGCATTATATATAATTGGTTGTAGAATGGCTTTTGCAAGAGGAATCTATACGAAAGATCAGACAAAAGCTTTTATTCATGATTTAGGCGAAGTGGTTCCAGCAATCGAACATATGTTGACCAGGGCATCCCTTGTGGAACAAATGATTCCCCATATTACTTCCCAAAAAGATGCATTCTTCATTGGCAGGGGGTTAGATTATGCTTATTCCTTAGAAGGAGCTCTCAAATTAAAAGAAATTTCTTATATCCATGCTGAGGCATATGCTGCCGGAGAACTAAAACATGGTACCATCGCTCTCATTGAAGAAGGTGTACCTGTCATTGCCCTTGCGACTCAAGATGCTATCTTTGCAAAAACAATCTCAAATATACGAGAAGTAAAAGCCAGAGGAGCCTTTGTCATACTGATTGCAAAAGAGTCTGCTAGGATAAGTGAAGATGTATATGATATCTTATTTAGAATACCAGATTTAAAAGATAAGTTTACCGTATTTCCTTTGGTTATTATATTGCAATTGATTGCTTATTATGCTTCGGTAGGCAAAGGTTTGAATGTAGATCAGCCAAGAAATTTAGCAAAATCTGTAACCGTTGAATAGGATCATAAATATAGTCAAAATGGCGGTAGGCAAAACATCCTACCGCCATTTTTCATCCATTTTTATATTTACAAAAGCTTTAATTACCTCAACAGCGCCACCATAACCAATGGTACTGCTGTTGACACAAAGATCATAACCATTAGCATCCCCCCACCTTTTTGTGGTGTAATAATTATAGTAGCTGGCTCTCTGTTTGTTAATCTTCTTACGAAAATCTTTGGCTTTATCCAACGGAATCTGATAATAATCTGATAAGTGTTTTATTTGGTCTGCTTCACTTCCAGTAATAAATATTCTAATGGCATTTGGGTTATCTTCTAATGCATAGTCTGCACATCTTCCAACAAAAATACAGGACTCCGTTGCAGATAATTTCTTGATTGTATTAAATTGAGCAAGAAATACTTTGTGCGTCAGCGGAAGTTCCCCATATCCTATAGGATTATAACCCATAGAACAAGTTTCCATAGCTAAATTATATAAAAAACTGCTTGTAGGTTTTTCATCCTGAGCTTTAAAAATATCTTCACTCATACCACTATTTTTTGCTGCTAATGTTAGTAATTCCTTATCATAACATTTAATTCCTAATTCCTCTGCTAACTTGTTTGCAATTGATTTACCGCCACTTCCAGCTTCTCTTCCTATTGTAATTATAACTTTATACTGTATCATTTTTCATGGCTCCTTTCTGCTAAGACAAAGATGTTATTTTTTTCCATTTATATCATTATATAGCAGAACATAAAAAAAGTACAGTAAATTAGTTGTAAATTCCACGATTTATTTGTGGTTTTCTTTTTATTTATGGTAATTGATGCAATAACTTTTCAAAGTATTCTGGAAGGGGGGAATTAAATTCTATATATTCTTTTGAATCTGGATGAATAAACCCTAATGTTTTAGCGTGTAAACATTGTCCTTGCAGCTTTAATGGCGATTTGGAAGGACCATAAACATCATCCCCCAATAAAGGATGATTGATACTTGCCATATGAACTCTAATTTGATGAGTCCTTCCTGTTTCTAATTGGCATTCCATGTAGGTGTATTTTTGAAAGTGTTCCAATACTTTAAAATGAGTCACTGCTTCCCGACCATTTTTATGGTTAATACTCATTTTTTTACGATCAATGGGGTGACGTCCAATGGGTGCATTGATAATGCCTGAATCCTCTTTGATGACTCCGTGAACAATGGCATGATATTTTCTTGTAATGGTATGTTCCTTTAATTGTTCAGATAAAAAGTTGTGAGCATAGTCACTTTTACATACAACTAAAAGTCCTGTGGTATTCATATCAATACGGTGAACAATTCCAGGACGTAGCACTCCATTGATTCCTGACAGACCATCTTTACAGTGGTACATAAGTCCATTTACTAGTGTACCTGAGTAATGTCCTGGTGCTGGGTGAACCACCATGTTTTTAGGTTTATTAAGAATTAACAGAGAAGCATCCTCATAGACAATGTCTAACGGGATGTTCTCTGCTTCAATATCAGCTTCTAAAACCTCTGGAATTTGCACATGAATGTCATCCAGAGCAGCCACCTTATAATTTGCCTTAACAATATTTTGATTGACCAAAATAGCTTCTTCTTTTAATAATTTTTGAATATAGGAACGAGATAATTCTTCGCAGTGATTGGAAAGATACTTATCTATGCGAGTTCCTTTCTCTTCTATGTCTACATTAAAATTGTAATCCAATTTAAACAACCTCTTTTTTCTTGAAAGATATAAATGATAACTCTTCATCTTTATATACAAATAAAATTAAAATAGCTAAAAAAACTGTAAATATAGTAACATAACAGTCCGCCACATTAAAAACCGGGAAATTGATTAACTTAAAATATAAAAAATCTACTACATATCCCTGACTCATTCGATCTATCATATTGCCTATAGCACCAGCAGCCAGTCCTATCAAACAAAGGCGAAGAGGAGTATATCTCTTGGTAAATGGCATTTTCACATAAGTAAATATCCCAATTAATAATACAAAAATGGTAATTACAAAAAAGAATCCCTGCATCCCCTGTAATAAACCAAAGGCTGCTCCTCTGTTTTCTAAATAATGAAATTCAAATATATTATTTAAAATAATAAAGGAAGGCTTGCCCATTAATTTTTGTACTGCCAGTCTTTTCGTCCATTGATCCAATAAAACTAATACAATTGCAAAAATACCACTAGAAATTAGTGTTTTATTCTTTTGGCTCATGAGTACTCCTTATCCTTGTATCATATTGATTGCTGCATCTAATTCTTCTGATGTGATGTTTGTAGAAATATATGCGTGACCTATTGTTTCTATTAAAATAAATTGAATCATTCCTGATTTCATTTTTTTATCATGTTTTGTGGCTTCAACAATCTCTGCCAAATCCAAACCCTTTACCGATATGGGTAGTTTATACTGTTGAATCATTGATTTAATATCTTCATACTCATCCTTTGTAATTTTCCCTTTGCAATAAGATAAATAACAAGCAGCTACCATACCTATTGCTACACATTCCCCATGAAGCAACTTAAAACCCATTAATTTCTCAACAGCATGTCCAACCGTATGTCCAAAATTAAGTAAGGCTCTTTCGCCTTTTTCAAAAGGATCGTTCTCTACCACTTGGCGTTTGATCATACAGCTTCTATAAATCATCTCCTGACATTTTTCTAAATCTCTATTAGAGATTTCTTCAAAATGATTCATGAGCCACTGATAGTATTCACTGTCCTTTATGAGACTATGCTTAATAATTTCGCCCATTCCAGAGTAATACTGAGAGTCAGACAAGGATAAAAGAGTGGTTAAATTCATATACACAAGCTTGGGTTGATGAAAGGCACCAACCATATTTTTAAATTGGTCAAAATCCACACCTGTTTTACCACCTATACTGCTATCAACCTGTGAAAGGAGAGTGGTTGGAACCTGTATAAACTCAATACCTCTTAAATAGGTTGCCGCAGCATAACCTGATAAATCACCTACCACCCCACCACCAAGTGCAAGAATCATATCATGTCGATCAAATTTATTTACGATTAAGGTGGTATATAAATCCTTTACCGTATCTAGATTTTTATTTTCTTCCCCTGCATCAAATACAAATGATATTACTTCACCACAAACTGGCTTTAATATCTCCTTTATCTCTTCTAAATAAAGGGCTGCCACATTAGTATCTGATACAATACACAATTTTCGTTTGCTCATATGGAAGGTACTTATTTCCTGAGCCAAACCTGCAAATGAGAACTCTAAAATGATATCATAAATTTCCTTCTGATCCTTACTTACACTTATCCTCATCGCCATATGATATACTTCTCCCTTAACAATATTTTTTAATCATAACAAAAAAACGACCTTTTTTTGTCTGTGAGCCAATTCCCACAAAAACAAACTTTCCTAAGCCTCTTACCGAAACAATATCTCCATCTTTTAAATGGTGGCTGTTTGAAATAACCAATTTTCCATTAATAAAGACCTTCTCGCTAGAAATCAATGTGGTTACCTTGCCTCTGGAAGATCGATAAACCAATGCTAATATACTATCTAAACGAACAGATGCAATACTACCTTCTATCTGCTCAAATCGTTGCTCCACATGGAGCTTTGCATTCTCCACCAAACTTCTCTCTATAGCTGTATGCTTCACAGTTAATAAATTTTCCATTAAATAGGACAACATAGAGTTTAAACATAAAACATGACACTCCATCTCAGTAATCAAGATATCTCCGATTTTACTGCGCTCAATCCCAAGATTCATAATTGCACCTAAATAATCCCGATGAGTAAGAGTATCTGCAAATTTTTTATGAGCAGGTACTATTTTAAGTGCTGCAATGGGAGCAGTAAAAGTTGTCTCATCGCTAAAAGAAGGAAGAAAGCAAACAATCTTTCGCTCTGCTGGTTCATAACCACCTGTTAATTGAAATCTAACTGGCGGAAATTGGCTCACCATTGAATGAAAAACTGTCTGCTCATTAAGATTCAAAAAATCACTATATACGGGGATCTCCCTTTGATAACATACATCTGCTAATTCAGAAAAACGGTTTCGCAGTAATTGTTCTTCTTTTGTCATATAATCTACCACCTATCTGCTTTTACAGATATTAATATCAGGATTGTAAAAATTTCACCGAAACATATCTACAATTTATGTAACAATACATTCTTATTCATTATAGATCATGACTTGGTATGCTGTCTTGGAAATCTCCAGATACATCTACAGATGACGGTGATAAAAGGAAAATACAATCTGATATCTTTCTGATAGATCCATCCATCGCATAACAGGCACCTGACACAAAATCTATAATACTTTGAGAAATCTGCAAATTGATTCCTTCTAAATTTAAAATCACTGCCTTACCACTTAATAAAATATCACAAATCTCTCGTCCATCATCATCTTTGGTTGGTTTAATGGAACAGACTTCTAAATTCCTTCCATTGGAACGCATAGGCACTACCTTTGCGGGTTTTGGGAATCTTGGTCTTGGCAGGATTGAATCCTCATTATCATATAAATCCTCATCTTTTGCTTTTTTAAACATAGGTTTTCTAGGAGTTTTCACCTCATAGTCATCATCATCATCATCTACGTCAAATAAATCATCATCATCTTCCTCTGTCATTCTCATTGACTCTAATAATTTATCAATAATTTTTCCCATATCTTCTCTCCTCTATTTTCTATCTCGAAAACCAAATATACCAGTGCCCACTCTTACCATGGTGGAACCTTCCTCAATGGCAACTTGAAAGTCTCCAGTCATACCCATGGACAATACACTCATAGATACATTATCAACGGTTTTAGTTTTCATGTCAACATAAAATTGATGCAATTTCTCAAAATGAACTCGAATTTCTTCTGGATTATGTGTAAAAGGGGCAATTGTCATGAGACCCTTTATATGAACGTTAGGAAAACTTGATATTTTTACCATTGCTTCTTCTACTTCATTTAGGGCAAATCCATACTTACTCTCTTCTCCTGAAACATTCACTTCCAACAAAATATCCATACTACGGTGAATATGTTCAGCCTCCTTTTGTATTTCTGCAGCTAAACGTATAGAATCCACTGAATGAATTAGAACTACTTTATCTATGATAGATTTTACCTTATTTCGCTGTAAATGTCCAATCATATGCAAGCGGATGTCCTTGGGAAGTAATGGATATTTTTCTAATATCTCCTGTACTTTATTTTCTCCAAAATCTAAAATACCTTGGTCATATGCTTTTAAAATCAACTCAACAGGTTTTGTCTTACTAACAGCAATCAAATTCACCTCATTAGGATTACGACTTGTTTTGGAACATACATCTTCTATTTGGTGTAAAATGTGGGCTAAATTTTCTTTTATCATGTAAACTCCTTAATAATTTTCTGCCTCTTTTAATTTAATAAATCATTTTCTTTTACTTTACTGCTATCTAATGCAATGTGATCATACACATACAAACCATAATTCATATTTTTAGAAACAATACAATATTCACTATTAGAAGTCAGGATTTCAATTTGTTTAAAAACTGCATAGCCTTTATTAATATTATAGACTCCTTGTAAGGGCGCCGTAGCACCTATTCCATATTCTTCATTGGAATCTGACTTAATGATTATGCTGCCTGCTGGAAGTTCCTCAGAATCAATATAATAATACTCATCTGTATAATTGTAGATTGTTGGTTGAACAACAATGATAGAAGGTTCCCCATTCTCTTTAAAAATTTTCTTGTTAAAAGAAGGCTTGTTATTGTCACTACCAGCACTTTGATACTCTCTGGGTATGGTATAAAAATCCTTAGTAACTACAGAAGAAAGTGGGATTTTTAACCCTTGCTGGTTGTCCAACAAAATTTCAAAGGTAGGGAAGCGGTCAGAAATAAACTGTACCATATAACGATCAAAGTCCAACTTACCATATTGACCTCCATCACTTCCGGTAAATATTGAGAAATTTGCCTTAGCAGTTAAATTTTTATCTTTAAAATTAACATTTAAGGTGGTTTTTTCGCTATATAGAGTTTCATCTTCCGGTGATAACATAAAAACTATAGACCACTGATCCCTAGCAACCATTCGATAGGCAAAGTTTTCTGGTTCTACTAAACCAGTTTTAAATGATTCTTTCTTATATGAATCGATATTAAAATCTTCAGATGTAACACTATCCGAAGTACGACCTTCAAAACCATCTACTGTATAGGCCACTATTCCCGATTTATCTGCACGAACTTGTTGAAAAATAATACCTTGACTTCTTAAAACTTCTTCAAAATTATCCAGATTGTTCAGACTTACATAATCTAAAACGGAAGACTCCAGATTTAACTTTGCTTCATAAACTTTATCAAAATTAACATTAGTATAAGCAATACTAAAGTTAGACAACGCTCTTTTTAGTTCAGCTATATTTTCTTCAGATAGTTTACTTCCACCTTCTTGACTCTTAGCTAAAGTTTCCGCCATTTTCCCGGTTTCATCAATGGCATAGATGGTGTTTCCAATGGAAGCCTTTTTCCCTTCTCTGATATAATAACTAATATAACCTGCTTGTTCTGTATTTTTTACTTCTTCTTCTCTAAAAATAATTCCAGTATATTCCTTATTATCCACGATAGTTCCTTGCAACACTTCATAAACTTTTACTCGTTTTTTTGTAATATACGTATAGATACTTAATCCCATGTAAATAAATATAACAATAAAGATGATGATACCAACATTTATTTGAATTGTTTTAGGATATTTAATTATTTTTTTATTTTTTTTGATTTTCTTAGACATACAAAATTCCTCCACAAATCATATTATACGGTGAAATAATTAAAAGTTCAAGCTATTGTAATTTATTTCCACTATAATTTTCACATTACAGTGCAAACTAGTATTATCATTAGATTAGGAGGTAATTAAAATGATGAGAGGTATCGATTATACAGCTCTTTTACTTGCGCAAATTGGTGCAATTAATTGGGGGCTAATTGGATTCTTTAATTTTGATTTAGTACGTTTTCTTTTTGGTGATATGACCATGCTATCACGCATAGTTTATGCAGTAATAGGTATTGCAGGACTATATTTAATTGCTATTTATGGTCGTATTAGAGCAACAGACGAGATTTAGTAAAACTCATTAAGAAAAGGGCTGGAAACAGCCCTTTTTTTACTTCTATTTATAAAGATATGACTACATAATCATGTATGTCTTCATGGAATTCTTCTAAATCTAAAGAAATACTAATAACGAATGTTATATGATATTGTTCTCCTATGTCATGTAAAGTTTTTACTGTCTTAGTAATATCTTTTCCTTCTAAATGAGCCAGCTTCAGAAAACTATCTAAATACATTTGTTCTAAATCATGATCTTGTGATATAATACCAGAAATAAAGCCAATGAAAGCATCTGTTGTGTTAAGTGAATAGTCTTTTAAATTAATAAGACGAATCTTGTTATTCAACTCATACATATGCTTGCCACTTTTATCTAAGTAAACAATAGAGCCGTGGGATTCCTTAATTGCAATATTTGCTTTATCTAATAAATACTTTGTCTTCCCCTTACCTTTTCTACCTGCAATAATCTGCACCATAGTAAACTCCTCCTTAAAATAGATAATTTGCTCTTTAATTTCCTTAATTATAGTATGAATTTAGAAAAAGCACAATGACTAATTGACAATTTTATATAATAAATTGGTCATTTGAGTATATAATGCTTTCCTACTATCCGCTTTAAACACTACTGAAATATATTTTTGATCTGATGCATCTTTACTTAACATAATCAAACAATATCCCGCTTTACTGGTAGTTCCCGTTTTACCACCTAATACAGCTACTTGTTCAGGAGTCGCTGTAGTTCCATTCATAAACCAATTACCATTTGTCCATGTTTGGGAAACTGGAGCACCATTGGAATCCACATATTCAGCATCAAAAGAAGAGGCTCCAATTACTTCAATAAAGTCATCATATTTAAGCAATTCATTAAAAATCAAATAAAGATCATAAGCTGTGGTGTAATGATCCTCATTATGTAAACCATGTGGATTAACAAAATGGCTACCTGTTGCACCCAGATTTCTGGTCTCGCGATTCATAAGGTCTGCAAATGCTTCTACACTTCCAGCCATATGAATCGCAATAGCATTAGCTGCATCATTACCAGAAGGCATCATAAGCCCATATAGAAGCTGCTTCATGTTCAAAACATCTCCAGGTTTAATGCCACACAACGTAGCTCCGGATTCAGTTATAATAGAGCCCTCTGTAACGGTTACAGATTCATTTAAATTCCCATATTTTAATAAGATCAAGGCAGTCATAATCTTTGTCATGCTTGCTGGATATAATTTTTCAAAACTATGACTGCTATATAAAACTGTTTCACTATCGACCCCAAAGATACTGGCTGCAGAGGCTGTAAGATTGGAATCATGAAATACAGACTCATCAGTAATTACGCATAAATCTGATGCAAAACCCGATAATTGTTCATCCTTCATACTTAATGCAATACCAGACATTCTATGTTCAAAATCATAAGGGTCTTTTAAGGCTCTTCCTTTAATTCCTATATAGATGCCGGAAATGACAATCCCTGCCGCTAATACAATCGCAACACTCTTTATCATGAAAAGTCTCTTTTGTCGTTTTCTTCTATAACTTGTCTTACCCATTTTGCTTCCTCACTATTTATACATCTCACGCCATTCTAAATCACCACGATCTAATGATTTAATTAATAACTCGGCAGTTGCCAGATTAGTAGCCAGTGGAATATTATGAATGTCACAAAGTCTCACCGCATTATTTACATCAGGCTCGTGAGATTTTGGTGTCAAAGGATCTCTTAAAAAAATCACCAAGTCAATTTGATTATGCTCGATTTGAGAACCTAATTGCTGTTCTCCACCTAAATGTCCAGCTAAATATTTATGAATATTTAGATTTGTTACTTCTTCTATCAATCTTCCTGTTGTTCCTGTTGCAAATAGCTCATTTTTACTCAAAATACCACGATAAGCAATGCAAAAATTCTGTATTAATTTCTTCTTTGAATCATGGGCAATTAATCCAATATTCATATTCTATTTCCCTCCAATTAATTATTTATGATTGCTTAGTAAGGGTCAACATAAATTTTTCTAATTTGAACCACCTTACCAATAATCATAGAAACTCTCATATAATATTCTTAGTGATTTCGACCATATAGTCCGACATTAAGAACCAATCCTATTCCTATATACATACTTACTAGTGAGGTTATACCATAACTAACAAAAGGAAGTGGCAAACCTGTATTTGGCAAAATTCCTGTTGCAACAGCAATGTTGGTGAAACTTTGAAAACCAATTAATGCTGCCATTCCAACACAAATCAATCTTCCGCTGAAATCTTTTGTTCTGGCGGCAGTTAAAAGACATTCGAAGATGATTAATACCAATAGTCCTATTACAATCATGCTTCCAATGAAGCCCATCTCCTCACCAACAATGGCAAATATAAAATCTGTTTGAACTTCGGCTAAAAAGTTTCCATTTTTTACAGACTCTACCGTCATATTATTTAAACCTTTTCCCCATAACATACCTGATCCAATCGCCATTATGGAATTTTCCTGTTGATAATAAGACTCCGCATACGTCTTAGGATCAATCCATGACATAATACGTACTACCTGATAATTCTTTAAAAATGTTTTTTTCCCTTGTGAAATCATATATATTAAAAGCGAAACTGATGGCAAAACAACAGCCAATACGCCTAATATCCATTTGTAACTTATACCTGCAGTAAAAATCATGGAAATAATAATTACGATAATAACTAAGGTGGTAGATAAATTAGGCTGAACCAGAATGAGACCAGTTGGAACCGCCAAAAGCCCAACCACCATCAATAGGGTGGATAGTTTATTAATTCTATCTTTCATAAAATTTAAAAACATTGCAAAAAAAACGATAATACCTATTTTAGCTATTTCAGATGGTTGAAATTGACCAATGATAGGAACCTTGATCCATCTGGTGGCACTATTAGCTGATTTTCCAAAAAGTAAAACAGCAACTAGCAAACCAATCACAACAAAATAAATCACCCAAGACAATTTAAGCAAATAATGATAATTTAAAACAGCTACAATTAAAAGCATTACAACACCTAATACCATTCCTAACATCTGTTTACCTGCTAAGGAATTTGTTGTATTTGCTGTGGCACTTTGGACTACCAATACTCCAATAAAGGATAATGCCAGTACATAAAGTAAAAGGCGAAAATTGAAATTTCTTATTTTAAAATCTCCAAACATAGCCACACTAATCATGTTTCCTTTCTTTTATTTTCTGCTTTTCAAATCTCTAATAGGTATATTAGCATATATAGCTGGTACAGTTCCATTGTTATTTTCTGACTGGGTTTGTGTAATCTGAATATCCAGCCCTTCCACATCAATTTCCATGTATTTTGATATTACTTTAATAATATCATTTTTAATCATCTCCATAATCTCCGGTGAACAATTGGCTCTATCTGAAACTAACAATAATTTTAATCTATCCTTAGCAACATCACCAGAATTCTTTCTTTTAAATAAAGATTCAAACAAGTTCATCTATCCATCCTCCTAGGCTTTCGTACGAAATACATTCATTAGTTTTACGAAAAAACCTGTATTGTTTTCTAGCTGTAGAAAAGGGACCTCTTCTCCGGTCAGTCTCTTACAAATATTCATAAAAGCTTGTCCCGCTAAAGATTCAGAACCAACCAATGGTTCTCCCTGATTCGTAGATATTACAATATTTTCATCATCTGGAACCACTCCAATAAGATTAATTGCTAAAATATCCACCACATCATCCGTAGACATCATATCCCCTCTTTTTACCAAATCAACTCGTAAGCGATTTACAATCAAATCAATTTTATTGATTTCATTAGCCTCTAATAATCCTATAATACGATCGGCATCACGAATAGCTGATACTTCCGGAGTCGTTACAATTAAAGCTCTATCTGCTCCTGCAATGGCATTTTTAAAGCCTTGCTCTATTCCTGCTGGACAATCTAGGATTATGTAATCAAATTCTTCTCTTAATTCCTCAACCAATTTCTTCATCTGTTCAGGAGTAACAGCAGTTTTATCTCTTGTCTGAGCAGATGGTAACAAACTTAAGTTTGGATATCTCTTGTCTTTAATTAATGCTTGTTTGATTCTGCAATTACCTTCTACTACATCCACAAGATTATAAACAATTCTATTTTCTAAACCCATAACCACATCTAGGTTACGTAGTCCAATATCTGTATCAATTAAAACTACTTTCTTGTTAAGCATTGCTAAACCTGTGCCAACATTTGCAGATGTGGTAGTTTTACCTACTCCACCTTTTCCAGATGTAATGACTATTACTTCACTCATATTAAAATTCCTCCTCGATATATGTGTTCTCTAATGATTTTACATGATAATGCCAAAGATTACTAGCTATTAAATAAAATTTATATCATCTAATACGGTTTTACTGATAGCTTCAATGTATATACTGTCATTTTCCACAAAAGCAATCATAGGATTTGTACCCGAATTTTTACTTTTCCCATCAGAACTTCTGGCAATGATGTCACCAATGCGGATTTGGATCGGGCTCATTTCAAGAGCAACTACAAAGGTATTCATATTCCCAGTAATACCAGCATACGCTGTTCCCTTTAAAGACCCTAATACAATAATATTACCAGTAGCTATTACTTTACCCCCCGGGTTCACATCACCTAGTATAATAATACTACCAGCTGATTCTACCAGCTGACCATTACGAAGGGTTCCTTTATAAAATTGACCTGTATAATCATCTGATATCTGTACCGTTTTTTGTTGAACCGCCTTTTGATATTTCTGCTCTCGTTCCTTGTCCTCATCAATGATACAAACAATATCTAGTGTAGTATTTTCTTCTATGACCTTTAGAATTAAATATTCTTCTTCTACTGTAAGCTTTCGCCCCTCAAAACAGAGTGCCATTTTAGCATTTTTGAAAAATTTGGCAGATTCTTTGAATTTTTCTGTGATATCTAGTAAAAGTTGGTCAAAGGTCAAATTTTTATCCAGTATGACAGTAATTCCTGATTTATTACCTTTGATAATAACTGAATTATTCACATTCTTTCCCCTTATTCTAATTGATATAATACAATCTCATTCCTAATCTCCAACATGAGTATTGGTAATACTTGCTGCTCCACCTTCGATAATTGAGTTTAACTCTGTATGGCCATAATATAATTTATATACACTTTTGGCAATTTCGGCTGCATTTGCAGAGGTATAACCATATGGTATCTGCACTGTAACACTTATTTCAGGCTTATCAAATGGACCATAGGATACAAATAAACTGTGATTAGCACGTAATTTATTCTCTTGAGCAGTACCTGTTTTACCTGCGATTGGTATCTCTAAATCTTTAAATATATCTTTTACGGAACCAACAATGATTACCTCTCTCATTCCTTCGTGTACCGCATTCCAAGTACTTTTCTTTATGGTCAACTCATCAGATACTGCAGGTGTAATTTCTTCTAGCAGCTCACCATTTACACTGGTTATTTTATCAACGATACTCAGGTCAAATACCTTGCCACTATTAGCAATGGATGTAACATATCTGGCAATCTGTATGCAGGAATAGGAATTTGATCCCTGACCTATCATGGATGGTATGGGCTCTTTTGTAGTTACGTTTGGAGTAGCTTCATCTACCTGCACTCCAGAGGGTCGGTCTAGACCAATCATGGTTGCATATTTGGTAATAGTATTCACCCCTTTTTCCTCACTGTATGCTCCATTGGCATCCACTGATATTCGATATCCAACTTCATTAAAATAATAATTACATGAGTTCTTCAAAGCACCCACCACATTAAGAGGACCATGATTACTAGGATAAACCCAGCATTTAATTCCCTTTGGTGTTACTGTAGTAAAAATACCCGTATCTACAATTGTTTCATTTAATGAAACAACACCCTCCTCCAAACCAATAATAGCTGCCAAGGGTTTAAATGTAGAACCTGGGGCTGTTTTTACTTTTGTTGCATTATTAAATAAAGGAAGTGATAAATCATTTTGTAGCTGATTATAATAAGTGGCATTTACAGAACCGGAAAATTTATTATTATCATAACTTGGATAACTTACCATAGCTAAAACTTTACCTGTATTTACGTCAGTTATCACACTAAATCCAGAACAGGGATCCAGAGCTAATTGGGCAGGAGTAATCTCAATATTTGAAATTTTACTCATAAAAAAACTATAGGCATAATTACTTCCATTGGTTCTTAATAAACCAATAGCCACGTCATCTTTGACCAGTACTCCTTGTTCGAATAAAGCAAGACACAACTCCTGACCAGTCAAAGTTCCATCCTGAATCAAAAACTTATAAATATTTTTATTAAAATCCACATCATTAACAATATTAGAACATATATATTCTACTAAGGAATCATAAACATTATCTACATTGGTATACTTTTCATCCACATTTAATTTCGTAGCATCAATCCAATTGTTAGAAAGACCATAGTATAAAAAATCTTTTAGGCTGATACTTCCCTCTAACCAACTTTTATAGACAACATCATTCTTGTCAACTTGAGCAGACACGATTACATTCAACTTATCTGTTAAACATTTATAAACAGATTGTATATACATCTGCATATCTGCATCAAGCTGTTGGGTAGGGACTGCTCCTGTAGTCAATTGTGCTCTGACTCTATCTACAGTATTGGTCTGCCTTTGAGAAAACTTCCCATATATTTGTTGTTCTATAGCAGAAGCCTCGGGTGAAGCAAATCTGTTATAGGATAGCACATTGTTATTAATTAATTGAAAATAAGCAGTTTTCACAGGAATTTCCATAGTAGAGGAATCTGAATTCTCTGTAATAACAATATCTTTATTTTTAATTTTGTTAGCAAGTACTCCAGCTAATTGGCTTTCAATTATTTTATAGGTTCCCACTTGCAAATCTCGGTCTAAGGTTAAGTACACATCATTACCTGCAACAGGGTCCTTATTTTCGATAATTTCTCGGATACGACCTTTGCTGTCTTTAAAAAAAGTTTGATATCCTTTTGTACCTTTTAATTCTGACTCATATTTATTTTCTAATCCAGATCCACTTTTACCAACAACATCATTGATAACATCTTCTAAAACATATTGGGGATTTTCTTTTAGAATCGTATCCAGTTCGTCTTCACTTGCCTTACCAGTGTAGCCAATAATTTGAGCAAAATAAATACTGTCATTATATTTACGTATGGTTTCTTCCTCCACATTGACCCCTTTTAGATCAGCAATATTTTCTAAAACATCAGCTAACGTTTCATTATTAATATTGGATGCTACGGTAATGGATTTATAACTTGTGTAAGCAACAGCGGATAATGAGAATCGTATATTTATAATTGCCAAAGCTTCTTGTTTGGTAATAGGAATCATGTTTCCCTTAGAATTCTTAATGGCAAGATTATTCTCTTGTGTAGTGGGATTTCCGTCTTTATCATTGGTCATTGCTAATTTATATCGTTTAGGGCCTGTCATCAATTGAAATACTTCATCAGCAGTAATATTTGTAGGGTATTTTCCATTTTTATCATTTAATTCATTTACAGATGATAAGCCATAGATATCTCTAAAAAAACGATTTTTCTCATTTTCATTTGTGGTAGTATAAACAATTTCACCATTTGGATCAATGGTAATCTTAAAATCATTTATTAGTGTCACATTATGATTTTGTAGTAGATGAATCAACTCAAGAATCATTTTATTTAGGTCTGCCTTGTCAGAATAAGCTCCTACATCTGAAATAGTAACTGAATATGCCAGTTCATTATATGCTAACAGATTACCATTCCTATCATAGATATTTCCTCTGGTGCTTTGAGTTTGAATGGTTGTTTTTGTTTTAATCAGGTAGTTATCTAAATACTGTTCTCCATTTACCACCTGCATCCTAAAAAGTTTTACTATTAAAATTGCGAACAATCCAGAAAATATGATACCTAATATAAACAATCTGGAAGTGATAACTCCCTTTATAAAATCTCTTATAATTTCATATAAATCTCTAAACAAGTTTGTCCCGCTCCTTTTCCTTCTCTTCCATACGCCTGCTTATAAATAGGAAGAACCTATATGCTAATAGAGTGATTACTAATGTATACACCACTTCCGGAAGGATAATTTTAATAAAATAATAGTTAAAATCCAATCTATTTTTAATGAGAAACCGAAAAATATAGATATAAATATTTAATATCAAATTGTTAATAATACACAGAAACAATGGTAAATTAATATATTCTTCATAATAGTATTTATGACAAATACCATTGATATAGCCTATGTACATATAAATTAATGCATAAAAGCCTATGGTATTCCCATAAAACAAATCAAGCAACAATCCAGACAAAAAACCTGCAAACATCCCTGCTCGTTTCCCCATAATAAATCCAAAAGAAAAAACAATAATTAATAGAATATTAGGTGATGTCAACATAAAGGAGAATACTGGAAATACGCATATCTGAATTAAAAATCCAGCAATAATGATTAAAATATATGAAATGAATCGCTTCATAGGTGCTCCCTTCCCATTCATCCTTTCTGCTATTCTTCTGTACTTCCTTTTTCTTTTAATTTCATAATAACTAATACTTCATGAAGGTGGTCAAAATCTACAACAGGAACCAGTTCTCCAGATTTGGTTAGGTTATTGGGATCTGTCTCAATATTTCTGGCATATCCTATTAAAATACCTGGAAGAAATTTATCACTAATATTAGAAGTCACGATTCGCTCATCATCTACAACTTCATCTTCTTTAGCAATATGTCCTAAATTCAGGACTCCTTTTTCAAATAAGGTTAAATTACCCGAAACAATACAACTAGCTGAATTGGATAAAGCCATGGCACTTACATTACTGGAATCATCAATAATAGAACGTACTGTTGCATAATTAGGACCTACATCTATAACAATTCCTACAAGTCCTCCACTAGCAATTACATTACTATTCACTTGAACTCCATCATTAGAGCCTTTATCAATTCTAAAGATATGAAACCAATTTCCACTATCTTTTGCAACGACTCTGGCTCCTATCTTTTCGTATTCTAAATAAGTTTCATCCAGTTCATAAAGCTCCCGTAAACGGGCAAGTTCATATTTTTCTTCGCTTAAGCGATTATTTTCTTCAGTAAGTGATTCGATTTTTAATTTTAATTTTTCATTTTCCTTTAGTGCTGTACTAAGCTGGGTTAGACTGGTTACCTTACTTGATAGAAATGAGCCTGAGTAATTGATTCCCCTTTGAAAAGGAACAATTACATATCCAACCACATTCTTAACTGGTTGAAGGAATTCACTTTTTATGGCAGATACGCCTATTAATATGATACAAAATACACTAAGCCCTATTAAAACATATTTATTAGAAATAGTAAACTTTGATTTGGATTTTTTCATTAAATGATACCTCGTTCTTTTAGGCTGATATATATATTATCCCCAATTATTATGTGGTCAATCAGCTGAATATCTAATAATCTACCTGCTTCTCTAATTTTTTTAGTCACTAACAGGTCTTCCTTACTGGGTGTGGGATCTCCACTAGGATGATTATGTAATAAAATTAAATACACGGCTCCATACTTTAATGCCTCTAAAAAAATTTCTCTGGGAGAAATTAAAGTGGAGTTGATGGTTCCTTTTGTCAAAATCATGTCCTTTATAAATTTGTTCTTTGTATTCAGAAAAATAAGGGTTAATTCTTCTTGTTCTTTATGTCTCATATCCTCCATGTAATGATAGGCAACGGACTCTGGTGTGGTCATAGAAATAAATTCTTTGGTACGTGTCTTCCAAATTCTCTTGGATAGTTCTCCAATACATTGCAGTTGAACTGCCTTTACTTTACCAATACCGTTTACTTTCATCAACTGTGGAATGGAAAGATGCATAAGCTTTAAAATTCCTGACTCTGGAATATCTAATGATAATATATCATGAGCCACATCAACAGAGTTAGAACCTTTTACTCCAGTTCTGATTATAATAGAAAGTAGTTGTGCATCCGATAATGAGTCAGGACCTTTTTCTAAACACTTTTCATAAGGTTGTTCATTACTTGGCATATTCTTTATTGTGACTGATTCTTTCAATTTGCTCCCTATTGTATCTCTCCAAATACAAAGTACAAAATTTCCTTTACTACATAAAACGATAAACTAAAATCGCTATAAGCATTCCAATTATGCCAGCCATAGTTATTTTTATGTAAAGCCCGAATGTGATAACCAGTATACCTAAATTTAAAACAATTGGGTTGTCAAAACCGAAACTCTGTCCATAATTTAACCAGCTTAGCCAGGAGGTATGATCCGCTAAAGAACCAATAAATCCACCTAATACAATTCCTGTGAGCATTAAAACTAATAATATCCAAATATTTTTATTCTTCATCTTCTTCCCTCTGCGTTTCCTATCATTGCAAAGCATTTGTCTTATAGTATCACAAAAAACATTCCATGTATACAAATTTTGGTAGTACACAATTTAAAAATTACAGTCCATTTTTATCAATGATCCCGAAATCTATACATTTTTGTAATGACTTTAAAATGCCTAATTTTGCATGATACCAGGTAAGTCCCCCTTGAAAATAAACGCAATAAGGAGGTTTTATTGGTCCATCTGCACTTAATTCTATGGAAGAACCCTGAATGAATGCTCCTGCTGCCATAATGACATCACTGTCATAACCAGGCATAGCCCATGGTTCAGGAATCACATAACTATCAACTGGAGCTGCTGCCTGAATTCCATGACAAAATGCAATCACACCCTCTGGGCTATTAAATGTAATGGCCTGTATAATATCATGGCGGTCCTCAGTAGCATTTGGTGCTACCAAAAAACCTAATTTTTCATAAATATTTGCAGCAAAGATTGCACCTTTTAATGCACCTGCTACAACGGTTGGTGAAAGGAAAAAACCTTGAAATAATTGTTGATTGATACCTAAGCTGGCCCCAATCTCTTTCCCCAGACCAGGTGCACTTAAACGGTACGCTGACCGTTCTACGCAGTCAGCTCTTCCAACAATGTAACCACCAATGGGTGCAAGACCACCTCCAGGGTTTTTTATGAGTGAACCAACCATCAAATCTGCACCCACATCTAAAGGTTCTGATTTCTCAACAAATTCACCGTAACAATTATCTACCATACAAATAATATCTGGCTTAATAGACTTTATAAATGTAATTAATTCACCAATCCTCTTCACACTTAAAGTTGGTCTTGAAGCATAACCCTTTGAACGTTGAATTGTTACCAATTTTGTTTTTTCATGGATTGCTTGTCTAATTCCATCATAATCAAAATCTCCATCTTCTAGTAAATCCACTTGACGGTAGGTAATTCCATACTCCTTAAGAGATCCAGTGGATTCTCGTATACCAATCACTTCCTCCAACGTATCATAAGGTTTGCCTACTGGAGATAGAAGCTCATCTCCTGGCCGTAAGTTCCCAAACAAAGCCACACAAAGGGCATGGGTACCGCTCATTAAAGATGGACGAACCAAAGCAGATTCCCCATGGAATGCAGATGCGTATACATCTTCTAATACGTCTCTACCTAAATCATTATATCCGTATCCTGTTGTGGCAGCAAAATGAATGTCACTCACTCTATTTTTCTGCATTGCCTGAATCACTTTCATCTGATTATATTCTGCAATGGCATCCACTTCTTCAAAACGTTCTTTTAAAGAAGTTTCAATTGTTTTCCCAAAGGAAATCACCTCTTTACTAATTCCCAGTTCCTCATAAATATGATCGATACTCATACTAACTCCTATTCTATGTCTTCTCTTATGTGCGATAATAAATGTTCTAGTACTAGATTCTTATCTAAATTAAAGTCTAAAAGGTTAATCCACTTTACCTCCTTCTCCCTTTGAAACCAAGTTAACTGACGCTTAGCAAAATGTCTTGTATCTCTTTTTAGAATATAAATTGCCTCATCTAATGTACAATCACCATTTAAATATTCTAAAATCTCTTTATACCCTAGTCCCATCATAGATACCATATCCTTCGTACATCCCATATCCGCTAAGGTACGAACCTCTTCTACCAAACCCCCTTCCATCATACTATCAACCCTATGATTAATACGTTCGTATAAAATACTTCTATCCGTATTTAGCACAAAATAAAAGAAGTGATAAGGAGAATCTTTTTGACTTTCCTCTTCATTATGTTCTGATATTTTCTTACCTGTTTGGTGGTAAAATTCAATGGCTCGTATGACTCTTTTTGTATTATTTGGGTGAATTTTATCCGCTGATTCAGGATCAACTTCTCGTAACTGATTGTGAATCACCTCAGAACCAAATTCTGATACCTTTTGTTCTAGTTCTTTTCTAAAACTGTCATCTTGTTGATTTTTTGTAAAATCTATATCATATAGAAGGGCTTGGATATAAAATCCTGTACCCCCTACTATGATAGGAATTTTACCTTTGGCATAGATGATTTCTAAATATTTTTTCGCCATCTGTTGAAATTTCACTACATTAAATTCCTCAAATGGACTAATTTCATCTACCATATAGTGAGGAATATCTTCCATTTGCTCTTTTATGATTTTAGCAGAGCCAATATCCATATGTTGGTATACCTGCATGGAATCGGCACTAATAATCTCGCCACCAACTGCCTTTGCTAATTGAATGGATAACTCCGTCTTTCCTACTGCTGTAGGTCCTGTTAAAATAATTAATGGTCTTTTCATGGCTTCACCTAGAGGATTCTTTTAAATTTTTTCTCTAATTCATATTTACTCATAGTTATAATTGTTGGTCTTCCATGAGGGCAAGCATAAGGATTTTCCAATTCCATAAGTTGGTCAATAAGATCCAAAGCTTCCTTGTGGGAAAGTTTTTGGTTTCCTTTCACCGCTGCCTTACAAGACATAGAAGCGATCTTCTCTTGTATCAGAATGGAGCCTTTACTTCCTAAATCTTCTGAAAGTCCATCTATCAACTCCAGGAGTAAATCTTGTTTTGCAATACTAAATAAATTATCGGGAACTGCACTTACAGAATATTCTTTGCCACCAAAATGCTCTATTTCAAACCCTATTTCAGTAAAATAATTCATATATTCCATTAATAGAGCCTCTTCCCTCATACTTAAAGTTAAAATAATGGGGGGACTAATCAGTTGTGATGTGTATTCTCTTTTGGACATGGATTTTATGGTCTTTTCATATAGAACTTTCTCATGAGCTGCATGTTGATCAATCATAAACAATTGATCCTTAAACTGTACCAACCAGTAGGTATCAAATAATTGACCTATTAAATGGTGCTCCGCTTTTGATTCTTTGGATAAAAGCTTTTCTTCAAAGAGGTTCATTTGTTCAATAGGAGTAACTGGTTCTTTTGTCTGCTGATTAATTTGCAAAGATGTTTGCCTGACCTGTTTTTGTATTGGTTCCATATCCGCTTCTGTAGCGATTAAAGAATTTAAGTTACGATCACCTGGCATTTGCTTGTAGATAGGCTTCTCAACACCAGCATGGTAGTTGGGTGATTCCATCACACTAGTTACAGGAGCTGGTTGTGAATTATCCTCCATAAACTGCTTCATTCTTTGAATCTCAAAAGGTTCAGGCAAAAAACTCTGTATTTTTTTCTCAGGTTTTTCTTCTTTATTGGTACCTAAAGCTACTTCTGGAATTAGCTCTTTATGGGATAAGGCTTCTCTGACAGCTGATAAAATGGTGTTATAGATTGTTTCACTTTCTTGAAAACGAAGTTCCATTTTGGTGGGATGGACATTAACATCCATAAGTTCCGAATTAATTTCAAAATATAAAGCCGTAAAAGGATATTTATGCAGCATCATAAAGGAAGAATATGCCTCTTCAATAGCTTTATAAATCAGACCACTTTTTACGTATCTACCATTAATAAAATAGTTCTCATAACTACGATTTCCTCTAGCAACCACAGGTTTTCCTATATAACCAGAAATCTTCATTATGTTTGTTTCTGTCTCCACCTTAATGAGGTTAGAAGCAATATCCCTCCCATAAATATTGTAAATAATATCCTTAATATTATGGTTTCCACTTGTATGGAGCTTATTCTGGTTATTCGTAATAAACCTAATTGATACTTCTGGATGAGAAAGAGCCATTTTTTCTACTAACTCACCAATATATGTGGCTTCTGTGGCAGGAGTTTTCAAAAATTTTCTCCTGACTGGAGTATTAAAAAATAGATTTCGAACTAAAAATGTGGTTCCTTCAGGAGCTCCAATCTCTTCAATGGAGGTTTCCAATCCTCCCTCAATCTCATAACGGGTACCAGTAACACTCTGGGAAGTCTTACTTATGACCTCTACCTGAGCAATTGATGCAATACTTGGTAATGCTTCTCCACGAAAGCCAAGGGAGGAAACTGTAATAAGATCTTCCAGATTCTGTATCTTACTGGTTGCATGGGGTAAAAAGGCAATTCGAATTTCATCTTTTGTTATCCCACATCCATTATCTGTAATTCTAATTAAACTGGTTCCACCATCCTTAATTTCCACAGTGACTGCGGTAGCCTTTGCATCAATAGCGTTTTCTAGGAGTTCCTTCACTACAGATGCAGGTCGTTCAATGACTTCCCCTGCCGCTATCTGATTGATTGTATTTTGATCTAATACTGTAATCTTTGCCATAATTTCCTCTTTTCTGTGCGTAATCTGCACAAACAGATAAACATGAAAGACTGTTTCACATTTACCACCGATTCTTTAGTTTATTTTGTAAACGATACAAAATATTTAATGCATCTATTGGAGTCAGATTAGCAAGTTCTAAATCCGTAAGTTCATGAATAATATCATCATCTTTTACTGTATCAAAGAGAGACATCTGATTTAATTCTAGTTCATCTAGTTTTGTCACTGCCTTTTTTTGTACAGTAGTATTTGTCTGTGCTATCTCTTTGGCTTTTGCTGTAATATCTGCATCACTTAATTCTTCCACTAACTCTTTAGCTCTTATAATAACAGATTCAGGCACTCCCGCCAACTTTGCAACCTGTATTCCATAGCTTTTATCAGCTCCACCTTTTACAATCTTTCTAAGGAAAACAATATCGTCACCTTTTTCCTTCACTGCAATACAGTAATTATTGACGCCTTTCATGGTACCTTCTAGTTCTGTAAGTTCATGATAATGAGTGGCAAAAAGTGTTTTAGCACCTAAAAGTTTGGAATTACTAATATGTTCCACCACAGCCCAGGCAATGCTGAGACCATCAAATGTACTGGTTCCTCTCCCAATTTCATCAAGAACCAAAAGACTGTTTTTGGTGGCATTTCTTAAAATATTAGCCACCTCTGTCATTTCCACCATAAAGGTACTTTGCCCTGATGCCAAATCATCCGATGCCCCCACTCTGGTGAAAATCCGATCACAGATTCCAATGTCAGCATCTGTAGCTGGAACAAAACTTCCTATCTGAGCCATTAAAACGATTAAAGCAGCCTGTCTCATGTAGGTTGACTTACCAGCCATATTGGGACCTGTAATAATAGATATCTGATTACGACTGGTATCTAAATAAACATCATTTGCTATAAAAAGATCCCCTTGCATCATTTTTTCTACTACTGGATGGCGACCATTCTTAATGTTAATCAAACCCTTTTCATTAATTTTAGGCTTAATATAATCATTTCTTGTAGCTACCACTGAAAGACAGGTAAATACATCGATTTGCGCAATCATCTTTGCAGTCGTTTGAATTCTAACTACTTCTGTAGCAATGTTATCTCTTATCTGGCAAAATAAATCATATTCCAGAGCAAATAGCTTATCTTCTGCCCCTAAAATGATTTCCTCCAAATCCTTGAGCTCTAAAGTGGTGTAACGTTCTGCGTTTGCCAAGGTCTGTCTGCGAATATAATGGTTTGGTACCATATGTTTAAATGAGTTGGTTACTTCCAAATAGTACCCAAACACTTTGTTAAATTTTATCTTAAGGGCTTTGATACCTGTTGCTTCTCTCTCTCTAGCCTCCAGATCAGCAAGCCAGGATTTCCCTTCCGTTTTTGCATGACGAAGCTTATCCGCTTCCTCATGAAACCCATCTTTAATAATACCTCCATCGCGAATGGTAATTGGGGGCTCTTCCAAAATAGAATGATCAATGAGAGTAAACAAATCTTCTAGAGCATCCAGAGATTGATAAAGTTCCACCAACAAGGGGGAGCTGAATTCCTTCATAATATGTTTAATATGTGGTAACATACTCAATGAGTTTCTAAATGATATTAAATCCCTAGGGTTCGCTGATTGATAACTAATTCGTCCAATTAAACGCTCTAAGTCATAAATAGGGTTTAAGTATTCGCATAGTTCTTCTCTGGAGATGTAACTTAAATTTAATTCTTCTATTGCCAATTGGCGATTTATGATTGTATTCTTATCTATGAGTGGCTGTTCAATATATTTTCTCAATAATCTGGCACCCATAGCAGTTTTTGTCCTGTCTAATACCCATAAAAGTGATCCTCTCTTATTCTTCTCTCTCAGAGTCTCTACTAGTTCTAGGTTTCTTCTGGTTGATGTATCAATAATCATATATTGAGCAGTAGAATAAGGTGTAATTGTAGTTAAATGACTTAGTGATGTCTTTTGTGTTTCATATAGATACTCCAACAAACCACCAGCAGCCAGGATACCATTTTCATACTCTCCTAAGCCCAAGCCTTCCAAATTCCCTACATGAAAATGATCTTTTAATCGTTTTAAGCACATATCTTCATTAAAATATCGGTTATCCAGTGAAGAAACTACAATTCCCAAACGATTCCTCAGGTCATCCCCATCAACCCCACTCACAAGAAATGCCTCATTGCATATGACTTCAGAAGGAACAAACTTATTAAGTTCGTCCAATAGACTTCTTGTAGATTTCACTTCTGTAACAAAATAATCTCCGGTTGTAATATCTGCAATAGAGATTCCATAGATACCATCAGAATATATGATACACATTAAGTAATTATTTTTTGTTTCATCCAGTGCCAAGGTACTAAATATGGTTCCTGGTGTAACAACACGGACTACTTCCCGCTTAACAAGGCCTTTTGCTTTTTTAGGATCTTCTACCTGCTCACCTATTGCAACCTTATATCCCTTTTGTACCAAGCGGTTTAGGTAGGTATCAAGTGCATGATAAGGAACTCCACACATAGGAGCACGCTCCGAAAGTCCACATTCTTTTCCGGTTAAAGTGATTTCAAGTTCTCTGGAAGCAGTTATGGCATCCTCAAAAAACATCTCATAGAAATCTCCTAATCTATAAAATAAGATACAATCGCTATACTGCTTCTTAGTATCTACATACTGCTGCATCATTGGTGAAAGTTCTGCCACAAATATATCCTCTCTTCTTTTTGTATTAAATATCAGGCATTTAAACTAAGCCATTAGGTATTATACCATATCTTTCATGACAATAACACTTTTTTTCAAATTGACTTCATAAGGTATAACTGGTAAAATATTGTATACACTAATGGAAGATTTAAACTTTACAATTACAAACAAGTAGTTGACTGTATGGGGACTGCTTTTGCTATTCAATCATAGAACACAACTTCAAATAATATAATGAAATAGGCAAATAAACTAAAAAGGAATATATATGATTAAAAAAAATCCAAATAAATTGTTATACCTAGTTTTTTATACCTTCCTCTTTGCAATTCTTTCATGGATTATCTTTTTGCCCTTCATTACTAACAACAAAAGTTTCGTATGGTTAGGTGATGGAATTGATCAGCATTTTCCAGCATTTAATTATTTGAGCGGGTACTATAAGAATCTATTTACACTTATAGCTACAAGAAATTTTTCTGAAATCCCAATGATTGACTATACCATTGGATTTGGGTATGATATTTTAACCATGTTAAGCTACTATGGATTAGGAGATCCTCTGGTTTTACTATCCGTATTCGCAAAACCAGATCAGATGATATTATACTATAACGGGGTTATAATTTTGCGCCTTTATTTGATTGGTATTTCCTTTCTAATCTATTGTTTTTACATGGGTTTGGATTATAAACTTTCATTAATTGGCTCGATTATCTATGTTTTTTGTGGGTATTCTATCTATGCATCCATACGACATCCATTTTTTGCTACACCTATGCTCTATTTACCTCTGTTTTTACTTTCTATAGAGCGTCTGATTACCCATAAACGGGGAAATGGATTGTTGCTTTCTTTCATAACAGCATTCTGTGCTATCAGCAACTTTTATTTTTTTTATATGCTAACCATAATAGGATTTTTATATGGTTTGGTTCGTTATTTCGATATTCATAGAACGATTAAGTTAAAGCAGGTATCTATAACGTTCTTTCGAGCAATTTTATATTATATGTTGGGTATAGGAATGGTTATGGTATATCTTTTACCAATATTATTGTCCTACCAAAATAATGCGAGACAATCTCACCTTACACTTAATATAAATCTGACCTATAGTCTGAACTACTATATCAAACTTTTGTTTGGTCTGTTCTCACCTGCTTTCATGGATGATGAATGGTCCATATTAAACTTGACCCCTGTTGCTCTATTAGGAACAATTGGACTCTTTTTGAAAAAAAGAAAATATTTTTCGATTAAAGTCATATTAATTGTCATGATAGTATTCATAAGTTTACCTTTAGGTGGGTATATTATGAATGGATTTGGCTACATTTCCAACCGCTGGGTATGGGCACTTAGTTTTTGGTTTGCTTTAATCGCAGTTCTAATAATAAAACAAGTAACATTGTCTGAAACAATCTTATTGCCTTTGTCTCTGGAAATACTAATGATTTTAAGTATTATTTTCTTAGTATATAAACCAGTACAAAATATAAATGTGTTGACTGGACTTCTCTCAGGATTCATTCTGCTATTATGCCTCTTTGTCAATCTGAAAATAGGAAAACCTAGTTGGATTTTCCCGATTTTATTGATATTTTCGTGTATTGGTGTACTACTTAACGCACATTTTTTATACTCCTCAAAACATCAAAATTATATCATAGAATTTGCTGAGAATGACAAAGTGATATCCCAAATAGAGGATACTCCTTTGAATTTAGTAAATTCAATTGAAGATGATGAGTTTTATAGAATTAGTGGATTAAAAACGCAAACCTCGTTAAATAAGGCGATTGTTTTAAACTATAATAGTACAACAACCTACTATAGTATTACTCCTCATTATATTACAGATTTTTGTTTGGATATGGAATTAAGCTCATTAAGAGCTACATTTCGAGTGGATGGATTTGATAGCCGAAGAGCACTTGAGACTTTATCCTCTGTGAAATACTATTTTGTATGGGAAGGTCATGAAGCTTATGTACCCTTTGGATTTAGGGAAATAAAAAGAGATACTTATCAAGATAAAACTGTTATTATTTATGAAAATGAATACTTTCTTCCATTAGGTTACACTTATGATCACTATATTGAAGAAAAAGAGTACCATCAATTAAATGCCCTTCAAAAACAGGAGGCGATGTTTTATGGAGTTGTCTTAGAAGAAATACCAGAAATAGAAATCAGCCAATCATATATTGTTGGCTCTGATTATGAGATCGACTATACAATAAAGGATAATCCAGATATCATATTTGATAAAGAAAATGCCAGTTTGCAAATCAAAAAAGATCATGCTATCTTAGATTTGACGTTTAATGGTAATCCTAATTCCGAAACTTATGTAGGGTTAAAAAATTTTATCATTGATGACTCCGGTTATGATAGAGCCGATCTTAAGGCTGCCGATAAAGATACTGGGTTACAAACTGAGATCTATGCCATTGCAAATGGACGGGGAAGTTTATCAAACACATACAAAAGTATTAAAAATTACACATTCCATCTGGGATATAGTGTGAATGGTAAAACAGGTTGTACCATTGAATTTCCAACATCAGGGACATTTCACTTAGAAAATCTCATTGTTTCTTGTGTTCCCATGAATATCTATGAGGAGAGAATTCCACAATTAAAACAAGATGTCCTAGAAAATATTCAACTGTCTCCAAATAAATTGACTGGAGAAATTCAAACACAAACCAATAAAATGTTATGTATAACCATTCCATATAGTAAGGGATGGACAGCTTTTATAGATGGTGAGCTTGCAAATATATATTTAGCAAACAAAATGTATATGGCCTTAGCAATAGAAGCTGGCAACCACAAAATTGAGCTTCGTTATATGACACCTGGAATTAGATATGGAACATGGATTTCAATAACATCAGCAAGTCTCTGTTTAGGAATTGCAATTTGTAATGTCTATCGAAAAAAAACGAAAGCAACACATAAACAGCATAAATAAAAAATTCATTCGGATAACTTAATTTAATTATCTAAATGAATTTTTTATAGGTATTTTTTATTGTTTTGTCAATATCTCGAGAATCTGTTGAATGTTCTTCTTTCCAAAAGATATATGACTATCATTAATAATCAAACATGGAACACTCATAATATGGTACTTTTCTTTTAGATCAGGATAATGAGATAAATCGAACATCTCAGCTTCTATTTTATGATTTTCTAAAGCAATTCTCTGAGCCGCCATTACAAGATCCGGACACATGGTACATGAGAGTGACACCACTATCTTAATATTAATTGTTTTATCTAATTTACTTATTTCATCCAATAGCTGAGGATCTATGAGTTGACCTGGTCCTGCTGCATTATACAAAGCAATGATAAAGGAATTAAATTCATGACCTCCAGGTACACCATGAAACTGAACTCCCAGATAATCCCCCTGTTCATTATATAAGGAGATAGAAGGATATATCATATTTTTTGGTGCATCTTCCGACTTCCTAATAATGATACATTGAACTTTACCTGATAAACTCCCTATCTCACCAATAAATCCCTCCACTTCATTGGATATTGGTTGTTCATCCAAATAAACTTTTAAAATAATCGTTTTTTGGACTTTTGCAAAAATTGTATCCAATTGTGTTCTCATCTCAGTGGTTATAAATGAACCATCTATTTTTTGAGTTCTTTCCTTTACCTCTATTTTCGTTGAAACAGACCTATCATGCTTGGGCAAATTCAACTTATCATACATAAATGATACATATTTTTCTGAAGAAATAGCTGCAATTGCTCCATCAGAAACTGCTGTCACCACTTGCCTTAATTCTTTCACACAAATATCCCCAGCTCCATAAACCCCATCTATGTTTGTCTTCTGATCTGAATCAGTAATCATGTATCCAGCTTCATTTAGCGCTATTTTACCTTTAAAAAGACTGGAAGCCGGTATATAACCAGCAAATACAAACACTCCAAAGGTTTTACCCTCTTCCACCTCATATTTCCATATTTCATCTGTGTGTTTATCCTTAAAAACTGCATACGAAAGACTACTGTCTCCGCCCACTTCTAAAAGTTCTGTATGGAAACATACCTCTATCTTGTTATGGTTCATTACCTTATCTATGATGGAGCCAGCACAGGTAAATTCATCTGTTATAACAATGATTGTTACCTTTTTTCCATACTTTGTAAGGAATAGTGCCTCTTCAGCAGCAGCAAAGCCACCTCCAACAACAAAAATATCCAAACCAGAGAAGAATTCTCCATCACAAGTAGCACAATAAGCAACACCTCTGCCCATGAACTCTTCCTCGCCCTTAAATCCTATTTTTCTTGGATTGGCTCCAGAGGCTACAATGATACTGACTGACCGAAAGTTACCTTTATCCGTCTTTAATGTCTTAATATCATCAGACAAATCTATGTCACTAACTTCTGCCATCAAAAACTCTGCACCAAAGTTCTGGGCCTGAATGCGCATAGTTTCTGTGAGTTTGGTACCACTTGTTTCTAATATACCTGGGTAGTTTACCACTTCAGACGTGATAGTAATTTGTCCACCTATCTTTTCTTTCTCTACTACTAGTACATGATATTGAGCTCTAGCCATATAAATTGCGGCGGAAAGGCCTGCCGGCCCTCCACCAATGATAATCACATCATAAAATTTATCCATAGGCTTTTCCTTTCCCTATAATAAACCTACTAAATCCAGACTAGGTTTTAGAGTTTTTGCTCCAGGTGTCCACCTTGCAGGGCAAACCTGGTCACCATTGGCTGCCACAAATTGAGATGCCTGAACCCTTCTAAATAGCTCATCCGCATTTCTTCCTACATTTCCAGCAATTACTTCATAGGCAACTATCTTACCCTCAGGATTTACAATAAAACTACCTCTTTCTGCAAGACCATCTGCCTCAATCATTACATCAAAATCTCTTGCCAAAGTACCAGTTGGGTCAGCTAGCATAGGATAATTAATCTTTTGTATGGTCTTGGATGTATCATGCCATGCTTTATGGACAAAATGAGTATCGCAGGACACTGAATAAATTTCACAGTCTATGGCTTGAAATTCCTCATATTTGTTGGCTAAGTCTTCTAACTCTGTTGGGCAAACAAAAGTAAAATCTGCTGGATAAAAGAAAAAAACAGACCACTTTCCTATAATATCCTTTTTAGTTACCTCTTTAAATTCCTTATTTGTATAAGCTTGAACCTTAAAATCATTTATTTCTTTTCCTATTAGTGACATATTCATTACCTCCATATTATATTAATGCTATATTAATGTTTTATTATTTTATTGTTACAGTTACTACGAATATTATACATCTTTTTTCGTTAGCCACTGCTAACTAACTTTATGTTACCATGTCCTTTAACAAATTGCAATACCTACAGAAAATAAATGTTATTAGTCTATTAAATAAGCAAAAGGACATCAGTCCAATTTTAAAAAATGGGATTGATGTCCTTCTTTTATTTTTTAATGAAACGAGATTGATTATGCTGATTGAATTTTATCGAACTGTGACTGATACAAATTAGAATAAAATCCGTTTAATTCTATTAATTCATCATGGCTTCCCTGCTCAATTACATCTCCATCTTTTAGTACTAATATCAAATCTGCATCACGAATGGTAGATAAACGGTGGGCAATCACAAAGCTGGTTCTGCCCTTCATTAAATTCTCCATTGCTTTTTGAATACGGATTTCGGTTCTGGTATCTACCGAACTAGTAGCTTCATCTAAAATTAAGATTTTAGGATCCGCTAAAAATGCTCTTGCAATGGTTATCAGCTGCTTTTGTCCCTGAGAAATATTATTAGCTTCCTCATTGATTACCATATCATATCCACCTGGCAACGTTTGAATAAAATGATGTACATGAGCCGACTTGGCAGCTGCCACTACCTCAGCATCACTAGCATCGAATCTGCCATATCTGATATTATCTCTAATGGTTCCATTAAATAACCATGTTTCTTGAAGCACCATTCCAAACAGAGTTCTTAACTCACTTCGATCAAAATCCTTAATGTTTTGGCCATCTACTAAAATTCTACCACTATTTACATCATAGAAACGCATTAATAACTTAACAATTGTGGTCTTGCCACCACCAGTAGGTCCAACAATAGCAACCTTTTTTCCTTTTTCTATGACAGCGCTCAAATCTCCAATGATGATTTTATCCTCATTGTAACCAAAACGAACATGTTCAAAGGTTACATTACCTTCTATACCCTGAATAGAAACAGGCTTAGCAATACTCTCTACTTCCTCCTCTTCATCTAAAAACTCAAAGATACGTTCAGCTGCTGCCGCAGTGGATTGAAGTAGATTAGAAACTTGCGCGATTTGTGAAATAGGCTGTGTAAACATTTTTGTATACTGAATAAATGATTGAATATTACCTACCGTAATATGTCCAAGGATTGCCAAATAACCTCCTAAAATAGCAATTCCCACATAACCTATATTTCCTATGAAGCCCATAATAGGTTGCATCATTCCAGAGAAGAATTGAGATTTCCAAGCACTCTCATAAAGCTTATCATTGTCCTTATTGAAATTATCCATTGCAGTATCTTCATAGTTAAACGCTTTTACTATGTTATGACCACCATATACTTCTTCCACCTGACCATTTACATTTCCTAAATACTCTTGTTGCTGTTTAAAATATTTCTGAGACTTTTTGATAACCATTGAAATAATTATCATGGACAAAGGTAATATCAAAACAGCTACCAATGTCATAATCCAGTTAATGGATAGCATCATAAAGAAAATTCCAATAATAGATGTAACAGAGGTTATAACCTGTGTAATACTTTGATTTAGACTTTGGTTTAAGGTATCAACATCATTTGTAAATCTTGATAACACTTCTCCATGGGTTTTGGTGTCAAAGTAATTCATAGGCATACGATGAATCTTCTTTGACATTTCGTCCCTTAGGCGGTAAGTAAGCTTTTGGGAAACCCCTGACATCATATAACCTTGTGAAAATGATAGTACAGAACTTATTAAGTAAAGAACCACCATAGTCATTAATATCTTCCCAATAGCACCAAAATCAATACCAGTGCCTCCGGAAATCTTTCCCATAAGACCATTAAAAATTTCTGTAGTGGCATTTCCTAATAATTTTGGTCCTACAATAGAGAAAATAGTACTTCCTATTGCTGCAACCAGTACAAATATAATTGTGAGTTTGTAAACTTTTAAATATTTTAAAAGCTTACTCATAGAATTTTTGAAATTTTTTGGTTTTTCTACGGTTACACCAATTCCTCCACGACCCATGGGACCTCGTGACTGTCTTTGTTGTAGTTTATCACTCATTGGTCAATTCCTCCTTAGATAATTGTGACAAAGCAATTTGTTGATATACTTCACAGCTTTTCATCAATTCTTTATGGGTTCCCTTCCCAACAATATCCCCCTCATCCAACACAATAATTTGATTTGCATGTAAGACGGTACTAATTCTTTGAGCTACAATTATTTTTGTAGTTTCACTCAATTCTTGATGAAGTGCTGTTCTAAGTGCTGTCTCTGTCTTATAATCCAATGCAGAAAAGCTATCATCAAATACATAGATTTCAGGATTTTTGGCTATAGCCCTAGCTATTGCCAGTCTTTGTTTTTGCCCTCCTGATACATTGTTACCGCCCTGAGAGATTTCTGTTTGATACTTCTCAGGCTTATCTTCAATAAAATCTAAAGCCTGTGCTATGGTTGCAGCCTTTATGATATCAGCTCCTGAAGCATCCTGGTTTCCAAATTTAATGTTGGATTCTATAGTTCCGGAGAATAGAACTCCTTTTTGAGGTACATAACCAAGCTTAGAACGTAGTTCATGTTGGGTTATATCCTTGATATTTACTCCATCTATTAATATTTCACCTTGGGTAATATCAAAAAATCTTGGAATCAGGTTAACTAACGTTGACTTCCCACTTCCGGTACTTCCAATAATGGCAGTAGTCTCTCCTTGTTTTGCAATAAATGAAATATTTTTAAGGACATCTTCATCTGCGTCAGGATATCTAAAACTTACATCTTTAAATTCCAATAATCCTTTAGTTGACTGTACTATTTCCTTGGAGATCTTTGGATCATGAATCTTTGTTTGTGTATTAAGCACCTCACCAATTCTCTTGGCTGAAACCATAGCTCTTGGAAGCATAACAGACATCATCGATAATACTAAAAATGCCATTACAATCTGCATGGTATACTGAATAAATGCCATTAAATCACCAACCTGCATGATACCGGAATTAATTTTATCTGCACCTACCCAGATAATTAAAATGGTAACTAAATTCATAATCAGCATCATCGCTGGCATCATACCATTCATAATACGATTAACAAATAGTTGTGTGTGTTTCAAATCCTGATTGGCTCCATCAAACCGTTTCTCTTCATGTTCCTCTGCACTAAAGGCACGAATAACAGGAAGTCCAGTAAGTATTTCACGGGTTACCAAATTTAATCGATCAATAAGCTTTTGAATCATATTAAATTTAGGCATAGCAATGGAAATTAGTACGATTACAATTGTTAATATTGCTAATACTGCTACACCAATCACCCAAGCCATAGAACTTGTGCTCTGCAACACTTTCATAAATGCACCCACGCCTACAATAGGAGCATATAAAACCATTCTAAGCACCATAACCACAAGCAACTGAACCTGCTGAATATCGTTGGTAGAACGGGTAATTAAGGAAGCCGTAGAAAATTGGTCGAATTCATTGTTTGTGAAACCTACTATTTTCTTAAATGTTTGCTTTCTTAAAGTTTTAGAGAAACTAGCCGCAACTCTAGATGCCAATAATGCTACGACAACAGTTGCACACATAGAAATCAATGCCAGACCAAGCATTTTTACACCCAATGTCAGTATATAATTCATCTGAAGTTGATCGATGTCATTGCCCAAAGCAATATACTCTGCTTTTGCATAGCTAATTGCAGATTGAGAAATAATTGAGTCTGGCATCTGATTTATTGATTCCATAATGGTTTTGCGTATTGCAAAAGATTGATCTTCTGGTAACGTGGTTAATATTTGAAGAATTGTTTTATCTTTCATAGATGAAGGAAGATTTTCCTTCATTTTTTCAGACATACCCTTTACTGCATCTGCATCGGAACCCACGAATAGTACAATAGCCATTGGGGTAGACATCTGAGAATCAAGCGCCTTTCGCTCTTCATTAGCTAGTACCTTTAAATTGTAAATTTGTTTGCCTTCATCATATTGATAGTTAGAGAGAATTTGTTCCTTTACATCTGGTGAAACAAATAACAATATGTTATCCATGGATTCTTTACGAAGTTGTTCTGGAGATGCATGTTCAATCCCCCCTTGTTGAATTCCCACATTTACAATTCTGGAAGTATATTCTGGTAGTGATAAATCACAATTTGCTTGAACAATCAATAAAATAAAAATAAATAATATTGATCCAAGAGACACTTTTAAATATTTTAGTATCTTAGACATTTTAATTTGCCTCCATTCCTTTTAATTATATTTAACGTTGTTAATTACTTATTATAGTAAACTTTTCTGATTTGTCAATAAAATAACTACAATTTAGAATTATTTTATATTTCATGTAACTTTTCACTTAGAATAGAGTAGATTTTTTCAGTAGACTGAATAAATGAATCTACCTCTTCCTCCCCCATTTCTTCAATTACTTTCTTCATAAATTCTCCTGCCTCATATGCTGTCTCTTTTAAAATTTTTTCTCCCAAAGGAGTTAAGCATATGTACACAACTCTACGATCTTTCTCCTCAGATATGCGCTCAATATATTTTTTCTCTTCTAAGATCCTTAGCATCCTTGAGGTTGAGGGTCTGGAAGCCATCAATAACCTGCTTAACTCAGAAGAGGCGATGCCTATGCAAGTGCCAGATGATTGTTCTTTCTTCTGTATACACCCTGCAATGACTTTCATCATATGAAGTTCACCTGTGGACACTATTTTTGATGGACGATACTTCAACATAAGATTCCTAATTTTAATTGTTATTGTAAATAACTTATTTAATTGTTCCTGCTTCTTATCCAACTTATTCACTCCTGTGTGCCTAAATAATAAAATCCTTTTGATTCCTCTAATTTTACATTTATTATGGATCCGATCAAAGAAATATCACCTTTAAAATGTACAATGGTGTTATTACTTAGCCGTCCTTTTAGCATATTCTGGTTATGTTCATCTACTTCTTCCACTAAAACCGGTTGAATGGTATGTTCATCTCGTTTGCAAATTTCTGCAGAAGCAGCATGCACTTCCTTTAGCAAACGATCAAATCTCACTTTAATCATATCCCCTGGTACCTGGTTTTCCATAATTGCAGCTGGAGTGCCGGTTCTTTTTGAATAGATAAATGTAAAGGCACTATCAAATCCAACTTTGCGCACCACATCCATTGTCTCCTCAAAATCCTCCTCAGTCTCCCCTGGAAATCCTACAATTATATCTGTTGTTAAACCAATTCCAGGAACTGCAGCTTTAATTTTTCCTACCAATTCCAAAAATTGTTCTTTGGTATAGGAACGATTCATCAGTTTTAAAATCCTTGAACTACCTGATTGTAAAGGTAAATGAAGATGTTTACATATTTTCTTTGAATGTTTCATGACCTCAATTAATTCATCGGATAAGTCTTTTGGATGAGATGTCATAAATCGAATTCTTTTTACCCCTTCTATTTCCTCTATTTCTCTTAATAATTTTGCAAAGGACAATGGAGATTCTAAACCTCTTCCATAGGAATTTACATTTTGTCCCAAAAGCATAATTTCTAGAACCCCATCTGCTGCTACCTTTTTAATTTCATCAATAATATCCTCTGGATTTCTGCTTCTCTCTCGCCCTCTCACATAAGGAACAATACAATAACTACAAAAATTATTGCATCCAAACATAATATTGATGCCAGATTTAAAGCGATATTTTCTTTCAGAAGGTAAATTCTCAACTATACTATCGGTTCCTTCCCAGATATCTACTACCATTTTTTTCGCTTTTGTTCGGTCATAAAGAAGCTCTGCCAACTTAAAAATGTTATGTGTTCCAAAAATAATGTCTACAAAACGATAACTTTTTTTTATCTTTGTTACTACCTCTTCCTCCTGCATCATACAACCACAAAGAGAAATTAACATATTGGGATTTTTTCTTTTTAAATTATTAAGTGAACCTAATCGACCATAAACTTTCTGATTGGCATTTTCTCTTACAGTGCAGGTATTGTATAGTACAAAATCTGCGTCCTCACTATCAGACTCTTCATACCCTATTTGTTCTAAGATTCCCAGAAGTTTTTCGGAGTCTCTTGAATTCATCTGGCATCCAAAGGTTTGAATACAGGCAGTTAATTTCCTTCCAAGTTCAACCTCCTTTTGACTGGTGTATTCACGCATCTTTTCAATAAAATATTGCTGTCTCTCTGGCTCTGTGTTTGGGGAATTCTTTGAGATGTCTATTAGATTTAAATCAATTTTGTTCATTTTTATAATGTCTCCATTCTTAAGTATTTCATATGTATCCTTTATAACAAAAAGTATTTTCATATTCATTCACTTATTTATTTTGTCCTTGCATTATACAACATACACTTTATTATTTCAAGCTTGCAGGTTTTGAGGAATAATAATCTTATCCTATCTACATCGGTACAATGAATTTAAGGTTAATCATTTCATACATTGATAAAAATCACTTTTCTATTGCCTATTGTCATAGTACGCTTAATTTGTTATTTAATAAAATTCTCAGGAGGAAATAATTTGAAAAGAAGATTAATAAGTTTTTGCTTGTGCCTTTGTGTGATAGTAATAGCAACAGGATATATAAAAGGATATGCAAAAATTATAATGGACAAGAGGTCAAATGGAATTTTTAATAATTATTCATAAAATAATTAAAATTATTCGTGCAAAGCACTTGAAATGCACGAAATTATATGTTAAGATAAGATAATCAAATAATGGAGGTGTTAGAAATGGCTGAAACAATCAATGTAACAATTAGGCTCGACAAGGAAGTTAAAGAAAACGCTGAAAGAATGTTTAGTGACCTTGGTATGAATTTGTCTACAGCATTCAATATATTTGCTCGCCAATCCTTACGTCAAGGGAAAATCCCTTTTGAAATTTATGACCCATTTTATAATGAGAAAAATCAAGCAAGACTTATGCGTTCAATTGCTGATGCAGAAGCAGGCAAACTTACGACTCATGAATTGATTGAGGAAGATTGATATGCAAAAAGCGTGGACCAATGATGCTTGGGACGATTATTTATATTGGCAGACCCAAGATAAGAAAACTTTGAAGCGTATTAACGCAATTCTTAAAGATATTGATCGTGAGCCTTTTGGTGGGATTGGCAAGCCAGAACCGCTGAAAGGTGATAAACAAGGCTATTGGAGTAGACGCATTGACGAAATAAACCGTATAATTTACAAGATGGAGCATGACCAAGTTGTCATTGTTCAACGTGGCGGGCATTATGATGACTAAAACCTCTTTAATTCTACTTACAATGTTTAATAGGTATCTGCTTAATCTCGCCATTATATTTGATGAATCGAACTAATCATAATTTTTTCAAATAACCCTAAAAAGCAATCATTCTCAACACTTGTATCACTAAATTTAGAATAGGTGATACAAGTGTTGCGAGTGATTGCAAAAGCTAGTAGCGTTTATTTTTTTATTAAGTCACCAAATTTGAACTGGATAATCTTGGTAATCAAAGGATTACTTCATTGCCACGCTTGCCGTTACGTTTTACCAAGTATCGTCCAAACAACTCCTTGATAAATTCTTTGCTGTTCATCGCTTTATAGCCATTGTTTTTTCTTGCATTATTGTGTATTCACGGAGAAACGAACCAAAAATATCCGTTTCAAGTCGATATGCGTCAATAGCATTTTTTACTTTTTTCAGACCTGTGTCTTGTTCTTTAGGCGTGAAATGGTGGTCAAATGGTATTAATTTAGCCTTGCTATGTCTGGTGAAGCTGTTGCTCTGTCTCTTAGGCAGCATGATAGCGTTTGGGGTTGAATTGTTCGTAAACGTCCACTCGGTTTTACCAAGAATTCTCAATGTTTTACTTCGCTTAACTTATTGACATTGATTTTGCGACACCTCTTTAATTATATAGAATTTATCTAATTTGTCCATTCCCATAAATAATATATTTAGTGGTGGTCAGTTCTTTTAACCCCATTGGTCCTCTGGCATGAAGCTTTTGAGTACTAATCCCAATTTCTGCGCCAAAACCAAATTCAAATCCATCCGTAAATCTGGTCGAAGCATTTATATAGACGGCTGCTGAATCAATCTCATCTAAAAACTTTCTGGAGTGATCGTAATCTGAAGTAATAATAGCTTCTGAATGCCCTGTACTATATTTATTAATATGGGAAATAGCCTCTTCTATGGTATCAACCACCCTCACGGATATGATATAATCTAAAAATTCCTTATAATAATCCTCTTCTGAAGCTTTCTTAAAGGTTGGTACAATAGAAACTGCATATTCATCGCCTCTAATTTCCACCTCATAAGATTTTAATCTCTCATCTAATAGTGGTAAAAACTCTTTTGCAATGGCTCTATGTATTACCAAAGATTCTAATGCATTACAAACACCAATTCTTTGAGTTTTCCCATTTTCAATAATATTAAGAGCCATAGTAAAATCAGCACTATCATCTACATAAACATGGCAATTCCCTGTTCCAGTTTCAACGACTGGTATGGTACTGTTTTCCACTGTAGCTTTAATTAATCCTGCACTTCCTCTGGGAATCAGTACATCCACATATTGATTTAGCTTCATAAATTCTATGGTAGTTTCTCGGCTTGTATCTGTAAGTAGTTGAATAGAATCCCCACATAAACCAGCATTTTCTAGAGCTAATCGAATGCATGTAACAATAGCCATATTGGAATGAATGGCATCACTGCCACCCTTTAAAATTACGGCATTACCAGTTTTAAAACAAAGACCAAAAGCATCCGCAGTAACATTTGGTCTTGCTTCGTAAATAATTCCTATTACTCCAAGAGGCACTCGTTTTTGTCCAATTGTCAACCCATTTGGACGTTGCTTCATAGAAAGCACCTCACCTATAGGATCTTCTAAACCAGCAACTTGAATCAATCCTTCTGACATAGAATGAATTCTTTCTTCTGTTAAAATAAGGCGATCAATCATTGCTGCACTCATTCCATTTGCTCTGGCATAATCAATATCCTGTTTGTTTGCCATAATTAATGTTTCCTGATTCTCTAAAAGGGCTTTAGCAATTACTCGGAGTCCCTTGTTTTTATCCTCACTCCCCAAATTATTTAATATGGCTGCTGCTTGCTTAGCTTTTTCACCAATTATAATTAAGGATTTATGTTCCATAAAATACCACTTCCTTTCTTAGTCATTAACAATGACCTTATCTACCAAACAATCAAATCTTTCGTAAGGTAGCTGTTGATACATCTGAAAATCAAATGCAATTCCAAGTTTATAAAAAATTGACTTACCTTCCAAATAGCGATCATAATAACCGCCTCCATACCCAATACGATTCCCTGCTTTGTCAAAAGCAAGACCAGGTAAAATTATAAGTCCTTGCTTTTTTCCAGCTAGCAGACAATGGGTTTTAGGTTCTAAAATTTTCATACAACCAGGTTCTAAATCATCCATACCATTCATATAGTAAAAATTCATATCTTTTCCATCCACCCTTGGTACCGCCACCGATTTACCAAGAGATAATGCATACTCGATTAGCTTTATGGTAGAAACCTCTTGTTGAATTGAAACATAGCAATAAATGTATTGAGCTTTTAAAAAGGTTTTGCTAGCTATTACTTTTTGAAAAATACTCTCATTCTTATAGTTAGCTTCAGTAAAAGATATATTCTTTCGTTTTTCTTTTACCTCATTACGAATTTGGTCTTTAGATATCTTTATTTCCATATTTTTCTCCAAGGTCTGTGATTGTTCCATCTGGATTCTCAATATGGATGGTATTTAATGTACCCCTTAAATCCCCTCGTATAGCTTTAATATATGCATCTCTAAGCTCAGCCTGTTCCTTTTTTTCTTCTTCAGTAAGCCCTTCTGCTTTGGATTTCCTATAAAGTATATTGATTCTATCTATCTGCTTTTGTTCCATTCTTTCATTCTCTCTTTCTTATTTATTTAAATAGCTTAATAAATTCTCATATTGTTCTTCCATTAACTCATAACCATGATTATAAAAAGCTGTTAATGTACTACGATTACTCTCTGTTCTAGAAACTGGTGAAAGTTTCGGCTTTAGCACAAAAACACGCCCTTCTTTTTCCAGCCTCTCAACAAGATCTAAGGTTTTATTATAAACATATGGTCTTCGTAAAAAGGCTTTCACAAATTCAGGATACTCTTTATATCTTAATTTTACCAGCTGCTCCATGTGTTTGGAAGATCCCTTACGATAACCAGTATTTCTTGTTAATATTATTACATTCTTTTTATATCCTTCCTTCAAGGCTCTGACAATAGGAATGGAGTCAGCAATCCCTCCATCCATATAAGGAATATCATCCAAATAAGTGATTGGTGATACCATAGGAAGACTACTAGATGCCCTGCTGACCGCCATAAGACGAATTCGGTTTGATTCTTCTGTTAAATATTCAGCCTTTCCGGTAATGCAGTTGGTGACTACCAATTCACATCGAATATTTGAGGAAAAATAGGTATTATAATCAAATAGGAATTCTTCATTAGGAAATTTATCAAAGATTCGATCCATATCAATAAAACTCCTGTTTTTAAGGAAATATTTTAATCCCATAGTGGGTTGGCTGTCCTCTGGAAGTATGACACACTCTTTTGTGCGTCCAATTTGTTTGGATACATAATCCACTGCGTTACATGCCCCCATGGATACGCCAAGAACATATGGCAAATAAAGATCTTTCTCCATTAAAAAATCCAAAGCACCTGCTGTAAATACTCCCCTTGCGCCTCCACCTTCTAATATTAATCCTGTTTTTTTCATCCTACCACCTCCTTATGTTAGGTTAATAAGTAATTTTCTAAATAAAAGTCTTTATTTTTATGAGCCAGAAACAAAGTACCTTTATTTTCACCATTCACAATCTGTTGTACCACTTCCACATCATCCCCATTAGCAATCACCATATCTGCCCCAGCTTCTGTAGCAATACAGGCAGCAGCTAATTTTGCGGCCATACCTCCAGTTCCAAGATTTCCCAAGCTATCTTTTCCCATAGCCATCAGTTCATCTGTGAGGACAGGTACTGTTTCAATAAATTCTGCATTCTCGTTTACATTAGGATCATCTGTATATAACCCATCAATATCTGATAATAGGATTAGCAGGTCTGCTTCCACTAAGGTAGCAACTATGGCGGATAACCGATCATTATCTCCAAAACTATCTTCAATTTCATAGGTAGCAACTGTATCATTTTCATTCACTACTGGTATTGCTCCCATTTTAAGTAACTCTTCAAAAGTATTATGAGCATTAAATCTATTTAACTTATCTAAAACAGTATTTTTTGTCATAAGGATTTGAGCTGCTACTTGATGATACTCAGAAAATAACTTCTGATACGTGGTCATAAGTCTTGCCTGCCCAATAGATGCTAATGCCTGTTTCTCTGATATAGTTGAGGGTCTTGCCATATGTCCCATAACCTGCCTACCTACCGCCATTGCACCGGAACTTACTAAGATGATATCCTTTCCCTGACCTTTTAAATCACTTATCACTCGAACTAGCTTCTCTATTTTAGAAAAATTTAAACTTTCAGTTTCTTTATGTGTTAAGGAGGAGGATCCAATTTTAATTACGATTCGTTTCTTTTCCTTTAGATGTGCTCTTATATTCATGTTATCTCCCACTTTTATTTATACTTTTAATTATCATACACTTCTTTTAAGTATTCGTCATCCCATTTTTTTATATCTTCTAGCAATTTCTTCTGCTACCTTAATTCCATCCATAGCTGCTGATGTAATGCCCCCTGCATATCCAGCCCCTTCTCCACAAGGAAATAGTCCATTGATATTACTCTCTAAATTTTCATCTCTTTCTATCCTGATGGGAGAAGAAGTTCTGCTTTCAATTCCAGCCAAAATTGCATCCGCTCTTCCAAAACCTGGGATTTTTCTGTTAAAATCATCAATTCCTTCCATAATACACAAAGAAATATAATCTGGAAGCAGTTTTCTTAGATTGCTGAACTGATAACCTCCTTTCATCACTGGCTTTACATCCTGAAAGTCCGTACTTTCTTTATTATTACAAAAATCTCCATAAAGCTGAATAGGAATTTTACCTTTCCCAAGTTCATATGCCATAGTTTCTAGCTTTCTTTGAAAATCAATTCCTGCTAGTGGACCACTCCCTTGATAATCTTCTGGTGTAATGGTAACAATGACCGCACTATTGGCATTTTCACTGTCTCGATCATGATAACTCATTCCATTGACTGCTAGTTTTCCATCTTCAGAGGCAGCATTCACCACATAACCTCCTGGGCACATACAAAAGGAGTATACACCTCTCCCATTTTTACATTGTTTTGTCAATTTATAATCTGCAACAGGTAAATAAGGAGAATCATCCACTCCATATTGAGAAAAATCAATCATTTTTTGTGGATGTTGAATACGAAACCCTACTGCAAAAGCTTTGGCATTCATTTGAATGGGATGTGAATGTAACATCTCAAAGGTATCTCTAGCACTATGCCCAATTGCCAAAATCACTGTTTCTGTCTTTATAACCTGCTTTTGATTCACGTTCAAACCAACTACCTGACCATTTTCAATCAGTATATCAGTCATTTGGCTATTAAAAAGAACCTGACCACCTAATCTAATAATCTTTTCCCGAATATTTTTCACTATTGTACATAGCACATCTGTACCTATATGGGGCTTATTAAGATATAGAATCTCTTTATCCGCTCCAGCTTCCACAAATACTTCCAAGACCTTTTTATTACGTTTATGGGTATCCTTCACTAAAGTATTAAGCTTTCCATCAGAAAAGGTTCCTGCGCCGCCTTCTCCAAACTGCACATTGGAATTTTTATTTAGAACTCCCGATTCCCAAAATTCTTCTATTGTTTTTGTTCTGTTTTCTACTGATTCTCCCCGCTCTAGAACGATTGGGCGGTATCCGTGCTCAGCTAGAAATAGCGCACAAAAAAGTCCTGCTGGTCCGCTCCCGACTACCACTGGAGGGTTTTTCAACACTGTACTTCCTGATATAGGAAACTTATACTTCTCCTTTTTCACCATAGTTACATTTGGGGACTTCATTCTATGTACAATTTTATCATCCTGTTTCGTAGATATGTCAACAGAATAAATAAAAACAATAGCATCTTTTTTCCGTGCATCTATGGATCTCTTAACAATATTCAAAAACTCGATTTCATATTCTGGTATTCTAAGCATCTTTGAAATTTTTGCTTTTATAGCATTCTCTTTATGATCTATTGGCAACTTTAATTGATTAATTCTTATCATATTGTCCTCTTTTCTTTTTTGGTAGAACTGATCTGTGTTGCATGAAACCCTGCTGTATACCCACTAGACCATGCCCACTGCAAATTATAACCCCCACAAATACCATCCACATCAATTAGTTCTCCTGCAAAATAAATGCCCTTCACCAACCTTGACTCTAATGTATGGGGATGGATTTCCACAGTTGATACTCCTCCACAACAAACTTGAGCATTAGTGAATGGGTTTGTTGCGATAATTTTAATTTTAAAATCCTTAATTTTTTTGCAAAGGATAGTTAATTCATCCTCGGTTAGGTTTGAAACACTTTTTGTTGTAGAGATGTTTGATTGTTTTAAAATAACTTGCCCCAGTTTTTTTTGAAATAGACCTGTTAAATAATCCTCACAGCTTTTATGTGCAAGTTGATTTTTTCGGGTTATTAATAGTTTAAGTGTTTCGTTTTTTTGCAGTTCTGGTAAAAAATCAATGGAAACAACCACATTTTTTTTCTCATCTAAAGCTTTTGCAGCAAATCTGCTGATTTGAAATACTGGAATTCCTGAAATTCCATAATCCACTAGCTGCAACTCCCCCTGATTAAATGTAATGTAATGATCATCCACAAATAAGCTGACTTTAGCTTCTGTACGAATTCCCCCTAATTGTTTTAGGAAGTCTCCCTTACCTCTTAGCTGAACTAATGCCGGTAATGGAGGAATGATGTTATGACCAAGAGATTTCGCCAAAGTATATCCACTTCCATCAGAGCCAGTCACAGGAGATGCCTGCCCACCTGTGGCTAGTATTACCACATCAGCCTTATAAACTATCTTTGTATCATGTTCATTAACTGTATTTATTTGAAACTCATGGGAGGAAGTTACTTTCCGGGTTATGGACAACACCTTTGTTTCATAAGAAACGGGTATCTTTAGGTGTGAAATTTCCATAAAAAGCACCTCCAAAACAGATGCTGCTTGTTCTGAATTAGGGTATATGTATCCATTTTTGCTTTTTGTATAGATTCCTAAACTTTCAAAAAAGTCCAAGGTTTCAGTTACACCAAAAAATCCCAAAGCTGTCTTAGGAAAATCCGGCTCATCACAACGATAATATTCTAGTTTTTGGTCTAAATTTGTAATATTACACTTTCCATTTCCAGTGGATAAAATCTTTTTTCCAACTTTATCCTTATGCTCTAAAATAGTGACAGAGGCTCCCCGTCTTGCAGCTGTAATAGCAGCCATAAGTCCAGAAGCCCCGCCTCCTATAATTATTACTCGATTTTTCATATAGGATTACCTTTCTAAACTTGCTAACACCTATTTTACCTAGTTTATTGAAGTTTATCAAGTATAAAATTATGTTACCCTCTTTAACTGGTGTGAGATTCCAAATAGTTGTACAACTCAATCATGGATTCAAACCCTTTTCCATTCATTAATTCTTCTTGTTCCTCAATAGGAAATTCGTCAATGGATATATAAGTAGCCACATAAGATTCTTCCTCTTTTTTATCATATATGATTAAATATCCATTTTCATTAATTAAATAGCATTGAAAATCGGAAGATAATGCTTTTACACTTTCCCTTATTTTAATAGATTCCTCAGAAAATGATAAAAGTTCATAAGACTTCCCTTCAACAGAAATATTTTTTAAGTACTCTATGACTTCATCTCTTGTAAGCCCAAGCAAATCAACGGGGATAGACTCTGTCTCTTCTGTTTTTTGATCAGAATCCAAATCATAACTTTCTTTAATAAGTTTCATATTTTTTGTTACAATCACTTTGTTCATATTGTCTGCCTGCAATATACTTTCAACTTCTGTTTGTGCTAATAACTCATTTTCTGCATTTTTCTTATCCAAAGTCAACTGATAGCTGACATAATAGGAAGCAGAAAAAACTAAAACCATAAGAAATAAGCAGATACTATATATTTTTTTCATTGGATCACTCCTTTAAATATAGTATCTGCTAATTTATGTAATTTTAAACATTTTTTATAATAAACGTAATTTCTGCGCAATTTTAATAATGGTTTGCCCTTTTGGGATATGATATAATTCAACTTCATCAACACATTTTAATTTGAGCAGCAAAGCAGTGTAGATGATGATTGAAACTACAATGGATAACAGAGTGCTGATACCATTACTTTTTAGAAGATTGATACATAATATATAAACCCCCAGGGCTGAAATTCCCATAATACCTGCACAAAGACATGGTAAGATAAAAGTCTTTCTAATCTCCTGTCGGTATTCTAAATATTTTGATATAGCAATTCCATTTAACACACACATTGAAGCTGCAAATATAATATTGGCAAATACAACCCCATAGATGTTCCATTTAAATACTAACAGCATCAGAATTAAGGAAACTAAATGAATGACCAGAGAAATCACTGCATGCTTAATTGGATCTTTCAAATGATTGATCCCCTGTAAAATTGCATTGGTTATCGTTGAGAGCGAAAATAATACCACAACAATGGCTCCAGAAAGCATCATCCTTGATACAATAGTATTATCACCCTTAAATAACATATTCATAATTGGACCTGCCAGTACCATCAACCCAACCGCAGATGGGATTGCAATTAACATACCAAATCGAATTGTCATGCCAACCTTCTCAACTACCTGACCTCGATTGCCTTTGGCAATGGATCTTGTTAAGCTAGGAATCATGGAAGATGCCAGAGCAGAAGCAATGGCAATGGGTACATTTGCTAAAAGCTGGTATTGACCCGCATATATTCCCCATAAGTTATTAATTTCTTTTGTGGTCAACCCTAAACTAGTCATACATTGGCTAAATACTCCATCATCAATGACTGAACTGATATTATAAATAGCACTGCTGACAATTACTGGTATCACAGTAAAAAATAGAACCATAGATACGTCTTTAAAAGAATCCATTTCCTGTGTTTTATCTTTTATTATCTTTTTTCTATTATATTTTTTATATGTAGTAAAAACAAACACTAGAAATAACAATGCTACGAATGCTCCTAGGAAGGTACCAATGGTACTTCCCATAGCTCCAAATGCGCTGGGATACTCATCACTTCCATATACTAAATTAGACTTAAATCCTTCCCTAAAGAACATAGAAGCTGCTAATATACTGGCACCTGCATTGATGATTTGTTCAATGATTTGAGAAACAGCTGTTGGAATCATCGTTCCAAATCCCTGAAAATATCCTCGAAATACTCCTAAAAAAGCGACTAAGAAAATGGTAGGAGCTAATATTTTAAGTGAAAAAGCAGCCAAAGGCTTTTTTAATATTACAGTTGTATAAAAATCTGCACCAAAATATGTGACAACCATAGCAATAGTACCAACAATAGCTGCATAAATAATCGCTACCTGAAATACTCGATAAGCGTTTTTATATTCTCCCTTAGAAACTCTAGTAGATACCATTTTGGAGACTGCTAGTGGCAGACTATAAGAGGATAAAAGCAGTAGGATAGAATAAATATTAAATGCACTGGAATAATATCCTATTCCTTCTTTTCCTATGATATTGGTAAGAGGAATCCGATATAGGAGTCCTATTATTCTTACTAAAATAGATGTAAATCCAAGAATACTTCCTTGTATAATAAAGTTAGAATTTTTTTTATTCATATTATTCGCCATTTAGGACTAAATGTTCTGCACGATTGTTTGGTATCAAACTAACCCATGTTTTTCCAGGATTTAGTACAATCTCAATACCCTCCACATCGTAGTATTTGGTAATTCCCCATTCAGCCTTTTTCTCCCACGTAATGTCAATCATTTTTCCATTTGTAATGTATTTCCCTGTACCAGTGCTTTGAAGATAAATATCTAGATATTCTGTTGTTGTATAATAACCATGTTTCACATATTGTATGATAATATTTTTACAAAAAACCTGCTTTTGATCCACACTATCTATTTGCTTGGCACCATATTGGAATCTGTAATAAACCCCTTCTTGCTCATTATACTCAAACCATGGTTTATTAATTACATAACCCAAAGCAACTTTAGTCGCAACTTGTCCATGCTCCAACGAAGTACCATTTTCCTCTTGTGCAAATTGAAAATGTCCCTCATAGGTGTTTGGATACTCCATAGAATAACCCTTAATTGCCACACCCTTTAAAATGCTTTCCCCACTTGCGTAAGCATTATGAGGGGCTTTTCTGTCGTTGGTACGATAATATACAGTTGTTCCAATACCTTCCACTCCATTCAAATTATCACAATTGGCAGTTTCTAGATAAGGTACAGCAAATTTACTTTGTCCATAGTGGGCCAAAATAGCTTCAAACTCTTTCGCCAAATAAACATAATAAGTTCTTGCACTTCTAACAGACCCAATCTTCTTAAGATCCTTATAGTTTTCAAAGATGCCCATAAATCGGTTGGTACCACCTTCTACGGGTGCTTCATAAATCACATCTGCTGCGTTAATTCCACTTTGTGGACAAGCAGCCTTTTCATTGCTTAACATAACTGCAACTGGTCTACCTGTTCCAATGACCTCATCAACCCATAATCCTGTAAGAAAACTTCGTACCATGCCCTCTCTGGTTTCCTCTGTTATTGTTTCGGGCACCGTCTCTGGTATGGTAGCCTCAGTAGGAGATTCTGTTGTGACCGTCTCTTCCTGAGGCAACTTCTTATAGCAAGAACTTAGTAACAAAAAGGTGCCCATAGTCAATAACAGGAGGTTTAAATGTCTTCTTTTCATTTATGATCTCTCCAATCCTTAATCTTATCTGTATATTTGAAGTTCCTCTAATATAACCTTCTGTTTTGCTTCCATAAGAGCTGCTTGCTCTTGCTCCATATGGTCATATCCAAAAAGATGAAGCATGCTGTGGGCAACTAAAAATGCAAGTTCTCTCCTCTTAGAATGACCATATTCTTGGGACTGTTCTATGATTTTATCTATTGAAATCACAATATCTCCCAACATTAGTTCTCCTGTTTCCGGATGAAAATATTCGAAAGCTGATTCTTCAACATAAGAAAAATCCGAGGGTATACTATAATCTACCATAGGAAAGGATAATACATCTGTAGGGCTATCTATGTTCCTTTGCTCCTTGTTTATTTCCCAAATGGATTCATTGTCAGTTAATATTACATTAACCTCTGATTCGTAAGGGCAGGCTTCAAAATCTAAAGCTTTTAAAATTACCTGCTTTATAATCTCTTCATAAGGGATGTCATTAAGTAAATCTAAATCCTCTGCTTCATAGTCAATGTTTATTGTCATTGGTCTTCCTTCCTGCTTTCAACTGAGTTTTTCGATGATCTATTCTTCTCCAGTGGATTATATATCTATATAGTATCATTACATGGAATCATTTTCAATATATACTTTACTTTTATTACTTGTTAATCAGAATTCCTATAAAGGAAAAAGGCACTGGAAGATAGCTAATGACTCGACTATTTTCCAACACCTTACAAATATACCAACTATATATTATAATTGCTACGAAAGCTAACCCTGATTATTCAGATAACATACTACTAATAAGCTCTTGATTCGAAACCTGATGGATTGTAATTCCAACTAAGCTGCTATAAAATGGTGGCATCTTATCAATGAACTCTTGTAGCTGTACAGGAGAATCCCCAAGTATAAACTGCAGTTGTTTTGCATTAGGTATATTCCCCTCCATTGTTGAACCATATGCTCCTAAATTCATTAACCCCTTACTATCAATATTAGGTTTATGAACCATAACAAAGGTTCCATATTTTGGGTGGCATAGATATCTAAGAACATCAGGAACCTTATTTATAAGCAAATCATATTTAATTTTGGAATATAGTCTGGTAGCTATCATAAATGCGGATTGTATTGGAGATACCCCTTCATTACCATAGGTACAAAATAATAAGTTACCAAAATGGTCAAGAAAAGCTACGGCATCACCAATTCCCCCATGTTCAATATCTGATTTTCTAGCCTCCTTTAGAAAAGGGGCAAGGTTTACATCTGGGTCATTTGGTGCCCATGCTTTGTAATCAAGAGAATATTTGTAAGCATTTCTTAATGTTTCACGAATAGGGCTATTCATAGGTAAGAAGGCTGGATCCAACAAATCTTCTACAGGAATATCCACATTGACCATCTCAGATACTGCAGATAATGTAGCATCAAATATTGTAGAACTAAGAGCAGCTGTTTGCTCCTCTATGGTACTATCAAACCCCACTATAGTAGCTCCTGATTCCTCTCTTGAAAAACAGCTGTCCCCTGATATAGCCGGATAAGCAAACACCGATAATGCTCGTTGGTGCATATCAGTACCTATTAGGGTTGGAAACGTTGTAGTTTTGTCATAATTAATACCCGCAAAGGTATCATTAGCTGAAATAACAGCTAAATTAAATCCGGATGACAAAATTGATCCTGTACACATTGCGCAAGGATCTAGAGAAGTAACCAAAATCAATTTATTTGGGTCAGGTAAACCTAACGTCTGGCGGTTCTCAAAATACCAATCAATCATCTGGCGTTCCCCATGGGCTGTTGGATCATAAACAAGATTATCTTTTACAACATTATTATGCAATTGATTTAGTATATTTCCTTCTACATCCATTAACAATCCACCTACACTAAATGTGCCCTGGCAGTTTGCCTTTATGGTCTCACTCACAACTATTTTTACAGCTTCTTGTATTGAATTTACTGTCATATAAAACTCCCCTCCGTCGCTTTTGGCGACAATCAAATCAAATAGTAAAAAGCATCTTTTATACTATTTTCTCTTTAGTTATGCTATTTGGTTTCCTCCTTTTTATCTTTTTTAATCTTATGTATGTGATGTTTATCCTATTCTGATTATCTTCCATGTAGGGAATGTATCTCTTTATGACAGACAGCTATTTAACATTCATTGTTATTATCTAGTTTATCAATTGACTACTCTTGTGTTTCAGTGATTGGGATTTCCTCTAAGGGAGTGATATAAGATAAAATTCCAATGGTTTCCTCTGCTCTTAAACTTCCTGAGCTTTTGCATATCCCATTTTGAACTTTTGCTTCTACCTTTTTTTCTAAAATGGTAACCTTTTTCTCTTCTAAAATCTCACAAAAATTACTTAAGTTAGCTTCAGCAATGGAAAAGGCTTCCTGAGGATTATAAATATTTTCATATTCCCCATATTCTTCAAATCTGGTAACACCTGTATATATTGGTAGATAAAAATTAGAAATAATCCTCAACTGATTCTCCTCACTAACTTTGTCAAATAGTTCAAAAGAATTTTTCAAAGGATAAAGGTGTAGAGTACGATCAAATAATCGAATATACCAGCCCTTTTTTTTCTTACCTGTATAACTTCTCACTTTATGCAATAACACAAAGGAATCTTCATAGTTATAGACGGTTTTAGCCTTAATGGTGGCTTCCGAGTGCACATAGTGGGTGGTTACTAATTCTTCGGAATCATTGGTTATTGGCACCACCCCAGAAACAAGAATCTGTCCTTTCTTCACTACATCTCCTATTCTCACCTGAGCAACCCCAGAACGTGTAATAAGCTCTGTAATAATCCCATCCTTTTCTGCTACAATATCACAAGGATTTAAATCCTTTTCTGGAATGGTCAGTAGTCCATAATTTTCTTTTACTTGTATCATGAGCCTGGTACCAGATACTCTGGCAGATACCCAGGTAATCTCCATATACTCATTTCTCAACAAACTTTTAATCATTTCTGTATCAATAGAAGAACTAAACACTCCATGAGTAATATTTTTTTCTTTGAGAAATTCCAATAGAACATCTTCAGTATATGTATAGTTACCTTCTATATGAATATCCCATATAAAGATGGAAAGAGTATATAATAACATCCAGAAACAAAGAATTCCAGCAAAAAAAACTTTACGTTTTCTGTGTTGATATAAAAAAAAAGGAAGTCCAAACTTTTTCATGATTTTAAGTCTGGTCTTCGATTTCTTTACAAAAGGCTTAATTTTCCTATAACCTTTTACTGTAATCAAAAATTCATAGGCGCCATCTATATAAACTAAATTCCAAATTAAAATATTATGGTTGCTACATAAGTTAATGAAGCGTTCTGGAGCAAATCCAGTAAGACGTACCCTTAAATATCCTCTATAAAATTTCATGAATGATAAAATCAAATTAGTTTGCCTCCCTGCATTCATTCCTTAATAATACTTAATATTTAATATCTCACCTGTTATTTTCATTTCATCATTGGTAAAATAATCGATTGCTAACTGGTTCCCTTCAATACAAACCCGACATGTTTTTGTTTGAAGTTTAATCATTTGATTGGTATATTCAATAATTCCCCGATAATTTTCCACATAAGCCTCATGCTGACCAGTAACGGTCAAAATAACTGCACCCAGCATTAAATCTTTTGGCAACTGCAAGCTGGTAATCAGGGTGGCTTTTCGATTATATTGGGATGCTTCTAAGTGATCCCCATCATTTTTGTTTTGTTTTTTATTGCTTGATTTTCTCAATCCCATAGAAACACCTCTAAACGTCTTCTTTCTATCATATGATGTGGGTATGGTGGTTATTCTTACACAACATCGTACATAGAAAAAAAACCCTGATTACTAGAATCAGGGTTCATCGTTGAAAATTAGTTGAACTTGCGTTTTCTTGCTGCCTCAGACTTTTTCTTACGTCTTACACTTGGCTTTTCATAATGTTCTCTCTTACGAATTTCTTGTTGAATACCTGCCTTGGCGCAGTTTCTTTTGAATCTGCGTAAGGCGCTATCTAAAGTTTCGTTATCTTTAACTATTACATTTGACATCGACTCACCTAACCTCCCTCCAGTTGTGTATTGTGCATAATACAACTGTTTGGGTATTTTATTCGCACTAATAAGATTATAACATAAATATTTCATACGTCAATAAAAAATTCTAATTTCCCATTAATTTCTCCGTATTTCTTCTTTAATCTCTTAGTGGAATCGTATTTACCCTTGAATTTGGTTCAATAATTCTTCCCCAGCCTTTATTAATGCCCCATCAACTCCTGCCGAATTTTTCCCACCAGCCTGAGCCAAATTAGGTCGACCGCCACCGCTGCCACCAACAAGACCTGAAATTGCTTTGATTAAATTACCTGCATGGGCACCTGATTTCACAGCACCCTCTGTAGCAGTTACCATAAGATTAACTTTGTCTCCTTCAACGGAAGCTATGACAATGACTCCTTCTTCCAGTTTATCCTTTAATTGATCTCCCAGATTACGCAGTTCATTCATATCTACGTTAGCAACCTTAACAGCCAGAAATTTTACACCCTTAATATCTTGCACCTGCTCCATAACATTTCCAATGGAATCCTTGGCAAGCTTACTTTTTAGCTTCTCATTTTCTGATTGAAGTTGTTTCATTTCATCTAACAAAGATTGAAGTTTGTTAACAACTCCCATAGGAGTAGTTTTCACCAATCTTGCAGCTTGATTCAGAGTATCTTCGTATACTTTGTAATAGTCAATTAAATTATCACCAGTTAAGGCTTCAATTCTTCTTGTACCTGAAGCAATACCAGATTCTGAAATAATCTTAAAGGAAGCAATATCTAAAGTATTTGGCACATGTGTACCACCACATAATTCTGTAGAAAAATCTCCCATAGCTACAACTCTAACTTCATCCCCATATTTTTCTCCAAATAATGCCATAGCTCCGGATTTTTTTGCCTCTTCAATGGACATAACTTTTGTAACCACATCCATAGATGCAGCAATTTCCTTATTCACCAATGCCTCTATTGCCTGAATCTCTTTTGTTGTCATTGCTGAAAAATGATTGAAATCAAAGCGTAGTCGATTGGTTGTTACTAAGGAACCAGCCTGTTCTACATGATCACCCAGTATAGTACGAAGGGCTTTTTGTAAAAGGTGGGTTGCACTATGGTTTTTACAAGTAGCAAGACGTTGTTTTTCATCTACAGATAAAGAAACCTCATCTCCCACCGCAAACATCCCTTTTACCACATGACCCACATGTCCAATTTTACCGCCCTGTAGTGAAATCGTTTCTTTTACTATAAACTCAGATGTGCCCATAGTAATGATTCCAGTATCACCTTGTTGCCCACCCATGGTAGCATAAAATGGAGTAGTATCTACTATAATTGTGCCAACTTGTCCATCCGTAAGAGCTTGTACGATTTCTTCATCAGAAGTTAGCACACTGATTTTTGATGAACAGTTTAACTTATTATATCCTACAAACTTAGAGGTAATGGTAGCATCGATTGATTGATAAACTGTTACATCTGCTCCCATATAATTGGAAACTTTTCTATTGTCTCTAGCCAAATCTTTTTGAACTTTCATTGCCACATGAAAACCATCTTCATCAATAAGAATACCTTTTTCTTCTAATATTTCTTTTGTCAAATCAAGAGGAAATCCATAGGTATCATAAAGCTTAAATGCATCTTCACCAGACAATGTATGTTTATTATTAGCCTCCAAATCACGTTCCAAATCAGCTAATATGGTTAAACCCTGATCTATGGTCTTGTTAAATTTATTTTCTTCTTCCCCAATCACATTAACAATCATTGCTTGCTTTTCTTGTAATTCAGGGTATCCACCCTTTGAAATTTCAATCACAAGTTCACTTAAATCCACTAAAAACTTTCCTTTAATTCCCAATGACCTACCATGGCGGGCTGCACGTCTTAATAATCTTCTAAGAACATAACCCCTTCCTTCATTAGAAGCCATAATTCCATCAGAAATCATAAAGGTTACAGAACGAATATGGTCTGTAATTAAACGTAAAGAGATATCTTTATGCTCATCTTCCTTATACTTGGTATTGGCAAGCTCTGCAACTTTGTCCAGCAGTGACTTTATGGTGTCAACTTCAAAAATAGAATATACATCTTGAACAGCCACAGCCAAACGTTCCAATCCCATACCAGTATCAATGTTTTTTTGAGTTAGTTCTGTATAATTGCCTTTTGCGTCACTTTCAAATTGAGTAAATACGTTATTCCATATTTCCATATACCGATCACATTCACAACCAACAGTACATCCTGGCTCACCACAGCCATAGGATTCACCACGATCATAATAAATCTCTGAACAAGGTCCACAAGGTCCGGCTCCATGTTCCCAAAAATTATCGGCTTTACCCATTCTGAAAATTTTCTCAACAGGAATTCCCATTTCCTTATTCCATATTTCAACTGCTTCATCATCCTCTTGATATACAGAAGGATACAAACGACTTTCATCCAATCCAACCACATCAGTTAAGAATTCCCAGGACCACCGAATTGCTTCTTTTTTGAAATAATCACCAAAGGAAAAGTTACCTAACATCTCAAAAAAAGTACCATGACGTGCGGTTTTTCCTACATTCTCTATATCTCCGGTTCTAATACATTTTTGACAGGTTGCCACTCTTTTTCTCGGTGGAATCTCCTGGCCCGTAAAATAAGGCTTTAAAGGTGCCATACCTGAATTGATAAGCAGTAAGCTATTATCGTTATGTGGAACTAAAGAAAAACTTTTCATAACAAGGTGGTCCTTGCTTTCAAAATATTCCAAAAACATTTTTCTAAGTTCATTCACTCCATATCGTTCCAATTTTTTATCCTCCTAGTTACTATCCTATATCTCCACTTTGGGCTATTTCACTTTTATTTGGTGATACCCTTTTTTACCTTTTTTGATTAACAATGCATCATTCTCATCAAAGTCCTTGGTGGTAAATTTATGATCTGCTTCTATAATTTTTTCATTATTTACCATTACACCACCACCAGTAATGAGACGTCTGGCCTCCGAGCGGCTAGGAGCCAATTTTGTCTCTACCAAAAGAGTTAACAAATCTATTCCAGCATCTAAAATGTCCTTTTCATAAGCTGTTGTTGGAATATCCTTGCTGATTCCTCCATCAGCAAATAACGACCTTGCTGCTTCCTGTGCTTTCATGGCCTCTTCTTCTCCATGAACAATCTTAGTAATCTCAAATGCAAGCACTTCTTTGGCAGAATTAATCTCTGCGCCTTCTAATGCACCTAAACGCCTTACTTCCTCCATAGGAAGGAAGGTTAAGAGTCCTAAACACTCTTCTACTTTTACATCTTCAATATTTCTCCAGTATTGATAAAACTCATAAGGGGTTGTTTTGGCTGGATCTAACCACACAGCACCCTTCATGGTTTTACCCATCTTAATTCCTTCACTAGTAGTTAGTAATTTAAATGTAAGACCATAGGCTGGTTTTGATAATTTTCTGCGAATAAGCTCCACACCACCAATAATATTTGACCACTGGTCATTACCACCTAATTGCAGGCTACATCCATATTTTTCATGAAGTACTAAAAAGTCATAAGATTGCATTAACATATAATTGAATTCAAAAAAGGTTAATCCTTTTTCATATCTTTGCTTATAACATTCCGCAGACAACATCTTATTTACAGAAAAGTGTACTCCTACTTCTCTTAAAAATTCCACATAGTTTAAATTCATTAGCCAATTGGCATTGTTCTCAACAATGGCGTTATCATCATCAAATGTAATATATTTGGACATCTGCTTATGAAAACAATTTGCATTGTGGGCGATGGTTTCTTGTGTCATAATAGATCTCATATCAGACTTTCCGGATGGGTCACCAATCATAGTGGTTCCACCACCTAATAATGCAATTGGTCTGTGACCTGCCTGCTGCATATGCATCATAGCCATAATTGTTAAAAAATGACCTGCTGTAAGGCTGTCCGCCGTTGCATCAAATCCTATATAAAAAGTAACTTTTTCCTTACCTAATAATTCTCTGATTTCGGCTTCGTGTGTAGTTTGTTCCACAAAACCTCTTTCAAGTAATATATCATATACATTGCTGGACATATTTTTACTTCCTCCTATTAATTCTCATTCTTTATATGGTATCATAGGAAAGTTCATTTCGCAAGTAGTGAGAAATAAAATCAAAAAAAAAGGAAACGCCCCAAAATTCCAGCATTTCCTATTATTAACTATTTCGAAAAATAATAATCTACCAATACATAAGTTCGGTTCTTAGTTTCTTCTGCCATGGTTTTTTGATAACTCAACCTTTCAAATGCTTCACCTAGGTTTTGCTTTGAACTTTGTTTTGCACTTTCTAGGGCAGCTGCATCCCGATCTTTGATCCATTGACGTTCTTCCATCTTTAATTCTTCAAACTCATCAGCTGATAGTTTTTCTTTTAGCATCTGATAAATAATATTTAATTCTTTATCCCAAGAGGCCAATTCATAATCCGCTGTATTCATCATAGAATAGGTTGTATTATTTGTTTCTTCATTCCATAACTTAGCAACTTGCTTTTCTAACTCAGCAAGCTTTGCTTCATAATTTTCTCTTGGAGACTTCATATTAGCTATATTACTGTTAGCATCTACATAGACTTCAACTTCATAACTATCAATTTTCTCTCCCATATCATAAGTTTCAGGGTTTTCCGAAATAACATACAAGGCAGGTTCTTTTAATGCTTCTTGTGCTATTATTTCCTCGTCCATCATTAGACCTTTAGGTTCTATACTCATAAGAACATCTAATGTAGTTTGTGTAGGTATTGAGCTTGAATCCTCTATTTTATTTAGTTGCTTAGATAAAAAATAATTTGTAAATGCGGTAATGCTAATGCCAAATACAAGGATGATTCCTATACTTAAAATAACACTCTTCTTAAAATCCAAATGTATCACTTCTTTCTCTTCGTTGCTTCACTATGTTTAAAATAACATACTTCTCATTATTTGAACATGGAAAAATGGAAGAAGTAATACATTGTAAGATTTATTTAATTTTTATACCTAAAGAAAAACTCACTTATTTAGTTCTACTTTAAATTAATTTCATTGCAGTTGCTATACGCACTGCATCCATACTGTTTGTAGCACCTAGTTTATTATAGATTGTTTGAAGCATACTTTTTACTGTATTTGAAGATAAATTGCTGTTGATGGCAATTTCATCTCTTGTTAAGCCGTAGCTAAGGCTTGATAAGACTTCTAATTCTCGTTTTGTAAGAGAAATATGCCCTTGTTCCAATATAGAATTGACTATTTTATATTCTGTAACCACATGGGCAAGCAGTTTGGCATATGTAGATGACTTTGCATAAATATTGTCTAACCATTCCTTAGGAATCTTACAGTTTTTATCCTGTTTTGCAGCATGAATTATAGTACGCATTTTACTTCCATATTCAATATATTGTATGATTAGTTTATTTGAGTCAGAAAGTACATAGGACTCATATAAAGCATTCATAGACTCATCATGATTGCCTAAATAATGATGAACAATTGCTTTTGTTATTTTATTTTGTATAATTGCATACAACAAGCCTCTGGACTTGTAAATAATATCTGTATACTCCATTAATGCTAACAGCTCATAATTTCGGTCCTCTGCTAAAAGATAATTGGAACGTACTAAATATTCCCTTCCCAAAACTACAGGCGCAAGCTTTTTTTTCGTATCCTCTTCATGTAAAATCCATTTGGCAACTTTATTTGTCTCTCCAATTTTAACATGGAACCATCCCACAATAATATCATAAAGATAAACAATCTCTGAACTTTGCACTCTCTCTAATTGTTCTTTCATTTGTTTTAGTATTTCAGATATTTTTGTATAATCACCTTTACATATATATACTCTTATTAACGTAAAATTTGCCATGGATACAATACCATATTGCTGATATTGCTGTCCTCTGTATATGGCTTCAAATGAATACTTTTCAGCATTTTTTAAATCCCCGGTCATGATAGCAGAATCCGCTGCATTTAAATAGTCCATACCATAACCACAACCATTCATAACCCGTGAGGAAAAAGGTGTTGCTTGAAAAAGGGCCTCCTGATATCGTTTTAGCTCCCCAGGTACTGGATTTTTAATGCTGCAAACATTAATTCCTTCTGCAATATTGAATTTACTGTTTACTAAAGTACTCCCATTTGGTAAACACAAATCTGCCATTTTAAAAAGCTGGAGAAATTCAAAATTCTGACTAAGAATACTGATAAGAGCAAGGGTAATATATGTTTCACCTAAAATTTCTAGATTTTCAACTGATTTTGGTTTCTCTTCGTAATCATTTCTTATACGAAATAATTCTTTCTGGGCATCTTGAATTTTATTATTATTAAATAGATAATTAGCTCTTACTACCCACATAATAGGTCGAGCTTCTACAACCTCTTTTGGGGCTTCCTCGATTAATTGTATAAACAAATCTGCAACTTCTTTTACAACCTGGGAATTGATGGATAAAATAAGATGAAAAATTTCACTATAACAATTACATATCTTATAGTGATTGATTGCATCTGTGTAATGATTATTATCTTTATACCACTGAGCAGCTTGTAAATGAGTATTTAGGATGTCTTCTTGTGATAGATTATTTAATCGTTCCGATAGAAAATCTTTAAACAAATGATGTAACCGATAGCTATTTGTTATTGAATCGTATCTAATTAACAAGCTGATTTTGGTCATTTCAGTTATCACAAAAGGAGTATCCGCTGACAATTCCTTTAAAAGTTCAATAGGTGCTGTATCCAATATGGATATTTTAATAAGAAACTTTTGTAAATCTTCAGATGCAAGAGAAAATATTTCTTTTTCTATTAATTCAAATATATCAATTCTAGCCAAAAATATAGGATTTTGAGCATATGCATAACTTTTCTTTGTGATTAACCCTACCAAATAAATTGCAAAAATCCATCCTTCTGTATATTTATAAATATTAGAAATCATACTTTGGTTAAGGTGGGCTCCTTGCTTTATGTAATATTCTTCCATTTCATTTATGGAAAAACGCAAATCATCTTCTGTAATTCGTGCTAGTAATCCTCTTGACAGCATACTAGTTAATTTTAGATTTGGAGCAGTTCTAGAAATAAGAATGATGGAAAGATTCTGAATACGTGCATCTATTAATTTTTGAAAGAAGTTCAAAATATATTTATCATGTATCAAATAGAAATCATCCAATACAAAAACAAATGAGCTCTTTTCCATAAGTTCCCTGGCCATTAGATGTAAAAACTGTTCAAAAGTAGCTAGATTATCGGGATAACCCAAAGATGTTAAGCTTTTTCCCAAGCTATGGCTATGAAATTCAACAGCAAAAATTAAACGTTCCCAAAATCTAGAAGCAAGGTTGTCTAATTCTGAAAGATGCAACCACACTACTTTACGCCCACTAAATTCTATAGCTGATGATACCGCCTGGGTTTTCCCATATCCAGCACCAGCCACAACAGTAACTAGTGGTTTTAAGAGTGCTGTTTGTAATAAATCGTTTACAATAGGACGATTTAGAAAATATTCGGCATCTGTAGGTAAAGAAATTCCGTTATATAGAATATGATTGACCATATTAAATCCTTCCTTCATAAATTTTTCCTTTTATCCTTTGTTGGATTAAGATTATGACACATTACAACTACTTGATATAATTATAACATAGTGAACCATAGAAAAGCAAAGAGTATATTACTATTAGCCAATAAATATACAAATTTGAGCCCTTTATTTTTAAAAAACTATAAAAAAAGATACTGAAAATCCCAGTATCTTAATCTACCTATTTTAAAAATTTATTAATCCATCACACCTTCGTCCACCTCTAAATGATTTCCATCAGCCGCCTCCGTGGCCAGTTGATCACATCGTTCATTTTCTGGGTGACCATTATGGCCTTTTACCCAAATAAATGTTACCTTGTGTGATTCTTGGGCAGCTAAAAGACGTTTCCACAAATCAATATTTTTTACAGGCTCATTTTTTCCCCTTTTCCAATTCTTTTTTATCCAACCATCAATCCAGTGGTCATTAAAAGCCTTAATCACATATTGGGAATCCGAGTATAGTTCTACACTGCAAGGTTTTGTTAATGCTTCTAAACCAACAATGGCTGCCATAAGCTCCATCCGGTTGTTGGTGGTTTTTTCATATCCACCTGAATATTCCCGTTTGTGAAGGGCTCCATTTTGATCTTTATAATGTATCACGGTGCCATAACCTCCAGGACCATCTGGATTGCCTCTGGCTGATCCATCCGTAAATATTTTCACTTCCATATGCTTTTCACTCCTATTACTTCCACTTTCCAGTTATTATAAATTTTTCTGCCATTGATTCCGCTTCTTTTATAATGCTTTTATCATATCCAATCATTTGAAGTAACTTTATGGCATTTCTAGTATTGGTTCTGCCTTTATATAACATATAGTTAAATAGAATATCATTTTCGCTGATTTCTTCTTGAAAATGATAGTTGCGGTATTCTGTTTCCAATAAATAAGTTAGCTCAATGTCATGGGTGGCTGCAAAACACATACAGTTTCTACTAGAAAGACCTTTCAGGATCTGGGTAGAGGCTGCAATACGCTCAACAGTATTTGTACCCCGAAGAACCTCATCAATAAAACATAAAACTGGTTCCGTATCATTTATGGCATCTAGGATACGTTTTAGGGACTTAATCTCAACAATATAATAGCTTTCCTGATTTTCCAATGCATCTTTTAAAGCCATAGAGGAAAAGATTTTATAATAATTTGCTTGATAGCTGTTTGCGAGGACGGTATAAATGGTCTGAGCTAAGATTGCATTAATTGCAGTGGATTTTAAAAATGTGGACTTGCCTGAAGCATTGGATCCTGTTAAAAGCACACTTTTGTCTTCATAAATACTGTTAGCAACAGGTACGCTGATCAGAGGATGGTACATATCTTTTGCTTCTAGAATAATATTATGCTGATTTGCCAGTGTTGGTGTTGTATAAAATGGCATAGACTCACGAAAGGATGCGATTGCTATACTGCTTTCCAATTGCCCTAATAATTCTAGGAGTGAATCCACCTGATCCATATGTTTCATTATTTTGTTAAGAATAGCTAAGAAGGCAATTAAATCCACATGTAACATCATTCTTAAATAATCTAAAATCACATCCGCTAAAGAACCGCTCATAGAATTACCAGTATTAATTAGATGGGCTCCTCTTTTAATGGTCTGCATTGTCTTATTAATTTTATTTAACCGATCCCAGTAGTTTGATAGTTCTGGTATATCAAATCCTACCAATCCCTCTGAACACTTTAGCAACTGCAGAGTATGATAAATACAGTCAAAATAACTTTCCACTTCTGACTTAGTCTTATAATATTGTATGACATTATAAAATAAAACCCCCACAAAAAATAAAATACCAAATTGTGGTAATAAAAAGATACTTAATACAGAACTTATAAATAATACAAAATGAAAATAGTGCTTCATTATATTTTGATTTTTAACATCAGACAGATTATAAATATAATCTGATAATGACTGACGTTTTGTCCTGCCTGCGATAAAAAAACGTTCTTGTATCTTCTCTCTGACCTCTGAATGATTGGCAAAAAAATCAGCGAGACGATTTCTTTCATCTAGCTTCTCATTATCCATACATGGTTCTCTTAAAATTCGATACAAATACTCTTGTCCAATTGAAGAATAGGTATGATTAATTTCCATAAATACCCGATCCATATCCAGATCAGTCCATGTGATATCATCCACAACATAACCATCTTTTTTATGTTTCTTATAATAGTGAGATATATTCTCAAATTCTTCTTCTGAATATTCCCGATTAGGAATGATTCCCCAGTGTTCTCTAATATGTTCTTTTCTTTTTTTACTTCTTTGATTCTCTAAGATACGGCCTTGAATAAATAGAAATAACAAGACCGCAAACATTATGAATAGTATATACATTTAGTTCTCCTTAAAACAAAGATTTTGTTATTATCTAAATAAATTTAATTTAGTATACAACAAATGATAATATTTTACTAGAATTATTTCTTCCAAGAGAACTAAATATTTCAAGACAGCTCATTTAAAATAGTGAGTAAGAGTTACTTTTGACTGATTCTGACACTCTTAATCTCAAATGGTCTGAAATTTAATATGATTTCTCCACAATCTTGTTCCAGTTCATAAATCTCTTGTTCCATGCAATTACATTCTCTTATTGAAAATCCTTCCCAGTGTCCCAGCAAAGCTTTGGCTTTGGTCCTCTTACCATATGCCTCATAAAACCTTATGATAACTCCCTCTTCATCCTCGGCCTGTTTCACCGTATCAATGATTATATTTTCTGCATCTATAGAGATATAGGAATAGGAAACCTCCTGTTTTCCTTTCACCATATAACCATACAATGGACAATTTAAGTCGTAGGCTTCCTGAACCACTTTTCCTTCTCTAAAACCACCTTGATGAGGATAGATGGAATAAGTAAACCAGTGTACTTCCTTATCTGCATCTGGATTAGGAAAGATACCAGATTTAATAAGAGTCAGCCTCATTACGGATTCATGGATATCGTAACCATATTTACAATCGTTTAGCAAAGCCACACCATATCCCCATTCCGAAAGATCTGCCCACTTATGAGCACAGACCTCAAACTTTGCCTTATCCCAACTGGTGTTGTTATGGGTGGGACGCTCTACATTACCAAACTGTACTTCATAGGACGCCTTATCTGCATGGACATCCACAGGGAAAGCCACCTTTAGTAATAGCTGTTGTTCCTTCCAGTCTACACAGGTCTTAAAATCAATTCGTTTGGTATGGTGGTAAAAATAGAGATACTGTTCAATGTGAGATTCTAAAAATGAACGCCGTATATAAATACAACTTCTTAATGGACCATTCTCCAAAATTTTGCACTCTTGTAAATCTTGAATATACCACTGCTTTTCTTCAAAATAAGCATCAATATTCCAAGAGTCATATTCAGTAGGCCGGTCTTCAAAAACAATCAGCCGATTTCCCACTTCTCCTGTTTTAAGAATTTCTCTATGCTCTTCTTTATCATAGATAGAAATGAATTCTCCATATTCATTCAATTCAAATCTGTAAAAACTAGTATGGATATTGTGAATTCTTCCATTATTCTCTTCTATTTTCAAAAACACGTTTTTCTCAGGTTTGGACAAATGCTCCAAATCCTGTATCTGCAAACCTTTTGATACCATGCTTTCAACCAAATATAAATCATTACCATCCCATGTTTTTTGAGAAAATGAAAGATTCTCAAACACTTCAGACTTGGAGTTCATTTCTACCAATCCTGTTCTTGTAAAACCAAGTTGGTTGAATATAGCCAGTCCCAATTGATTGGAATCTGCACTAAAACCTTGATATTTCAAAATATCTCTTTGTGCCTCACCTATTAGAACTTCATCTATTTGGCAGACTTCCTCATATTGAACTTTGGAATCTTCATACACTTCCTTACAAGAAGATCCAGGAAGGATATCATGAAATTGATTTAACATTACTAGTTTCCATGCTTTATCCAGCTCTTTTCTTGGATAACTCCTGTTTTTATTAAATTCCATGGCTAAAATACTTAAAAATTCAGCATCACCATTTAAAAACTCACACTGACGATTGCTCTTTTTATTTCGTGCCATAGAGGTGTAAGTTCCTCTATGGAATTCCAAATACAATTCCCCACTCCATTTTGGTATATTTTTTCCTTCCAGATTCTTCTCAAGTAGGTGGAAATATTCTTTAACAGAAGTTAGTTTGGTTGTTGGACATCTTCCCACTCCCATCTCTATCCTACGATTCTCTTCTAACATTTCCTCTGTAGTGCCTCCACCACCATCACCATGGCCAAAGCAAGTTAGCAGATCCTGGTTGATATCTTTATTTTGATAACGCTGGCTGGTTCCCATGATCTGACTTACATTCTGCAAACCATTATAAGTGGTGCTAAATGACCTATCAGGATGTAATTCTGGGTAAGTGCAATAATTGGTTGTAGTGATAAAATAAGTTAATATCTCACTACCATCTAGTCCCCTCCACATCATGGTATCGTTGGGAATCTGATTGTATTCATTCCATCCAATTTTTGTAGTCATAAAATATTGTATGCCTGACTGTTTTAGAATCTGGGGCATTGCCACACTATAACCAAACACATCTGGAAGCCATAAGACCTGATTATCACCTTTTCCAAATTCCTTTTTGAAAAATTCTTTGCCATAAAGGATCTGTCTGATCATAGATTCCCCTGAAATCAGGTTACAATCAGCCTCTAGCCACATGGCACCTTCTGGCTCCCATCGTCCTTCCTTAATGCGTGCTTTTATTCTATCATATATTTGTGGAGCATTTTCTTTCACAAACTCATAGAGCTGTGGCTGACTAGACATAAAACGATACTCTGGATAGGAGTCCATTAAATTTAAAACAGTAAGAAAGCTTCTTACTGCCTTTTGCCTTGTTTGTCTCAATGGCCATTTCCATGCCACATCAATATGGGTATGCCCTACACTGTGTACAGTTACAGAAGATTTTTCATGTTCCATTTTATAGTAATTGTCCTGCAGATATTTAGTGGCAACCTTTATAGACAAAAAGAAATCATATGAATCCGTGCGCCTTAAATCCAATAGGTTGACACATTCATTTAATAAATCAAAGATTCTTAAACGTTCCAAATCTCCATCTGGAAGCAAATTTGCAGCCTCCCATAGAACCTTCATATCATAATACAGTTGCTCCACATCCTTATGCAAAATCGCTGTATTCACATGGAAGAAATTTGTTGCTTTTTTACTGTTCGAATAGGCATAAAAAGCAACCTCAAACACTTCCCCAGATGTTGCAGATTGTGACAGAATCATTTGTGTATGATTGATATCCATGGTAGCTGCCATCTCACCATTTAAGTATACAATGACCTGTGGATTGTCCGTATTCCAGATATCAGCTGCCCCTGTATTTAATGTAAGAATCACTGTTTTATCCTGATAGTCTTCTGATATGGTAATGGTGGTAAAGAACCAGAAATGACCATCTTCCCCTCCCCAGGTATCATCAGATCCAAATAATTCTAAACCTTCCACTGGCTTTTCACATCTTATCTTTAGCGAATAGTCTCCAGAACAGGTACTAATAGGTTTTACCTCCTGGATATTGGAATATCTCAAAGCATTCAGACTATCCAATATGGTTTTCGCTCTTTTCATTTTCTGTTGGTTCATTTTCATTTCAACCTTTCTGTTATGTTCATGTATGATGATTTATATAATATCATTGAAAAAAGGCTGTTGCAAAAGTTACCCCTTTATAAATATAGATACCAACATTCAAAAATCTGATATCTATATTTAGAGTAATCACTTTGCAATGCCTCCTGCTTACTGAATTCTTAACCTGACTTCTTTGTCAAATGGTGTATAGTCATTGAGTAGAATTGTGTACCCAGCTAAATTTCGTTCTTCCCCGTTATAATGCCCTTTAAATTCATGACTTCCAAACCCAGGTCCTAATTCAATGACCTGATCCAAATGTTGAATATCTATATATCCTGCCTTCAATATCATCTCTTCACCTTTACCAGTGCACAAATGAAACTGGGAATGATTTAACACGCAACCACTAGGAATACAAACTTGTATTCGAATAGGCACTCGGTCAAGACCTTCTGTATGAATCCCGATCATAAGACCATTGGTTTCTTCCTTAATGGTAACTCTCATCATCAACTGGCTGTTTATGAGAATTTCTCTGCTGTCATGATCCATCTCCCACCAGTCAGTGGTTTTGGGAGCTTCCCTAAATGGCAAATAGTATCTGGCACAAACTACAGACTCCAGCACACACTCTGAATCCTTTACTTCCATAGATTCGGGAATAAAATACCGATTGCTTCCAATGCTTTCTCCTATTTTAACATAGATTGGAGTTTCTTTTACTTTTAAAAATAAAAATGTACTTTTTTCCCTTAGTACACTGTATCCGTAATTAGGCGTCTTAACACGCAGAACACCTGATTCTTTATAATATTTCCTATAAGTTTCTAAAAATCCATATCCCTGAAATCCATAATGAAGCATTCTAGGATGAGACATAATAATATGCAGACAATCTGGTGCCAAATCACCACGTTCCATGTTATCACCTATAATCTTATGGGCAGCATGGTCAAATTCCTCCTGATATTCCTTGTAAGGATTGGAAATGCCCTCTAGAGAAGCCATATATAAATATTGGTAAAAGTATTTATCCGCATAATCCGCTTTTCCCTGATCCTGTCTGGTAGAATTTTGTGTAAATATGGTATCATCAGGATCTATATAGGTAAGCATCATATGAAGATTTCTGGATACAAACCCAAGATAACTAACATCCCCTGATTCTTCATACATGGCCATCATTGCATTGTTGACCACTGCATTATAATTTCCGGTGGAACGTTCTGCATATTCCCCTTCATCATTTCCGTCAATTCCTTCTGCCAGATATTGCTCTGCACGATGAATCAAGGACTTTGCAAAATCCTTATCTTGAGAAAAGAGATTGGCTCCCTGCATAAGTGCTGCTGTAATCCCCCATCGATGATTTGCTGTATGAAAACCACCAGTACAAATCATATGAAGTGCCTTTTTCATAATAAAGAGATATTTTTCTTTTAGTTTTACCACATTGGTTATAGTGGAATTTGGTTCATATATTTCCAATACTCTATATGCCCCAATGAGACGTTTAAAGCAAAAAGAAGTATCCGCTGCCGAGTTGAAATTGCAGGATGGGTAATCGAATCCCCCATTCTCTCTTTGGCAGCGACCTACAAAATCCATAGCCAGATTCATAGCCAAAAGCAATTGATCTTGATGGTAGTATCTGCTATCTACATTACAATAAACAGAAACTGCTGATGCCAATGCGTAGATAGTGGGCTTTGCTTCCATCATCTCGCTCTCCATGGCACCATAGTCCTCACGTTCTGGATTTTGAACCTGACTCCTAAGAAAGTGTTCCACTTGATTTTCTGTGGAACGAATCATATGCCCAATATAACGCTTCATACGCAGCCTCCTGTTATCCTTTTACGCCGGTAGCAGCAATTCCGCCGGTAATATATTTTTGTAGGAAAATAAAAACTATAATAATAGGTAAAATGGAAATAATAGAGGATGCTAAAATTGCATTCCAGTTTACTCCCATGGTTCCTATATAGCTCTTGATAGCAATCTGAATGGTGAATTTTTTCTGATCCGATAAAACCATCAATGGCAAAATATAGTCATTCCATCTCCAAACAAAAGAGAAAATCGTTAGGGATACGGTAACTGAAGATGCAAGAGGCATCATAATGGAAGTAAATATCTTAAATTCTCCCGCCCCATCCAATCTTGCTGATTCAGCCAGCGACAAGGGGATCGTCATAAAATGCTGGCGATACATAAAAATACCTGTAGTTGTTGTGACTACGGGGAGGATAACACCCCAGATATTATTATACAGACCAATTCCACTGATTACTGTAAACTGGGAAATTGTAAGAATTTCTCCAGGTATTAAAGTACCTAGCAAAAATACCGCAAATACCTTATTGGTATAAGAAATCTCATGGCGGTAAATAGCAAGAGCATATCCACACATTGAACTAATCACCAATGTAATAATTGTACCAAAAATGGCTAAAAATAAACTGTTCTTAACATACCGCAGAAATCCACTTTTAATTACATTGATATAGGAATCTACACTAAACTTCTTAGGAAAGAAATGAAGGGGATATGCAAATAATTCTGTAGAGTCCTTAAAAGAACTCATGAGAAGCCATATGATGGGAAAAACCATGACAAGTGTTACTAGAATACCAATACAGGTAACAGCAATGGTCATAATTGATTTTTTCATTGAAGCACTCAATCTATTTCTCCTCCTTTTGTTGCCCGGAACTGAACTGCAGCTATGAGGATAAATATAAGACTCATAACAATGCCTATTGCCGAAGCATATCCATAACGGTACTGAGTAAAACCTTGATTAAACATATATTGTACCATATAAGTGGTAGATGTACCTGGACCACCAGAAGTAATACCTTGTACCAGAGCATATTCTTTTAACAAATTAACCGTAGCAAGTAACAATACAATAAATGTGGTTGGTGACAACATAGGTAATGTAATATATCTAAATACCTGTAGTCCTTTTGCTCCATCTACCCGTGCGGCTTCATAAAGCTCTTTAGAAATATTGTTGATTCCTCCAATAAACATAATCATATAAAAGCCTGTAGATGCCCAGTTAGAGGCATAACTAATAACAAAAGTAGCAAGTTTGGAATTAAGTGCCCATTCCAATGGGGTACCCTTTAGTGACTGGATGATAAAGTTAATCAATCCATATTCTTGGCCAAACATCCAGTTAATTGTGATACCCACCACCAGTGCTGAAATCAGCACTGGTAAATAGGTAATGGTACGTACTACAGTAATACCTTTACAATACTTGGAAGTTACTAAAACTGCAATCAGAAGAGGAATAATTACTTTAAAGGGAAGGCTTAACAATGCATACACAAAAGTTCTTCCTAATGTTTTATAAAAATCCACACTCAAAAACAGTTTTTTATAGTTCAGTAATCCTACAAAGTCCATGGTCTTCCAACCATCATAGTTAGTAAATGAAAATCCAACACTTAAAAATAGAGGAAGTATGAAGAATAAGGAGAACAGAAGCAATGACGGTGCCACAAACATCCAAAATGATCTGGTATGGCGAAACGCCTGATTTTTTTTACTCATTTCGAGTTCCTCCTCTTTTAATTACACATATCTGATTATTTTTTAATTGCCCACCCTGAAGTATCAGCTAGTTCTTTTGCAAATGAATCCAGTGCTTGTTTTGGTGTAATTTCTCCACTTACTGCACGCTTAATATAATCTCTGTACTCATTGTCTTTATAGGCTCTCCATGCAGAGCTCTCATCAACCATAAAACTATCTGTTACATTGGCTACTTCTCCTTGGAGAATTTTATAGTCTGCTGCTGCTTTATCATCACTTGGTTCGTATACTACACTCTTTAAAGAAGAAAGACCCTTGTCATTTTGAATAAACTCTTTGAAGTTCTCTTCTGTATAAAACCATTTAATAAAGGCTTCAGCCAAATCTTTGTTTTTCGCATTTTGTGCAACAGCTACCGCACCTCCGCCAATGATAGCCGCCTGTGAAGAAGTACCTTTTGGTGATGGCATAACACCAAACTGGAATTTTGTAACATCACTGCCCATGGTATTATAGTTCCATGAACCAGATAATAAAATTGCTGCATCTCCATTTTTAAAGTATTCTACTGGATTGTCTGTAGATCCTCCAGCCCATATTGCCTTTGGCATCACTCCATCATTATTGGCTTTAACAAATTTCTCCAAAGTTGAGACATTTTTATCGCTATTCACAACTATTTCAAAGGAATCTCCGCTCTTTTCTACCAAAGATCCACCATTGGCATACATCATAATATCATATCTGGCTCTGGATACATCAGCAGAAAAACCATACTTAGCTGCACCACTGGCTTGAATCTTCGCTGCATTCTCATACAATTCGTCCCATGTCCATGGCTTATCAAGAGTAGGAGCTTCTATGCCAGCTGTCTTAAATGCATCAATGTTATAATAAAAGTTGGTTGTTGTAAACTGTACTGGCAGTCCAGTGATCTTATCGGATTTATAGTCTTTACCTACAATTTTAAGTGCTGATTCTTCAAATATATTTAAATCCACTAAGGTACTCATATCTACAAATTCCTCAGGATATAGCTGATGGAGTCTGGTTGTCTCAATCAAATCCGGCAAATCCTTATTTTTAGCCATAGCTGGAAACTTAGTTAGCTGGTCATCATGGGAAATGACAATTCTCTCAATCTTAACCCCTTCTTGTGTTGCCCACTTGTTAATTGCATTATTAAGTGCATCTTCAGATCCGGGCTCTTCAGAAACCAGCACTTTCATAGTTCTCCCATTCATACTGCCTGCTTCTGCTTTATCTGTAGTGGTAGTTTCTCCACCTTTTGTGCTTCCTCCACAAGCGGCTAAGGATAATGCCATGGTCATTGCCAGAAATCCAGCTGTAGCTTTTTTCATTGTTTTTCTCATAATATAATCTACCTTTCTTCTCCTTTTATATGTAAATGAAGGCATATATAAATGACTAAATTTACATCGTTCATGTTACTTAAATATTTATATAAATTTTCTCTAATGGGTATCATATTAAAAATCTATCAAACCTGTCATACCACAACAAAAGAAAATCTATGTCCAATTAATACTGTTCTTTTATCTCTAATAAATAGAGCATTGCCAGAGCTTGTCCATAGGGCATGGGTTTAAGAGGAATATCTTTATAGAACTGTTTATCAACACGTCCCATAGGGGTTCCGTAAGAAACCTGTTGCAAGATTCCATTTTCATCTGTATAGGCTAATATTTGTTCCAGTGGTTTCATTGCAAGTTCTTTGTACTCTTCATCAAGTATCCCCATATTTACTGCCTTTAATATACCATAGGCAAACCCGCAGGTAGCGCTTGCTTCCACGTAAGAAGATTGGTCATTGATAAGTGTATGCCACATTCCATTTGGTTCCTGAAACTTTTTTAATGCTTCTAACTGCCTTATAAGCAACTGTGTTACATATGTTTTAAAGCTAGGTTCACATTCACATAAATCCAAAAATTCCGGAATCACTGCTGTAATCCAGCAATTTCCTCTGCCCCAAAACGCTCCGGAAAAATTATGATTACCCATAAATGTCCATCCATGATACCATAATCCAGTTTCTTTATCAGACAAGTATTTTGCATGAACCAAAAATTGATATTTGGCTTCTTCAATGTATGGCGTATAATTAAGTATTTTACCCATATTAGCTAAAAATAATACTGTCATAAATAATGTATCATCCCACAGTTCCCCGTCATTGACACTATCTGAGGTAATATGTTGAAGACCTCCCTCTCTAGTTCGGGGAAAATCACTTATAATCCATTCTGCCCACTCTTTACATGTATCCATATACTCCTTATGATTTAAATATTCTGCAAGAAATGACAGTGCAAGCATGGGAGTTACGGTATTTACATTTTTCGCAGGAAGACCAATCTTAAATTGTCTTTCATAATAACCCTTTAGGACGGTTAAATATTTCTCATCATTGCTTGACTGAAACAACTTCCAAAATCCAAATAATCCTACCCCCTGAGTCCATTCCCAAAACTGGTATTTACGGATATCATCACATGCAAGGTTGTGTTCTTTCATGCCTTCCAAAAATGTGGCATCTTCTTCATACAGGATTTTTTCAAAACTAGAAGCATATAATAATAATGCCTTGTTAATTGTATCTTGATTCATCTTGCTAATCTCCTCGCAACTAATTGTATAACTTAGTATATAGTTTTTTCATGTACAAAAACTACTCTCATTTTGCCTAAAACCAAAGAAAATATTGTATATTTTGCTTTTAAAATGTACAAATATCCTAATTATATACATTGAAAGGTGATAATTTTTCCTATTCCTATCATGGTAACAAAAAAACCATGGAACTTCTTTTATAAAAGCCCCATGGTTTTACTCCTATATAATAATGCAGATCATTCCGCCATTGCTGTCATTAATAATTTTTTGTAAGGTATCTTGCAACTTTATTTGACAATCATCCGTCATTTGAGCAACCTTGGTCTGAATTCCATCTTCAACAATTTGTTCTATAGACTTACCAAAAATGTTGGTATCCCAAATTCCTTCAGCACTTTCACTCGCATTTTCATTAATGTAGGTAATCAAATCCTCAGCTTGTTGTTCACTGCCTACAATGGGTGCAATTTCAGTTTGAATAAATGCTTTGATCATATGGATGGAGGGTGCTTCTGCTTTTATCTTTACTCCATATTTATTGCCATGTTTGATTACTGATGGTTCATCTAGTACAATTTCTCCTCTTTCAGGAGTAACAACACCATAACCTTTATACCGCACAGAATCCATAGCATTTTGTACTTTTTGATACTCAACACGCATTTTAGCCATTTCTCCAATGGTTTTCATGAGCTGATATTCACCTGAAATAGGGGTTCCCATACAGTCACTAAGTATTTGATAATAGAATTTAGAATCCATATCAATATTGATGGAAACACTTCCATCTGACATTTGTAACTGGTTGATTTTTAATGCTTTGATGGCATCTGTGTCAGTTGCTAAATTTTCAGCATTCATATCTTTCATGTACGTTATTTTTCCTATAAGGCCCTTTACTGTGGATATAATTTGAGATTTTAGCCAATGGGTATTTGGTTGAATTTCCAACCACTTAGGAATATGAAAGTCAATTTCTGTTACAGGAAACTCTAAAAGCACACGCTCCATTAAGCCGTTTATATCTTCTTTTTTCAACTGCTCACAATTAACAGGCATTACATTCACCTGATATTTTTGTTCCAGCTCTCTAGCCATCACTCTGGTTTCATCTGAATATGGTTTTGCAGAATTTAGTAGTACAATAAATGGTTTTGATAACTTTTTAAGTTCTCCCACCGTTTTTTCTTCTGCAGCAATGTAATTATTTCTTCTTAAATCACCAAAGGAACCATCTGTAGTAACGACAATTCCAATGGTGGAATGATCATTGATTACTTTTTTAGTGCCAATTTCTGCTGCCTGTGTAAAAGGAATTTCATAATCAAACCATGGTGTTTTCACCAAACGTTCTTCTTCATTTTCAATATGTCCTACAGCGCCCTCTACCATATAACCAACACAATCAATCAATCGAACATTTACTTCTATGCCATCATTAATTGAGATTTGCACAGCCTCTTTGGGTATGAATTTTGGTTCTGTGGTCATAATTGTTTTGCCAGCTGAGGACTGAGGAAGTTCATCCCTTGCTCTCTCTTTACTATGTACATCTTCAATTGCTGGTATTACTAATAAATCCATAAAGCGCTTAATAAATGTTGACTTTCCTGTACGAACTGGTCCAACTACTCCTAAATATATATCTCCACCAGTCCTAGCTTGTATATCTTTATATACATGAAACTTCTCCATAAAGATTCCCTCCTAGTATTCACTAATATAATCTATGCACCAGGAGGGACTTCTATGATAAATAATTACAAGTTCTATTTATTTTTATATGTTTGTTCTATTTTATTCACCCAAATATGCTTTCTTTACAGAGTCATCATTCATTAAGACCTCTGCATCACCTTCTAAAACAATTTTACCTGTTTCCAGTACATAAGCTTTGTGGGCAATTGATAATGCTTTTTTAGCATTTTGCTCAACCAATAATACCGTTGTTCCACTATTGCTGATTTCTTTTATAATATTGAATATTTCATTTACATAGAGTGGTGACAATCCCATAGAAGGTTCATCCATAAGAATGATTTTGGGATGAGACATCAATGCCCTTCCCATAGCCAGCATTTGCTGCTCACCACCACTTAACGTGCCAGCAAATTGCGCTTTACGTTCTAATAATCGGGGGAATTTTTTAAATACCATGTTCAGTGTTTCTTCAATCTCATGTTTATCCTTACGGGTATAAGCACCTAATTTAAGGTTCTCAAATACTGTCAAATCAGCAAATACCCTTCTTCCTTCTGGTACATGTGCCATACCTAAAGCAACAATCTTATAGGCAGGTAATTTGGTAATATCCTGACCCTCAAATAAAATGGTACCAGCCTTACTGGAAATCAAACTGCTAATTGTATGAAGGATTGTTGTTTTTCCAGCACCATTTGCACCAATAAGGGCAACAATTTGTCCTTGTTCTACTTCAAAGGAGATTCCTCTTAGGGCTTGTATGACTCCATAATACACTTGTAAATCAGTTACTTTTAACATTGCCACTTTAATCCCCTCCTTACTCTCCTAAATATGCAGTAATGACTTTGGGATCATTTAATACCTTATCAGGAGTTCCTGTAGCTAACTCTGTTCCAAAGTTTAACACACTGAGATATTCACAAATACCAGCAACCAGTTTCATATCATGTTCAATTAGTAAAATCGTCATTTCAAATTTATCTTGAATAAATTTAATATTCTCCATAAGTTCTGCTGTCTCAAATGGATTCATTCCAGCAGCAGGTTCATCTAGTAACAACAACTTGGGATTTGTTGCTAAAGCTCTTGCTATTTCTAGTTTTCTTTGCTTACCATAAGGTAAATTACTAGATAAATAGTTTGCTTGTTCATCTAAATCAAATACTTTTAAAATATCCAAAGCTCTTTCATCCATTTCTTTCTCATGTTTGAAATAACTTGGTAAACGTAGTAGCCCATCTACCAACCTGTAGTGTATTTGGTTATGCAAAGCTGTTTTCACATTGTCTAGTACTGTCATTTTATGAAATAAACGAATATTTTGAAAGGTTCTTGCAATTCCAGATTTACAAATTTCCTCTGATGACTTTCCTACTATATTCTCTCCGTCTAAGAGAATACTTCCTTTGTCAGGTTGATACACTCCGGTGAGTAAATTAAACACTGTAGTTTTGCCTGCACCATTTGGTCCAATTAAGCCATACAACTGACCTTTTTTTATTGTTAGATTAAACTCATCAACAGCATTTAGACCACCAAAAGCAAGGCTCATATTTTCAACTTTTAATATTGGCATCTTAATCACCTGCTTTCTTTATTATTGGCCGAACGGCCATCAGGTACATCTGTAGGGTGCTTCTTAGAATTAAATAATTTTGACATTGTTTTATTTGACATAATACCACTTTTAATATTGGAAGCATTAATTAGCATCATTAAAATTAGGACAATTGCATATAAAAGCATACGAAAGTTATCTGCTCCACGTAAAAGTTCTGGAAGAACAGTTAACACAATGGCAGCAATAATCGATCCAGGAATGTTCCCCATTCCGCCTAATACGACAATAACCAATATCTCTATAGATTTATTATAATCAAATGTAGTTGGCTTTATGATACTTACATTATGAGCATATAAAACACCTGCAATTCCTGCAAAAAATGCAGACATAACAAAAGCAAGAACTTTATATTTGCTGATTTTGATTCCAATAGATTGTGCGGCAATATCGTTATCACGAATTGCTTTGATTGCTCGACCATCTCTAGAAGATACTAGATTCTTAATCAATAGTATGGTAATCACCATAATTACAAATACAAGAGTATAATTTTTATAATTAGAATATAGGGGAATCTTTGTAAGTCCTTTTGAACCATTGGTTATTTTAAGGGAATTTAAAACTGATTTGATAATCTCTCCAAAAGCCAAGGTCACAATGGCCAGATAGTCCCCTCTGAGCCTTAAAACTGGTACTCCAATCAGAAAACCAAAAAAAGCTGCTGTAACTCCACCTGCAAGAATAGCAAGTCCAAATCCCAAAGCTGGTGGTAAATTCATATTCAAAGTAATTAAAGCACCTGTATAGGCACCGATGGACATAAATCCTGCATGACCTAAGGTCAGTTCACCTAAAAATCCTGTAATTAAATTTAATGATACTGCCAACATAATATTAATACCAATAGGTACTAAAAGTGAAGTGTACTGCCTGTTTAAAAGTCCTGCATTTAGTAATATGGTAATAGCAATATAGCTACTGATGATATAGAGTATATTTAAAAAAACTTTTTTATTTATTCTTGGTTTCTTATTTTTCATATAGACCTCCTACACCTTCTCAATCTTTCTCCTGCCAAGCAATCCAGATGGTTTCACAAGTAATACAAGTACTAATACACCAAATACAATTGCATCAGAAAGTTCTGTAGAGATATAGGCTTTTGATAAACTTTCTATAATACCAAGTAAAATCCCACCAAGCATAGCGCCTGGGATACTGCCTATTCCTCCCAAAACAGCTGCCACAAAGGCTTTAATACCTGGTAGGGCACCTAAGGTTGGCTTTAGGGATTGGTATTGGCATATATAAAGAATTCCTGCTAGTGCTGCTAAAGCAGAACCTATGGCAAAGGTTATCGTTATGGTTTTATTCACATTAATCCCCATTAACTCTGCTGCTCCTTTGTCTTCTGAAACAGCTCTCATGGCACTACCTGTCTTTGTCTTTAAAATAAAAAGAGTTAGGACAACCATAGCTATAGTTGTTACAATTAATGTAATAATGGTTACTCCAGAGATTGTAATACCAAAAAACTTAATTGATTTTAAGGTAATTACTGAGTTGAATGGAATTGGTGTGGCTTTAAAAATCAGCAAAGAAGAACTTTGTAAAAAATAGCTGACTCCAATTGCTGTAATAAGTACAGCCAGTGGAGGAGCCTTTCTAAGGGGTTTATAAGCTATTTTTTCAATAATAATTCCCAATAAGGAGCACACTACAATTGTAAATATAATTGCAGGTATTACAGGAAGATGTAAAAGAGCTACAGCAACATATAAAGCGTAACCTCCAACCATAATAATATCACCATGGGCAAAATTAATCATTTTAGCAATACCATAAACCATGGTATATCCTAAAGCGATTAATGCGTAAATACTACCTGTTCTTAGTCCATTAATGAACTGTTCTAATATGTTTGCAAACATTGTTCCACCTCTTTTAAGTCTTCGTTGACATTAAGTACTTTGCTAGTGTTTCATTATAAATAAGGGGCAATTGCAAACTGCAACATCTTATGACATTGATTTTGCAACACCCCTTTGTGATAGTGACTCTTATTTAGCAGTATACTTTCCATCTTTTATTACTACAAACTTAGCGCCTTTATTTGGTTCGCCATTTTCTGTAAATGTAACAGTACCTGTCATACCTTCAACTTTAATCTTGGTCATTGCACCAATCAGTGCATCTGATTCAATGGAACCAGCTTCTTCCATTGCTGCTTTCATTACATAAACACTATCATATCCATCTGCTGCAAATTGATCTGGGGTTGACTTATAAGCAGCTTCATAGGCAGCAACAAAATCCTTAACTTGTGGATCAGATGCTAAGAATGGGCTTAAGAAAATAGCACCCTCTGCTACAGTAGTATCAGTTAATTGCGCAATAACACCATCCCATCCATCAGAACCTAAAAATGGAAGTTTCATATCATTAGCAGCTGCTTGTTGCATAATATAAGCTGCCACTCCATAATATGCTGGTACTACAATTACTTCTGCATCAGTTCCTTTAATCTTAGTTAATTGTGTTGAAAAGTCAACATCACCTTCGTTAAATGCTTCACTTGCAACAACTTCCAAATTATTTTCTTTTGCTTGTTCAAGGAAAGTAGCCAATATACCTGTGCTATATTCATCTGAATTATTATAAATTATAGCAACTTTGGTCAATTTTAATTCATTGGCTACATAGTCAGCTAAAGTGATACCTTGTAGTGGGTCTGTAAAACACAAACGAAATGTATTAGGATTGATTGTAAGATCAGCTGCTGAACCAGATGGAGTTATCTGATAAACGTTATCTGCATAAGTAAGATCTGCTATTGCAAGACCTGCACCAGATGTTACAGTACCTAACAAAGCATTAATTCCCTGATCCATTAAGGAATTATAAGCTGTGATTGCAGAAGCCTCTTTCGCTTCGTCATCTGCAAAATTTAATACTAATTCATATGTAGTGTCTAAAACCTTAACACCACCTGCATCATTAATTTCTTTAATTGCAATTTCAGCACCCTGTTTTACGGAAATACCATAAGATGCAGCTCCACCTGTTAAAGGACCAAGTCCCCCAATAACAAATTTCTCTTTTGCTCCTGAATTATTGCCAGCAGCAGTTGTTTCTCCCGCAGTTGTTGCCCCAGTTGTTTTAGTGTCCTCAGCTGGTTTTGCACATCCAACAAGAGAAGCCATAGCCATGGTAGTGGCCAAACCTAAAGCTAAAAATTTCTTCATAATTTGTTCCTCCTCTTTTCTAATTAAACCTAAATTTAATTAAAATTATACAGAAAATTTATTAACTGTAATAACTAATGATATATTATTTTCAGTTTTTTTACAAATAACTAAAATTCATACCTGCTATAACCTGTCCTTTTGTTATATTAAAAATAGAGATTCCATAATCAAATTCAAAAAATAATGCCAAAACAATCTGTCTTGGCATTATTGATTTTTCACAAAGTCACTTTATGAACTTCGAATAATCTCTTTTTGAAGGAACTTATACTTAGCTGTGCTTTTTAAGATAAAATTTGCATGTAAATATAGTAATTACTACTCCCATTAAAATCACCGAAATCAACAATCGAACGGTTCCATAATCTGATGTAACAGGAATTTTACTTACACCATCTACTTTTGGAATTGCTTCATTTGGTATGGTTTCCTCTTGTGGTATTGTTTTATCTACTAAAGGAGGACCATTATCAACAATGGCAGTTGTAGACTCGCTCTCCTTAGGTAGGGATGGAGTATTTGCCTTCACTGATGATTTTGGTTTATTTTTATGAGTTTCAGTTGGTGTTTCGGTTGGCGCTTCGGTTGTTGTTTCAGTTGGTGTCTCGGTTGGTGGTTGGGTTGGTGTCTCGGTTGGTGGTTCGGTTGGTGTCTCGGTTGGTGGTTCAGTTGGTTCCGGAACTTTTTCATTTGTTGCCACAAATATAACTTCATCCGAGCCTTTACCAATATTCAACAAATCAACATATATGGAATCACTATAGTTATTTACAATTTTTGATATTGTCAAATTACCGCTACTAGCCACCAAACTTTTAAGTTGATATCCAACAAGTCCGATTTCGGTAACCACATAGTTACCAGGCAAGATCTTACCTATAAATATTCCCTCATCATCAAGACTAAAATCCTTTTCCTCAGCAGGTATCGAACTGCCTCCAATAACATAAGTTGCACCACTTGGAAGAAGGTTAACCACTACACTTCCATCATCATTATTTGATGTTATTTCTGCTTCTCTTAGTGTAAATTTTATATTACTGTATAACTGAGGTTTTAGTTCACAGTCTTCAAATAGCTTAAGAAACTTTATTTTCACATAAGATGTTTTAACTCCTACACGGATTGGTTCTGCCTTTATTCTTGCATTAGCACTACCAGAGCCAGTATATGCTGTAATCTCGTAACCAAATGAGTTCCATGCTATGGTATCAGCTGGAGCAACATTAGGTCTGATATTTGTAAGGCTAGTATTAGCAGGTGCGACCATATGATAGCTGATTGTAAGCCGGTTTGAAGCGTTTACTGAATAATCTCCATCAACAATATATCGAATTGCTGTTGGCTGATTATTGTGCATGAGATACCACGAATCTAAGCTATCATACCATTCGTTGTTATCATTACTACCATTCCAGTCCAATGCAGTTAGGGTATTTCCTACTTTGTTGCTATATTGTATTTTAACAAATGGAGTGATATCCTGCTGACCAAGCATTACCTTAAATTGCGGATCGAAAGCAAGCAAAGGTTGCCACTGGCTTTCTCTTTTTTGGGTGGAAGCAATCACTCCTTTGTCTCCAATCATGGGCAAAACATCAACTACAACTATATCTCCAAATCTATAGGTAGAACTTTGGGTTTGAAGGTTTAGGGTGTAGGTGAATTCTTCCCTTGGCATCACAGTTACAAATTGCTCCTGACCAAACTCAGAGGTGGCCTTCTCCGCACTTGTATTAATTACCTCTTTATAAGAATTTAATGCAAACGCTCCATAAACACTAACATAGTCTTCTGAACGAATACCCTCCTGATTCTCATGATAAAGTGTAAGACTCTGACCCACATCCTCGCCTTCTTTTATATATCTTCCATAAACAATTCCGTCTTCAAGTATTTTTTGACCATTGGTTAAAAGATACGCAGGGTTTAAAATTGAACCGTAGAAACCTGTATCTATTTTACAAGCAAATACAACACTCACTTGTTGACCTGGCTTTAATACTCCATTATACGAGGTGTCAAGCTCATCTAAAACCTCAGAAGTAATTGTCCATATAAGTTTGTTATCCACCTGCACTGGTGCTAGAGGTACTCCTCCAGTTATGCTGGTTGTATCACCTATTATCAATGTTGGTGCAAAGCTTGAATCATAGGTAAGACCAGATGGTAAAACATCAATCAGTCTGAATCCACCCTTCAATTCTCCCATAGACTTGCTAAGATTGCTGGCATCTATCTTCCAATAAACTCTCTGTGTAGGATAATAGTCTGTTGCTGGATGCACAATAATTTGATCTGATACAATTCCAACACGCTGCTTTACAATATCAGGAATTATAGTTTCTGTGGAATATGAGATCGTACATTGTGCTTTGATGAAATCTACAGGGTTAGTCGTAGTTCCCCAGTTATTATTGTGGTCAGTAGGCAATGAAAAACTTGTGTCATTATAGGAATCAGTCTTTACTCCATTTTTCTTTGTATTTTCTGGTGTAGGCATGTTAAATGATGAAAACGGCTTATAAATTAGAGAATTCACTTCCACATTGCCACCTAGTTCGGCATAGTCAGAAGCAGTTATTTTTGCCCAATAGGTGAACACATAAGAATCCTTAGGATACAGTTTTACAGAGGCACTTGTACCTTGATTTTTATTTAAAGGCACCAAATCTTTTTCAGATCCACTCAACCAGCTTGGTGAAGGAAATGCTACAAAATTCCAATTGCCACCAGAAAGATCAATTGCAGAAACATTGGCATCATAAGTAAATTTGCCAATTAAATACCCCATCCCTGTACTATCTGGATAATAAGTTTCAACAAAAGGGTACTCTGCGGAACAATGGTACTTCTGTCCATTTGGTAATCTATCACGAAATTCCCATAAATCCGTTCTCCAATCTCTTGTCATTGTGTAGGATTCTGAGTCTGAATGATTTGTCAACATTGCTTTATACTGGAAAAAATAATTACCGGAGATATCTTTCTTTATCTGAACAACTTCCTTATTGAGACCAAGCTTTATCCCATCTGGATAAATTCTAGTACTGGTAATACTACGTAACTTATTCGTACCAGTATGATTACCCAAATCCACTGGATTGTAAGTTATAGGGGAAAATGTCTGATCTCCATTTTGTGCCATAACATATCCTTTTTTGTTTCCTTCCACTGAACTGACAGAACCATAGTGAGCTTCTGCTCCAGTATTTACTAGATTATATGCAAACTCAACCTGTTTTTCTGGTTCTATCATAAGGAAGGCAGAGTTTGTAGCTAATACATATTGCTCAGTTGCATTAATAGAAACAAATCCATTTCCTGTACCTTTGTCACCTATTTTAGCAGTATATCGAACAATAATCTTATCTCCTGATGCAAAATATAGATCGCGATTGAGGAGTATTGAAAAGTTATTATATTCTTTTGCTGGAATTTGGACTGTAGTTCCAGTATATCTCATTCCACCAGAATAAAGGTAATAACCATGATGAATGCCACTTGCTAGCTCTATTTCAGTTAAAAGTCCACCACCTGGTTCTATTTCTGTTGTAGTTCCTGTCTCAGCACTATAGTGCCAAACTTCAATAGATTCCAATAAATCGGCTAAACCATTGTTATTGTCATCATAAGCTAAGTTGAAATTATTTGTATCAAACTGGTCAAGAATGGCAATGTAATTTTTGCTAAATTCATTTGGGTTAAACTGCCCGGCCTTGTGTTGTGCTACTATTTCAAAATCAATAAAATCACCTGGAGAATTAGAAATATTTCTATTAACAATTGTTTTGTCAAGTTGCAAAAGTGGCAAATCTCTTTGAAGGGATATAATACAATTACTATTGTTTTGTTGACCACCATTGGATCCGGATCCGACAGTACGCAAATCTACATAAAACTCATTGTTGAGATTAAGTGGAAATGCGAGACTGGAATCAAAACTGTTAAGCGAAGCAATGGTTGGTAATGTAATGTAATATACAATTTCTATCCTTCCGCCAGCTGGTATAGCCTTTGTCTCAACATCTAAAAAATCAAATCTAATTTTCTCTCCATCATAAAATCCGGTTATCTCACCTGAATCTTCATTTAATAAAGTAGTGTCATTAAAATTTGTATAGGTATGGAAGCTCGCCTCTAAAGATGCCGGTATTGAATTAGTGCCTCTAAGGATAACATCCGGAATATCAGTCACGGTTAGTTCATCGATAGGGAGAGCATTACTGGATTCATTTTTAGTAATCAATGTGTATTTTATTCTGTCACCTGGGTAAAACTCAGTTCCAAGAGATGTGTTAGTAACATTTTCTGCGGTCTTCCCATTTGAAACATAATAACCATCTCCTGCTCTATAGCTCACAGTAGCATCTGATGTTTTGGAAACAGATGTACCATCTTCACGTGTATAGAATAGCTTTGCTGTATTTGTTAAGGTGCCTTCAGGAGCAGGGGTCTTATTATTTTTGAAGAAAACTCGTGGAGGAGTTGTTATTTTAAACTCTGGTGGAATGGTGCCAAAATCATATTTAACACCTGTAATTGACATTGTTTCCTCATTGGTAAGACCAAGACTCACATTCCCTGCTAAAGTTCCAAAATAAACAAAAATACTGGAATTGGGCTCATAGAGCTGGGTAGTAACATTAAGTTTAAACAGATTTTGTCTGTAGGCCTCTGTCCATATAGCATCCGCAGCATACGGATCTACTGAGGTTGTATAATAGATTACTACTTTCATGTCTCTGTACTTATAATAATATGAAACATTTGCAGTTGTAAAATCATATCTGCCAACAGAAAATAATAGGGGTGATACGTTGTCAAATACATCCTTATCATTGTCTTCGTTTAAACCATCAATCATATAAAAATCTGTAAGTTTTTCTGTTTTATAATACTGCACGGGATTGCTGCCTGGTATCTCAATATTTGAGTTAAATATATTGCCAAAACCATCAAGGGTAAATGCAGGTGAATCCGTTGTATTTGTATTTGATATAAGCTCTGCCGCACTAGTTCTAGTCTTAATAAATGGCAGCTCATTGGGGTTTTTTACTGTTGCCTCAGTATTTATTTTTTTTGCCACATATCGAATAAATCCTTTACTGGAACTAGTAACATTCTTACCATTTACACTTATGTCCTCTTGTGTGACATCAAGGTAATTTGCGGATGCATTTGCAATAAGTACAGCATTGTAGCTGTTTGCATATGTGGCGTCTGTGGGTTTCACCAATTGTGTATCAGAATTAGTTTTAAATCGATAATTACCAAGGATAACCTTCCTTGACATACTTCCCAAATCTGATACTGTAGGATCTGTATTCTCTATATGCCAGACAAACTCATACACATAATATTTCACATTCACATTTTGAAAGGAATCCGAAAGATAATTAGGATTTGTTGCTGCATCCCCTCCCAAATAAATTGATTGTGTATCAGGAAGTAAATGGAAACGATCAGGGGTCATCCCAGTTTCATAGATAAAGTCGTTTATTGTAAATTGACTACCTGGGTCTTCGCCATTTTCCTGTCCATCATTCATGGTGGAAGGATATAGATACCAGGGAATCATGATTGTTCCAATTAAATCAAACTCTGACGTAAAAAGTGCTCCATTTGCATAGTCACCTGGAGTACCTGACCCCCCTGTTATAATCAGGTTATTCATTGATGTAAATGTAAAATAGTTGGCATCAAGGTAATCATTGAGATAAAAATCACTATTTTCTTCCATATCAGTTCCTCTTATGCTGGTCATAAAAGCATTCTGCTTTACACTCCAATTCTCTGATGCTTGATTTTTAATGGTGATCCCAATCTGGTTTGACGCAACAATTTCATCATTTGTTAATACATCAGCAGTAATCCTTGTTTCTGTCTCATTAGGAGTTATGCCATTGGTAAATTTAACACTAATACCAAACTCAGAACTGCTTCCATGATTTATGTTGTCTCTGTTTAATATAATATCAATATAATCTATATATTGATTGTCATCTTTATGCGCAATAACCTCATTCACACAACTTGAATAGTCTCTTTGAACAAGTTCAAGATAGCGTGTTGGGTCAGATATATACAGGCGGACCTTTGTTTCGTCTGATGATGCTGTGATAGATGATGATACTGAGATTGCTATGGAAATATTCATTACCTGGCCTGATTTTACAATTGAATTTATTTCACCATTGGCAAGCAGAGAATCAAGCATAATTACTTCACCTGTATCATCACTATCAAAAGACACTCCAACAGGGAGTGGGAGTGAATTATCAAACGTGAGTGGCTGGTTATATTGATTAATATTCTCTAAGGTTGTATTTTCAGTGCTTGCATCCTCTGTGATTGTATCTTCTATGATTACATCTTTTGTTTTTTTATCTGAATTCGCTGATGTAGGGAAGGGCAATGCCAGGGTGTTTAAAAAGAACATCACCACAAGAAATAATGATATAATCCTATTAGTTTTTATTTTCTTCATTCTTTCTCCTTACATTCATTTTTAATTAGATGTTAAATCCATCCATATACTTTTCGTTTTTTCAGGTGTATAGTTTAAGTTTGTATCACTTATCATACATTTATCTCAATTTCATCCACTAATATCTTTACCACCTCTCTGCAAAATTTACCTCCGCTCTTAACACCTGTTTTTGTCTCTACCTTCTAGACAATAATATAAATCAAAAGGTTGCTTCAATTTATAAAATATTTAATAATTATGCAATTAAAAAAAGAGCTGCAAAGCTATGCTATGCAACCCACAAAGATGAATCTTTTCTACTTTATACATGATATAATGTAACTGGTCCTATAAGTCCAACAGGTTCCATGGTTAGATACTGAGATAAGAAATCCCGATTGGTATTCCCCAGATTATTTGTTACCTCCAAACGTATCTTATTATTTCCTTCTACCAAAAAGTCCGATACAGGGAATCCATAGGGGGGACATAACTTTACCCCTGCAGATATTCCATTTATATATAACTCAGCAATTTCAAATACTTCACCGAAATCCAAGAATGCTTTTTTTGGTTGTTGAGATAAGAATACCTCTGTTTCATATCGAAAAGTGCCCGTATAGGCCTCAAACTCATCCTCTAAAGATAAATCTGTAAGACCTTCTCTTATTCCTATATAAGTAAAAGAAGGGTAGTCAAAAGAATCTGCAATGGATAATTTCCATGATTTATCTAATTCCATTTGTGGAAAATCTATATGGGGACTAAAAGAAACAGCATCCTTTCGTTCTTTTTCACCTATCATATAGATAACCGATTCATATGGGGCTAGTTGCAAAGGAATATCCTGTTGATAATCCATTTTGAATATCTGATTAGAAAAGGCATCATATCGATGGCAAAATCCTTTATATGGAATGTTAATTACAGTTTTTATTCTTTTAAAAGGATGCTCATTAAAGAACATAAACAAATCCATACCATCCTGAACACAATGGTAATAGGTGAGGTAAGGAGATTTGTTTAAAACTTTTATCTCCCTGATAGGTTCACAGGCTTTGGCTAACTCCTCTAATCCTACACTTAAAGCATCTTGATATAAAACTTCTAAGATTGATTGGCATTCTAAATTCTCACTGCTTCCCTCCGGATATCCTCCAACAAAGATAACAAGTACTTCTGCCTGAATGAGAGCCCTAATGCACTCCAGACATTTTATAGGAAGTCTCTTCGAATAAGGAACTACCAAAGCTTGGAAAGATTCCTGATTTACCCGAAAGCATTTCCTATCAATCTCCATATATTGAAACATATAATCCATTGACAGAATGTCAGTATCTATCTGAGCCTGAGTAAGTACCTTTAACGGCTTCTCTATAGGCATATATTCACCGCTCCATTCACTCTCCGCAGGATATAAAACTGCTACAGGAGCTTTATGAATTCCTTTTCCTAACAAATGTATCATTCGATTGGTATAGTCTGTAAAAGTCTTAAAGTAACGAAACTGCGGATTATGTCCCTGAGCATAAAAATGTGGTGGGCAATCTCTGTCAGGATACTCTTTGGGGCTGAACGCATGGGGTACAATATGATTGATACCTCTCACCAACAGATGATCTGTTATCCATTTCATTAATTTAAGACCCTCCGTCCAGCCATAGGCACCATAAGCTTCGCACATAGCTCTTCCTTCTTTTTCAGGATCTAGATGGGCACAGGATGCACCCAGCTTTGCCAAAGCGTAATGATAAAATTCTCCATTACTACCTCCAGTAGAAAATGCGTCATGGTGAAAATCCATTCCAGGAACCAGTTGCCCCCCAATCACATCAATACCTGAAAAATCCTGTCCAGACTGAGCCCGAAAGAAATGTCCCGGTCCATATCCAAGTCTTGAATGAGCCCCATTATCTTCTATATGGTGTCCAATATAATAAACTCCATGGGCTTTACACCAAGCTCCAATGACCTGTGTGAAATTTTCAGAAAATAACTGTGTAATTTTATCCATATACTGATAACGGATTGTATGCTCTAACCCCATCCCATTGACAAATAAAAGAGGCAGATATTTTTGATCAAAAGGAAGTTCTTTCTCCAGCGATATTCTCCATGGAAGCACCATCTCCACCCTGCCGATGGAGGACAAAAAACCTTTTTGATTTCCAAATCTAGGTTCATCTGAAAAAAATCCAGTTAGTGTGTTGCCAAAATCATTCTTATAATGCATATAATGAGATTCGTAAACTGTATCAATTAAAATCTGGGTAGCTTCTGAACAAAGTGGATTTAAATAATCTTTTGTAGTTTCTTCTCCTCCAGCCCGAGTCTGAATCATTACAAATATGCTCCATGATCCCTCTGGTATATCATATGAAAATATGCCATTTTTATATAACTTTGATACATCCAATAGAGTTTCTTCCTTTATAGGATCACCCTTTAATGACAAGTCTTCACTTCGCATTGCCACATAAATTCCCAAAATGGAGTCTTCTTCCCTTCCCTCTTGAAATCCAAATTTCCCTTTCAACAGACTCATATTTAGTCTGGCATGTTTCATGGGACCTATGACATCAAATCTTCTGATATCCAAATACCATTTTCTATGTTGGGGGAATTCATTTTTAACTCTGCCATTTACACCTCCGGTTGGAAAATGAGCATCATCCAAAATCCATACCTTCATATTTCTTTTTCTGGCTTCATCCATAAGAATATCTACATCCTGCCACCACTTATTTCCAATAAAATCAGGATGAGGTCTTGCCTCAATACAGACTGCTTTCATGCCACAATGATCTATTTGATCCATATAGGTTCTAAGGGTTTGTTCATCTTCGGAATGCTGCCACAAAAATGGATAGAGATAATTGCTCCACTGTCCCTTTAAATTTTCTGATAGTTTCCCCATTATTTATTACTCCTCTTCTTTAGCAGTTGTTAATTCGCTGCATTTTCAGTCTCTACCGCTTTTTTATCCAACAACTTGAAGAATGGGTAGTAAACTCCCAAAGATATAAAGATACACACTATCTGCCACAATGCCAGTTTCCATCCGCCAACAAAGAATCCCTGAATGATAACAGGAAATCCAGAGGAAGCTGCAATTCCACTAGGATGTGGCAAAACCCCCATTATGGTTAATCCATAGGCAATTGCCACACAAATTGGCTGGGTAAGAACAAAAGGGAAAAATAAAATGGGATTTAATACACATGGGACACCAAACACCACTGGTTCATTAATATTAAATAGGGAAGCAGGTGCTGCTATTTTACCTATTGTCTTATACTGTTTGGATTTCGCTCTGAATGTCATCCAAATCACCAAACCTAAGGTCGCACCGGCACCACCAACACCCGCCACAGTGTTCACCCAAGACCAGGTAACTATATTTGGAAGTGCTGAATTTGCCACACCCTGAGCTGTCAATGCCAGATTTTCAGCATCCGCTGCCATCCATACAGGAAGAACCACCGCTGCAATTGCAATTGCATGAACACCGAAAAACCAGCAAAGACCCTCTAGCAAATATACTAATACAGCTGCCCAAACTGTTGTACCAAGTCCTTGAAGAGGTCCCTGAATTAAACTATAAACTGCCTGATGCAAAGTTCCGTAACCTGTTTTAGAAAACAGCATAGATACAAAACCAAACAAAAAGATACTAATTGTTCCAGGAACAATGGCAACAAAGGAATCTGACACAAATTTAGGTACTCCTTCTGGCATCTTAATATACATTTTTTTCTTTAAACAAGCACTATAGATCATTCCCACTACCAAAGCTACCAGCATTGCCACAAAAAGCCCCTTAGCAGCAAACCAGCTAACATCAAAGACTTTTTTTGAAGCACCATTGATTTCAGCTGCCACAATAGGGTTTACAATAACAAAACTAACCAGTGAAACTACACCACCAGGCACACCGTCTAATCCTTCATTTGAAATAAACCGATATGCTATGGTAAATGCTGCATATAAAGCCAACAGGTTCGTAGTCACCGCAACAACAGATGACAGCATGCCATGAACTCCCATAGCCTTAATAACATTTTGGTAACTTTCTATTGGCAGGTTAAGAAAAATAGAAGCAATAGAACCTACCATGAGAATAGGCATATTCATCATAAGTCCCTTTGAAATCGCACTTAAATATTTATTGGTAGACAACTTCTCTGCTACGGGCATCATAAATCTTTCTAAAAGTGATAAAAATTTATCCATTTGTATTTCCTCCCTTTTACATCAACTCAACTTTTTATATAAATCAATCAGTTTTACTATCTGGTTCAGTACTTTCTCTCCATCCATAGTTCCATAAGCAATAGAGTCAATCACTTCACATTTCCATTTGTAGTTTGGTTCCTCTTTTTGAAATTTGCGAAGAAGAAATCGAATTTGTGGTCCTACCATAATGGCATCCACTTCATTAAAGTAGGAGGATGCAACTGCTTCCCCTACTGCAAAAGCTTCAAAATCTAATCCTCTTTGTTTTGCTACTTTGATTGTTTTGTCTACCAGAAGACTAGTGGACATTCCTCCTGCACATACAAACATTACCTTCATATTTCTCCTCCAAGCTAGTTGTTATTTACGTTCATTTCGATATTCTACTGGTGTCTGGTTGTACCTTTTTTTAAAAATTCGATAAAAATAACTGACATTTGAATAACCTGCTGCATTGGCAATTTCGTCAATGGATAAATCCGTATTTTTGAGTAGTGAGCAAGATTTCAGAAGTTTAATTTCCTGTAATAGGGTAATAAAACTTTCCCCTGTGTGCTGCTTAATCACTTTACTCAGATAATCCGGATGGAAATTAAAATACCTTGCCATTTCTTTCAAATTAGTGGTTTTATAATTTGCATTTAGATATTTTCGGACTTCCTGCATAATCGTCATATCCAGAAAATAATCTTCTTCCAGTCCCATTTGATCCTTGTAACCTCGCATTAATTCTGTGAAATTCATAAGCAACAAACCTTTAATTGCGGTTTCATAACCGATTTTTTTATCATACCATTCACAAAGTAACAACTTCATTAGGTATTGAATTTCTTTATTTCCACTACAATGGAAATGCAGGTAGTTAGTCACTTTTTTTTTGGAATATAGAGCCTCCACTAGAAATTTCGAAATAATATCATTGCCCGCTAAAAGCCCCATGAACATACTATCAAAAAATTCTTTTTTCATTGCCAGATTAAGACCTATATCGTCTATTTTTGCTGGTTCTGTTGAATGGGTGATTTTCTGGTCAAAAATACAGATTTCTCCCTGGCTCACTTTTATTTCTTCCTCATTTACATGATAGGTAACAGAACCCTTGTATATATAGGCAAATTCTATATAGGCATGGCTGTGTTTATGGCATCTGATAAATCTCCGATTGTTGAGAATCCGAAAATTAACATCTTTCTCAAAAATTGATGGAATTAAAATACGATCTACACTATCTGGGCTAAATGAATATAACATGCTTTCCGTCTCAAATGCACTAGAGCCTAATGTATCCACCAGTTTTTTTCTAATAACTTCATGTTCTGTTAGTGTTTTCAGTTTCGCATCTAGTTCTTCAAAAGTCATTTGCTTATTTCCTTTCTTATTTGTTATTTTAACAGTTTCAAAGGTAGGATTCTATGTCCTTATTGGAGTTCATTGTGCACTTTTACGATATTTTATGATATTTAATTTAATATATATACAAAATAAATGCAAGTGAAGAAATTTTGGAAATAGATGATGGAAATAGATGAGTATTCCTTTAGAAAAATAAGTGAATATAAAAAATAAAACCGATAGAGAGATTGTATGGTACAATTTCTCTCTATCGGTTTCATTTCAGGTCTTATTTCATGTTTATTTCTTAAATTATTGTGTAAATGATTTCAACAAATACTCTAATAGGGTACCTTCAATTAATCCCAAGGTAAATCAGAATGTTCTATGGTTTTATCCCTCAACATTAAGTCCAAAACCGCTTCAGATGCTGCTTTCCCATCAAATAACACAGCATTTACTTGTTCAACAATTGGCATACTCACATTATATTTATTTGACAAAGCCAATGCTGCTTTGGCAGAATATACACCTTCCACTACCATTTGAACTTGATCCATTGCCTGTTCCATGGTGGAACCTTGTCCAATTAATATACCAGCCCTACGATTGCGACTATGCATACTGGCACAGGTTACAATCAAATCACCAATTCCTGAAAGTCCTGAAAAAGTTTGTACTTTTCCACCCATTATCATTCCAAGACGGGCAATTTCAGCAATTCCTCTGGTAATTAAAGCTGCCTTGGTATTGTCTCCATATCCTAAACCATCTGCAATTCCAGCTGCTAAAGCAATTACATTCTTTAGAGAAGAGCCTAATTCAATTCCAAGAATATCTGGACTTGTATAGACACGGAATGCCATAGAAGTAAAGATATTCTGAATGTATTCTGCTGTTTCTATATTTTTGGCACCCGCTACACAGGTAGTAGGTAGTCCCCTGCTTACTTCTTCTGCATGGCTAGGACCTGATAGCACAGCTATGTTTGCTATAGGTAACTCATCTTCAATGACTTCTGATAAGGTCATAAGTGTAATTTCTTCGATACCTTTTGCCACATTTACAATTATTTGACCTTCTTTTACATATGGTTTCATATTGTGGGCAGTAGCTCTAACAAAAACAGAAGGTACTGATAATACCAGCAAATCCATTTCTAAAATGACCTTATCTAAGTCCCCTGTTATCATGATGTTGGCAGGAATTGTGATGTCAGGAAGGCTTTTATGCATATGTTCTTCCTTTAACATCTTCACTTCCTCTGCAAGAGCTGACCAAATTGTTACTTTATGACCATTATTATTTAACAAGATTGCAAGTGCAGTTCCCCATGTACCGCTTCCAATTACGCCTATATTTCCCATGAAAACTCCTCATTCTAAATTCATTATGTTTATTTTTTAGATCCTACTTTGCTTTCTGTTCCCCGAAACAGCCTTACAATGTTTGCTCTATGCTTATAATAGGGCAAAGCTGTTAATACAAAGGCTACAGCATACATTTCATATAAATATCTGCCAGTTACTCCATAGTCACCTCTTGCTCCAAATATAATCACTCCAATAAAAAATATGGTTACAATTAAAAGGGAACCCAATGACACATATCTTGTAATAGCAACAATTAATATAAAACCTATTAAGCAAGCCAATGTAATTCTCAAATCAGTAACAACAAAAAGTCCTGACATAACAGCGATCCCTTTTCCACCTTTGAATTTTAAGAAAAAAGGATAATTATGACCTAATACTACACCAAAACCTGTGTAGAGTAAGAGCAACTTGATGATATCACCATAAGATTTGCCAAACAGTAAAAAGACCATAACACTAGCAGCAAATGTCTTTAATACATCACCAAGAAAAACAACTGCTCCTGCTTTTTTACCAAGAACTCGAAGAGCATTGGTGGTACCAGCATTTCCGCTTCCGTGTTGTCTAATATCAATATGATTCATTCTTCCATAAATATAACTGGTCTGGATCATTCCAAAACAATAACCTATGATAATACACAAGAGCCGTTCCATCCCTTTTATTCCTTATCCTTTCGCTCACGAGTGATAAACTTTAATGATGTCCCTTTAAAACCAAAGGCATCTCTAATTCTATTCTCAATATATCTTGTATATGAGAAATGCATAAGATCTTTATCGTTTACAAATAAAATAAAGGTAGGTGGTTTTACAGAAACCTGGGTTAGGTAGTAAATCTTTAATCTTCTTCCCTTATCGGATGGTGGCTGTTGAAGTGCAACTGCTTCCGTCACAATTTCATTTAATACACCAGTTGAGACACGAAGGGTTTGATTTTCAATGATGACATCAATAAGATCAAATAATTTATTTAATCTTTGACCAGTCACTGCAGAAATAAATATATACTCTGCATAGGACATATATGACAAAACTTCTTTGATTTTATTTGTATGCTCATAAATAGTTTTATCATTCTTTTCTATAGCATCCCATTTATTAACAGCTATAATTACCCCTTTTCCTCTTTCATGGGCAATACCAGCAATTTTAGCATCCTGCTCTGTAACACCTTCTGTAGCATCTATTACAATTACCACAATGTCTGCACGTTCTACTGCGGTTACAGTTCTAATGATACTATAACGTTCCAAATCTTCTTTAATTTTACTTTTCCTTCTTAGTCCAGCAGTATCTATGAATACATACTCTCTTCCATCACGAACAATGTTGGTATCAATGGCATCTCTAGTTGTTCCTGCAATTTCAGATACAATGACCCTATTTTCTCCAAGTAATTTATTAATTATGGATGACTTCCCTACATTAGGTTTTCCCACAATGGCAATACGAGGTCTTTCATCGTCTTCCTCTACCATCTGGTTAGCAGTAAAATGTTTTGTTACTTCATCCAATAAATCACCAATCCCTAATCGAGAGGCTGCGGAAACAGGAACTGGTTCACCAATTCCCAGGTTATAAAATTCGTATACATCTGGCATAAATTTTTCAAAACTATCCACCTTATTCACACATAATACCACTGGTTTTCCTGATTTTCTAAGTATACTAGCTACCTTAGAATCCGAATCAATCAAACCTTGTCTGACATCAGTGATAAAAACAATAACATCTGCAGTTTGTATGGCAATTTCTGCCTGCTCACGCATTTGGGCTAGTATAATATCTTTACTTTCTGGCTCAATACCTCCAGTATCAATTAATGTAAATTGCATATTCAACCATGAACAATCTGCATATATTCGATCTCTGGTAACACCTGGGGTATCCTTTACAATAGAAATTCTTTCTCCAGCCAAAACATTAAATAATGTAGATTTTCCTACATTTGGTCGTCCTACAATCGCTACGATTGGTTTACTCATATTTTATATCTCCTTTAATTCATATCCTAAATAGGATAGGGAATTTTTATCCTGTATTGCAGAATCAAAATCGCCCTTTAGAATTCCATCTACGAAATCTTGTCCGCTTGATTTTACAATATTAATAGGTACTTGTAAAGCCTTTTGTAAGTCTTGTCTTGTAACATCATCTAATAATACATCTTCTCCGCTACGAAACATATTAATTGGAAGTAACAGCGCCTGGCCCAATGTTTTCCCTTTTAATTGTTCCATTAGGTCTTGTCCTGTAATCAGACCTGCAACAGTAATTGTCTTTCCAAAATAATTGTTTTCAATTTCGTATAAATGAACCATTACATTAGGGAATTTTGTTTGAATCAGTGTAATCATATTTTTTAAATATGGATAGGCCAGTTTTCCCGTTGCCATGGATATTTCTACACTTCTTTCATCACCAGATAGTGCTTCCATTGCCAAAGTCACCTCATTTATGAAAAGACGAATCATTCCAACTCCATTTTCCAGCTGAATATAACCATCATACTGTTTCTCTTGTGGTATCTCTTGTCCTGCTATGATGTAAAATTCATCGCTGGCGTGAATAAAATGATAACCATGAGCCTCATAACATTCTTTCTGATATTTTTCTATAATAGCTATGGTCTCCCCGGCAGCAGTTTTTGTAATGGTTTCCAGAGGATATAAGTCATCTCTAAATTTTGTGAGTCCTATAGGAACCACGGATACACTTTGCATATGGGGTTGATACTTCATCAGATCCTTTATGGTTCGTTCTAACTCTAATCCGTCATTAATCCCCTTACACAATACAATCTGACCATTCATAGGAGTTCCTGCTTCGAAAAGTCTATCTATTTTCTGTAATGCTACTCCTGCAAAACGATTATGGAGCATTTTACAACGTAGTTCTGGATTGGTGGTGTGTACAGAAATATTAATTGGTGATAATTTATATTTGATAATTCGCTCTATGTCTTTATCATTCATATTTGTTAGAGTAATATAGTTCCCTTGTAAAAATGACAATCTGGAATCATCATCCTTAAAATATAAGGTTTCTCTCATTCCCTCTGGCATTTGATCAATAAAACAAAACACACACTTATTCTTACAGGAACGGTAATCATCCATTAGATTACTATCAAATATAATGCCAATATCTTCATCTATTTCTTTTTCTATCTCTAACAGCCATTGTTCCCCATCTTCCTTCTCCACTAAAAGTTCCAAATACTCTTCCTGAATTAAAAATTCATAATCAAATACATCTTCTATGTCATTGCCATTAATTGCTATTACCTTATCGTTTTTAACCAGTTCTAATTCTTCAGCAATAGAATTTTCTTTTATTTTATTTATAATATGTCCTTTATTTTTCATCTTTTTATCCTCAAAACATTGGTTCCTCTACTTTTTTCTATCTGCTTATCATAACAATAATCTTATCCTTTGTAAAGAAAAAGGATTTTTGTTTTTTTTGACATACTTCTACAATATATGCTTGACCCATCTTATATAATAATATAAACTTAGTTAGTAAATAAAATAGTGACATGGAGGAATCCCCCTTCAGGTATACCTATATGTGCAAAAGTATGCACCAGAAAGAGGAACTTATGAGTACAAACACCTATGCCTTTGAGGATACCATTCCTATTGCCCCATTAAAAATTGCTGCATTAGAGAGCTGTCGTGAGCTGGCAAAGGAAGTAGATGATTATATTGTTACTTTCCGTAGAAATGATAAGGAAGCGTTATCCAAGAAAAAATCTGATGTCCACTTTTTAGGCTATGATGCTGATTCTTACTTAGTTAATTGCTGTTGTCCCCGCTTTGGTACCGGGGAAGGAAAAGGAATTATAAAAGATTCAGTAAGAGGAAGTGATATCTTTATTATGGCAGATGTTACCAACTATAGTTTGGAATATACTGTATGCGGTCATAAAAATCGTATGTCTCCAGATGACCATTATCAGGATATGAAACGTATTATTGGAGCATCCAATGCAACTGCCAATCGAGTGAATGTAGTTATGCCCTTCTTATATGAAGGCAGGCAACATAAGCGTAACCGTAGAGAATCCCTAGATTGTGCCATGGCTCTGGAAGAATTGATTGATATGGGAGTTCATAATATCATTACCTTTGATGCCCATGATCCACGTATTTCCAATGCCATTCCTCTTCAAGGATTTGACAATTTTATTCCTCCCTATCAATTTGTTAAGGCCTTATTTAATAAAGAAAAAAACTTGACTATTGATAAAGATCATTTAATGATTATTAGTCCTGATGAAGGTGCTATGGACAGAGCCATGTATCTAGCTAATAATCTCAAAGTAGATATGGGCATGTTTTATAAGCGCAGAGACTACTCCACCATTGTGAATGGGAGAAATCCTATTGTAGCACATGAATTTTTAGGTTCCAGTGTAGAAGGTAAAACAGTTATTATCATTGATGATATGATTTCTTCTGGGGAAAGCATGTTAGACACCTGTAAGGAATTAAAAGATCGTAAAGCAAGTAAAGTAATTGTCTGCACCACCTTTGGTCTTTTTACAGATGGTCTCCAAAAGTTTGATGAGTTCCATAGTAATGGCTATATTGACTATGTGATTACCACCAATCTTCATTATCGTTCACCTGAACTCTTAAAAAGAGACTGGTATCTAGAGGCAGATATGAGCAAGTATCTTGCAACAATTATTAATACCTTAAATCATTATGTTTCAATTGGAGATTCCATTTCTCCTACTCGTCGCATTCAAGAATATATGGATAATTATAAGAAAAAATAAAGAACAAATAACTCCGATTCTAAGTAGCATAGGGTCGGAGTTATTTTACTCTTTTAGGCTTAAAAATGCTGCTAAATTTCCTCTCTTGCCCTGTGATGCTCTATGAGAAAATAGAATTTTTGAGTTGCAACAAGTACAAATATTAGTAGTTGTTATATGTTCTTGTGTAATGCCAGCTTCCAACATGAGAAGTTCATTTGCTCTCCATAAATCTAATTGATACTTTCCATTTTCCTTTTTATCTAAAATCTCGCTACAAGACTTAGGATGAAAGATTTCTTGGAATGAAGCAGCTACATCTTCACTGACCTCATAACAATCTTTACAAATAGAAGGACCAATACATGCTAATAGATCTTTTGGGTTGGAACAAAAAGCTTCTTTCATGGCCTGAACAGTTTTGACTGCCATTTTATCTACAGTACCCCGCCATCCAGAATGGCTGAGTCCAATTGCTTTTTTCACAGGATCCACAAAATATAATGGGACACAATCTGCATAAAAAGTAACTAAGGTAATTCCGGGAACATTGGTGATTAATCCATCCACATCTTTATAATCCCGATCCCAAACAACTCCCTTACCCTCATCTTCTTTCGTCACCACACGAATATTAGTAGTGTGGGTCTGGTAGGAGGCAACCATACGGTTAACATCCACCAAAAGGGCATGAGCCATACGAGCATAGTTCTCTTGTACTGCCTCTTTTGTATCACCACGAACTGTTATAAAATTCATGGTAGAAAATTCACCTGTACTGACTCCACCCATACGAGTAGAAAATCCATTGATGACCAAATCCGTCTCTTCTAAAGTGGAAAAGGACAAGAAAGGTACTCCATAGGATTCTTTCATAACCATCGTATTTTTATTGTCTTTTTTCTTTATTTCTATCAAAATCCCATCTCCTTTTCCTGACATTTATCCTTAAAATGCCCCTGTAATCAGCCGAACTTCATCCCCTAAGATAGCAACCACATCAAATCGGCAAGGAAAATCTTCTGCAATATGATGAGTTACCATGTAGTATTTAGCGACCTGATAGATTATTTTCTGTTTCTTTGGACCTACCGATTCTGCTGGGTCACCAAATTGGTTATCCCTGCGATATTTCACTTCAATAAAAACCAGATACCCTTGGTGAGAAGCTATAATATCAATTTCACCTTTTTGACATCGAAAATTCTTTTCTAAAATTTCATATCCATGATTGATTAAATAGACAGTCGCCCATTCCTCATAGTGGCTGCCTAATTGTCTTTTATTAAACATAAAACTCCATCTGTCTGATTTACAGACAATTTTTATGCAATGACCTAAATAAAATTTTTGATGAAACTATTTCTATGAAGTATACATGGACCATGTGCTTTAATAGCCTCAATATGCATAGCGCTTCCATAACCTTTATGACCTGAAAATCCATATTCGGGAAATAATTTGTCATATTCTTTCATAAAACGGTCTCTAGTAACTTTTGCTATAATACTAGCAGCAGCAATAGAAATACTCTTAGCATCACCTTTGATGATTGGAATTTGTTTCATGGTAATTTTTGGTATAGTCACCGCATCATTTAACAAAATGTCTGGGGTTACCTTTAAATTGGCAATGGCAATTCGCATTGCCTCATAGGTGGCCTGTAGAATATTAATTTCATCAATAATTTCAGGACTTACAACACCAATTCCATATGCCACAGCTTCCTCTATAATTTTATCATATAATTCTTCCCTTTTGGCTTCTGAAAGTTTCTTGGAATCATTAATATAAAGTATATTACAATCCTTAGGCAATATAACTGCACCAGCAACTACCGGCCCAGCTAAAGGTCCTCTACCTACCTCATCAATACCACAAATATATTGAAATTCCCCATATTTATGCTCATATTGTTTCATTTCTTCCAAACGTTTCAATTCTGCTTGCCACAGGTCATATTTGTGTTCAAAGGTTTTACAAAGTTTTATGACCCCAACTCGTTCATCACTTTTATATGGAGCAACTTTTTCAAAAAGTAGTTCTACAGGTGTGTCTAAAAACTCTTGTTTAATTGTCCCTATATTTTTATCAATCATTGTTTCTTGTACTCTCTTCCCAAGGAATTATTGATGGCGCAGCAAACCAAATTTATTAAAAGGCCATATTCTTATAAACGCTTTTCCCACAATTTGAGATTTGTTCACATTTGCAACATCAGATGCTCGGCTATCAGAACTGTTATTCCGATTATCACCCATAACAAAGTACTCATTTTCACCTAAAGTAATGGGTTCAGATGCCCGATTCACCCAAGTTCTGTTTGGACTTACATTTTCATCATAATAGCCATAATCTTCATCTAATACTTCCCCATTTATATAGATAACCGTATCAATTGGCACATGATTATCATTATAAATAAGTTCTACCTGAACAGTCTCCCCAGGAAGACCAACCACTCTTTTAATATAGTACTTATTGTCCATATAGAGATATTTGAATACTACAACATCATAACGACTTGGCTTGGAAAATCTATAGGATAGTTTGTCTACAATTAAATTCTCTTTATTTGATAGGGTCGGCGACATAGAAATACCTGATACCTCAGTTCTTAGCATAACAAAGGTATTAATTAAAAATACACTACCAAATAGTACTATAAAATATATTATATTTTCCAAAATAATTTTCTTATAATTCTTCTTCTCTTCAGACATAATTAATCTAACACTTCCTTTCTATCAGGTATAAATTCTAAAGTAATCCTTCCTAGTTTACCACTACGAAAATCATCTAATAATAAATTTGAGGCTTTATTTGTATCCAGTTCTCCACCCTTTAAAAGACAAGAACGAACTTTTGCAACTGCTTCTAATGTTTCATATGGATTTAGTGATTCTGATATTTGATATCTGGTAGTAAGTACCTGAGGATAGTATGCCTTTAAGTATTTTACTAATTCAATGGAAAGCTCTGAAGTATTTAAAATTTCGTCTTTTATGGATCCAATATAAGCTAACTTTAGCCCTACTTCCTGATCCTCAAACTTTGGCCATAAAATTCCTGGTGTATCTAAAAGTTCTAAACTTTTATTTAAACGTATCCATTGGTTTCCTTTCGTAACACCTGGCTTGTTTCCTGTTTTAGTGCAGGCTTTCCCTGCATAGGAATTAATAAATGTAGATTTTCCCACATTGGGAATTCCAACTACCATAGCCCTTACTGGGCGGTTGAGAATACCTCTTTTACGATCTCTTTCAATCTTTTCTTTACAAGCTTCTGCCACTACATTTTGAATTGATTTTAAGCCATTTCGATCTCTTGCATTAATTTTTACCACATGAAATCCTTGTTTTTTAAACCAAGATGCCCATATTTCATTTTGTTTATCATCCGATAAATCTGATTTATTTAATAAAATAATTCTGGATTTATTCTTGCCCAGTTCGTCTATATCAGGATTACGACTACTTAAGGGAACACGGGCATCCACTATTTCGATTACCAAATCCACTAATTTGATATCTTCTTTCATTGCTCGTTTTGCCTTGGTCATATGTCCTGGGTACCATTGAAAATGCATAAAAACTCCTATCTGTCTACTTAAGCAGACACTCAAATCAAATTTGTAAAAAATGTTTTTATTTTTCACGCTTACTACTTTTTGTTCCTACTTTATGAATCCAAAATTTTTAAATGATTCTACACGAAACCATATTTTCCCTATAAATTGTTTTTTTTCTACATTCCCAATATTAGAAAAACGGCTATCTTCACTACTTTCCATATTGTCTCCTAATAGAAAATACTCATTTTCGTTTAAATTTAGAGGCTCACTGGCTAGCCCAGATAAAGATATATAACCTAAATTCTCTAGTTTTAATTCTTTCCCATTTATGTAAATGGCACCATCTTTTATCTGTACAGTTTCTCCAGGTAATCCAATAATTCTTTTTACATAAACTTTTGAAGTGAGTTCATTTTTACTAAATGCAACTAAATCTAACCGTTTTGGAGCAAATAAATGATAGGTTATCTTGTCTAATAAAACAGAATTTCCTGATACCAAACCAGGTTCCATAGAACTTCCTTCTATAGGGATCTGAGTCCCTAAATTCTGTACCAAAAAAACGGCTAATATGACTACAAGTGTAACATCTATAATCCAATTTACAAGATTACGCAGCGGATTTTCTTCTGGATTCTTTTGATGATAACTAAATGTTCCCATAGGACACACTCCTATTCTGGTATTAATCTGGTAGTAAATAAAGGGATTTTCCAAACACATTTCAAAAAAGGGACAATGTACATTGTCCCTTTTTACATTATTTCATTAATTCTTTTACTTTAGCTCTCTTACCAACTCTTTGTCTTAAGTAAGTAAGTTTCGCTCTTCTAACCTTACCTCTACGAATAACTTGAACGTCTTCAACTGCTGGGGAATGTAATGGCCATGTTTTTTCCACACCAATTCCGTTAGAATTCTTTCTTACTGTGAAAGTTTCTCTAACTCCGCCATTTTGTCTTTTAAGAACAGTTCCTTCAAAAACCTGAACTCTCTCACGAGTACCCTCTTTGATTTTAGCAAATACTTTTACAGTATCACCAACGTGGAAAGTAGGGATCGTAGCTTTTAGTTGAGCCGCTTCAATGCTCTTAATAATATCATTCATGTGTGAACCTCCTAGTTAATTTTGATGTTCTTAATACGATAGTGTAACAGAGGACCATCTCTTTTTCACAACACTTTATTTTAGCATAGGTTGGTGGGTTGTGCAAGTCCTATTTTTGAGCAATACCCTGAAATATAGATGAATTCATGATTTGAGGACATACAGTAAAACCAACTTTTGAGATGGAACATACTTTTTTATATTTTGTGCTAAATTCATATAGAAGGAATAACTATACTATTCATTGTTTATGTTTTAGAGCCATTAGGTATTATTGTGATATTTCTCTCAAATATCATTCCAAACCAGGTAATATGTTCTCTTAACATTTGTAGACCTAGTTGGTACTCTCCAAGTGTTTGTGGTGCAGACATTTCAAAATTAAATATTGTTGTTTCTCCTGGGTTTACTCTATCAGTATCATTTAAATCTACTCGACCTATTGAAAAAGTTTCTTTATCCATCCACTCTCCAAGTCTATCCAAGTCTCCTTTTGTCCATGTAGTTGTTCCTGTATTTTTAACTGTCACACTTACATCATAAATCTCACCTTGTACCATTTTATCCGGGATAGTATGTGCAATTATTTGAGCATTTGGGCTAGCAGATATTATAGTTATATTTTTCTGTAGTACTTTTCCAAACCAGGTAACATTCTCTCTTAACATTTGTAGTCCTAACATATACTGGCCAAGTTTTTCTGGTGCAGTTATTTTAATATTAAATATTTTTGTTTCTCCAGGATTAACTCTATCAGTATCACTTAATTCAACTCTGTGTATTGAGAATGTATCTTGATCCATCCATTCTCCTAGTTTGTCTAAATTTTCTTTAGTCCATATAATATTTCCTGTATTTTTGATCGTTACACTTATATCATATGTCATACCTTGTACCATTTTATCTGGTATCGTATATGCTATAATTTGTGCATCTGGAATAGCTGATATTATTGTAATATTTTTAACAAGTACTTCTCCATACCAAGTAACTCCTTCCCTTAACATTTGTAGACCTAGTTGGTACTCTCCAAGTAATTTGGGTGCATCTATTTTAAAATTAAATATTTTTGTTTCTCCTGGGTTCACTTTATCATTATCATTTAAGTTTACTCGATCTATTGAGAATGTATCTTTATCCATCCATTCTCCTAGCTTATCCAAGTCTCCTTTTGTCCACATAGTAGTTCCTGTATTTTTAACTGATATACTTACATCATATGTCATACCTTGTACCATTTTGTCTGGGATAATATAACCTATTATCTGTGCATTTGGACCAGTTGGTATTATTGTGACATTTTTTTCAAACACTGTTCCAAACCAAGTAACACCATCTCTTACCATTTGTATACCTAGCTTGTATTCTCCTGGCGTTACTGGTGCAATCATTTTAAAATTAAATATCTTTGTATCTCCAGGTTTCACCATATCGTTATCATTTAATTCTACTCGACCAACTGAGAACGTATCTTTATCCATCCATTCTCCAAGTCTATCCAAATCTCCTCTTGTCCATGTAGCTGTTCCTGTATTTTTAACAGTTACACTTACATCATATGTCAAACCTTGTACCATTCTATCTGGCACATTACAAGATACTATTTGTGCATCTGGACTAGGAGGTACTATTGTGATGGTTCTCTCTAATACTGTTCCAAACCATGTATCATCTTCTCTCAACATTTGTAGGTTTAGTTTGGAATCTCCAAGTTTATTGGGTGCAATCATTTTAACATTAAATATCTTTGTTTCTCCTGGGTTAACTCTATCACCATCATTTAAATCTACTCTAACTATTGAGAATGTTCTATCATCAAATTCGCCTAGTTTATAAAAATCCGCTTTTGTCCATGTAGTTGTTCCTGTATTTTTAACTGTTACGCTAACATCATATGTCATTCCAGCCACCATTTTATCTGGTATATTATTTTGGATTATTTGCGCATCTTTTGGCGGTTTTACAACTACATTACAAGTTGCAACAATATTGCAAGCCTCATCACCGCTCTTAACTGTTATAGTTGCAGTACCTGATGATAAAGCTAGAACCTTACCATCTGTACCTACCATTGCTACTGCATTATTACTTGAAGTCCATATTAAGCTTTTGTTAGATGCATTATTGGGTAAGATAGATGTTATTAATTTTTCAGTGTCACTAACTGCCATTTCTAAAGTAGTTTTGTTTAAACTCACCTTAGTTACGTCAATATTATCTGTTAGAACATACCCATCAACCTGAAACTTAACTATTAAATCATAAGAGATATACCCATACCCATTAATACCCCACTCAGTTCCCCATGAATTAATGAATTTAAATGCCTGCTTTGCATCATCATAACCTACCAGACATAGTGCATGCCTTGCATTCTTATCTCTAGGGGTACCACTAATATTATCATAAATTGGATTATAGGATTTCAAATTGTCAAAGTCAGGATAAACTTGTACATTTCCTATAACAACTGGATTTCCTCCAGCTAACTGCATTTTCATTTCTGTGACATTGGCTCTAGGCACTTCTACATAGCCTAATGCTTTATACTTTGCTGCTTCTAATTTTTGTGCAGCACTAGGTTGTTTCAGATAACTATATTGATTATATCCCATAGAGTATAATGTACAGATACCCTGATCAACAATTATTTTCATTGCATCTTTAATGTGTGATCCATTATCTTTTCCACCATTAATCTGATTATATAGATAGGCTGGGCTAAATAAATGACTTGGTGGTCCTAATCCCCAGCTACGTTCTTTCTGTTCCTGTTGCGATTTTAAAGCATAGCCAACAGCCCATGCTGTGCAGCTTGATTGGATTCCTTGATCACCTGGGGTAGGAAAGTATATTGACATATCATAACTATAAGGCAATGTTGCTCGGTTCATTTTACTATATATTATTGGAATATCCTCAGAATCAGCTAATTTGTCTTCAATATATCCCATTCCCCGATCACCAAATTTATATACATAATCCTCAGAGTATATTTCTTCGTTTAAGTATGACAAGTCTGCACTTTTACTTTCAGAAATAACATCTGTATTAACATCACTGATTACTACATCAGTATCATTTGTATCCCTACCTTCATTGTAGACGACCTGAGTCTGCATATTTTCTGATATTACCTTGGATAATGGTGCCGCTGTACTAACCATGTGTCCTGAAATTGTGATTGAAATTATTAGTATGGATAATACTAGACCAAACACTTTCTTAAAACTTTTGTACATATTTTTCTTTCCTCCTAAGAATTTATTGGGAAATATTACATAAATCCCACTTTATTCTATAATAGTTTTCTCTATTTTGCAACTAAATCAGATAATATATTCAAATATTTCTTCAATAAGTTCATTGGAAACAACTAATTATCTATTTTGTGTTTAATAATGCAGATATTTTACCAATATATGGATAGAATATCTGATATTTAGTAAGTGATATAAAGAAGATTTAGCATCTAAAAATGTTATACATAGGATGGTTTAAAAATTTTACAACGTGAAATTTTACCTTTTATAATACTTGTGTTTGGATGCATCTGCTTCCAAAGTTTTGCGAATATCAATAAAACTGTAGTTCTTTCCATAAGGGGATAATTAGTATCTACAAATAGAATTGAAAATAAGAACTAGAGAATTACTACTTCACAACCATACAGTTTTTCATTACAACATTATTTCATGATTTAATTCAAAGAAGACTGTATATCAATACTTTTGTAACAAGAAAATCATTTCCTTCAAAACTTAAAGTTAAAATTATTTGATTATATCTGTGAGCATGGAAGTTTTCTTGCATAGATTATCTAGAAATCTTATGATGAGGACCTTAGAAAAATTAGGGATAAAAAGAGACTTTGTTGTAAGCTTGCCAGAAAGACTACCTTAAAACTATTTTTAGGGAAGTAAAGTACTATAGAAATGTATAACAATGCATTAGAAGCTAAGGGCAAATTATCTTGATGTATCAATTTTAAATGTGGATTGGAGGAAGTTCAATCAAAGATCCTTATGAATCTGAACCAGCATTGCAACTAGACTGGTTTCATATTCATCAGGAGCTCAAACAAAAGCTCTTCCATTTAATCAATCTATTCTACACAAGCTTTCAAATCACATTTTATCATTTACATGGTTTTGAGTAGGAACTTTAATCCTTAAAAGTAAATAATTTATTTAAGACAAATTGTAGTAATGATACACCTACCATACAAGATATTTTAATAAGCGACAAGTTTAAGTATCCTTTTAGTACAGAAATAATAAAAGAAGATATTGCCATACCTATCAAACATATCGTGAAGTATGATAAAAATCTTTTGAGTAAGTTATCAGCTTTCTTAAAATTAAAATATGTATTAAATGAAAAACTCACAAAAAATCCCACTAGCGCACCAGCTACATTTGCAATAACAGGTGAAATGTCATTAGAAGTTTTAATAATTAATGTAAAAACCCCAAAGTCGAATATGGCGGCTATTATTCCAATTACACCATATGAAATTAATTGTTGAATTAAATTTCTATAGGTTTCCTTTTTGCTTATAAAAGCAAGGCGAAGTAATGTTTTTATATAGCTAATTATAAATGATAATAAGCTCCTTTTAGATTCACCATAAATTCTTTTTTCAAAATGAATTGGGGTCTCTTTTATCGACAGATTTGGCTTAAGTAATTTTAATTGTAAAAGAACCTCCTGCAACACATCGTAATTATTACAGATCAGCCTTACTTTCTTCAGATCTTCTGTATGATACATTCTAAAATCAGTGGAAATATCCTTAGCTTTTATCCCTAAAAATAGTCTAAAGACACCATTAAGCACTTTGGACATATACACTGACAATTTTGAATCCTCTGTCTTTCCTCCTTTGATATATCTAGAACCAATTGCCACATCAGCGCCTTCTATAAAAACGTTATATATTTCAGGTATATATTTAGGGTTATGAGAACCATCACTATCCATTATAAAAAATTTATCCATAGTAGCATTTTTAATGCCAGTACGAAAAGCTCCTGCAAAATATGGTTCATCTTGATTTACATATTTTGCACCATATTCCTCGCATACCTTCTGCGTATTATCCATAGGTTCCGCAGTATCTACTACTATAATTTCGTAAGATTCTTTACATTCTTTAATATTATAAATAATTTCAGGTAATAACTTTTTTAAATTTTCTTCTTCTTTATATGCAAGTAGCACCACACTAATTCCCATATTATACTCCCTTTATCTCATGTGTAATATTCCGGCTATAGACATATATAATATATTCTTTAAACTCTAGACGTTGATCGGGATTGCCTAGAACTGCTCTAGCATTCTCTTCTGTTACACCTGCATAACCATCCTTTATAATGATAAAATTTCCAGACTCAGATTTATACCAACTATCTTTACAAAACCAGTCAAATTTTTCTATCTCAGTATTGGTTAGTACTATCGCTCTTACTTTAAGATTATTATTAGACAACACTGTTGTACTAGATGCTTCCCAAAAGCCTGAATATCCATATGTCAAACTATTCTTTTGAAGAAAATCAGCAAGTTCATGTTGTGAGGATACGGCTGGTACAAATGAAATAGGTTTTAAAGCAGTCAATATAAGAGTTATCATGAAAATTGTTATGCCATATCCTAGTTTAAATTTCTCATTTACTATTCTTATTGAATACATTTTTGTTGCTTTTATAAAACGAATTATGATTATTGAAAAAAGAACAGGAAGATATGCAAAATATCTCGCACTATTTATATCTACATTAATTGATGAAATTAAAAAAAGTAAGGAAACAATCAAAAAACCTAATCCTAAAATCACAATTATCATATCATATTTTTTTCTTTTCATGAAATTAATACAGTTTTTAATAATAATATAGAATCCAAATATTATCAATAAAATACGCATAAATATCCACAAACTCTCTATACTTAGCAGTGGCCTCTTTGTAAAATCAGCACTAAAAAGCCCCAGAACAGATTGGATATATATAGTCGCATTACCTGGTATTTCTTCAATGGAACTGAATGTCATATTCTCTAAATAGGAATTTTTATTAGCCCCTCCTAATGCGAAATACAGTTTATCTCCTATTGTGCCCATTATGGTACTCAATGCTACCAATAGAAGCACTCTTATATTTTGTTTCCTGTTATCTATCTTATTAGATATTAAGTTATACCCTGTAAAAAAGCATATTGGTAATATGCCAGCAAGCAGGATTATAGAATCCCCCATCACTCCAAAAGAGAAAAAAACTACTATTAAAATATAATAAATATTTTTTTTAATTATAGTCTTGTCAAAAACTTTAGCTATACATACACACCCCAAAAAAAGATATATAATAGTACCTGTATGGGCTCTTATCAGATTTGTAGTCAAAGGACTTGGAAGTCCACCAATTGCAAGAAACATTATAATATCATATATATTTAACCTCTTTTCATTCTCCCAGATCAATAATAATGAGGAAAAGGCTAATATTAAAAACATTAATGTTATTGCAATATAATACGCTGTCTCACTAATCCCACCAAAAGCAACTCCAATCATAAAGTAAATTAGATCAGTTGGAAAAAAAGATATCCCGGTTAATGTCCATTCTTTTAAAAAAAAATTACCAGAAATAATATCCGCACCCTCTAAGACAAGATTGGAAAAATCTGAATTAAGAGTAACTTTTATAAATAAAGTCCATATATATAAACAATATAATATTATAACAAAAACAATACTTATGCGCCTAATATACTTACCATCAATTTTAAAATTATTTTTCACATAAACTCCCATCTATTAATACTGTTATAAAATCTGACAACTATTATTCTTCTTACAGTATTTGAAACTGCAAATAGTAAAATTTATTCATTATTTTATTATCTCTTATATTGAACATATAGTCAACTATGACATACTTTTTCTAGATACTAGTTCTAATCACTTAAAGTCATTTCTTTGTTAAACGAAGGTACATAATTCTTTATCTTCAAACTTTAACATCTAGATAAATATTAAGTATCATTTCAACCTTTTTTCTAAATCCTCAGCAATTAAAACTTCATAATCTTTAGCGTCCTCACTAGTCTCAGCACTAATAGAAAGATACAATTTAAGCTTAGGCTCCGTACCTGACGGTCTTATTACAACCGAAGATTTCCCCTCAAGTATAAATTTCAGTACATCAGCTTTTGGTAAATCTATTAATTGTACATTCCCTCTTCTATCAGTGGTTGTTGATTTTTTATAATCGCTTACCATATCAACATCTCTACCACTGATACTCTGTGGAATATATTTCCTTAAATCCACCATAATTTGTTGCATTTTGCTAAAACCCTCAGCGCCTTCGTAGTTATAACTTCTAAGTGTATTAAGACAATATCCATATTTTTTATACAGTTCATTTAAAACATCCAACAAACTCTTCCCATAAAATTTATAATAAGCAAACATCTCACAAATTAGTAAAGAAGCATTTACAGCATCTTTATCCCGTACATAACTTCCTGATAAATAACCATAGCTTTCTTCAAATCCAAATATATATCGTGCAGCCTCACCTTTCTCTTCTAAAAACCCAATTTGCTCACCAATATATTTAAACCCTGTTAACACATCAATTACTTCTACACCATAATCTGCTGCAATTTGTGTAACCATATCTATAGTTACAATCGTTTTCACCAATACTGGATTTTCTGGCATAGTACCAAGTTCAATTCTTCGTTTACAGATATAATCGAAAAGTAGAAGACCCATCTCATTGCCACTTAGCAGAACATAACCATCATCGGCTTTCACTGCGGTGCCTACACGATCACAATCAGGATCGGTAGCTAGAAGAAGGTCACTACCTAAACGATCAGCATACTGGATTCCAAGTTCTAAAGTTTCTTTTATCTCTGGATTTGGGTATTGGCAGGTTGGAAAGTTTCCATCAGGATGTTTCTGCTCTTCCACAACAGTTATATTATCAAATCCATTCTCCCTCAATGCTCTAGTTACGCAATAAAGACCACTTCCATTCAAAGGAGTATATACAATAGAAAAATCTTTATTAATACCTTCTTTACACAAGGATTCTTTTGATACTGTATTAATATAAGCAGTAACAACTTCATCTCTGATATATAATATAATTCCATCCTTAACACCTTGATTAAATGGGATTTTTATAACATCACTAAAGATATCAAGGTTGTTAATCTCTAATAGTATTTCATTAGCTACATTTGTAGTTATTTGGCAACCATCTGCCCCATACACCTTATATCCATTGTATTGAGATGGATTATGACTTGCTGTAATCACAATACCCCCTGAACATTTTAAATGTCTTACTGCGAAAGAAAGTGCTGGAGTAGGCATTAATTGTGGATAAGTATATACTTGTATACCATTAGCTGCAAATACTTCTGCAGCTACCTTAACGAATTCTTCTGATTTTATCCTACTGTCATGTGCTATGGCTACTGATGGTTTTATAAAGTTCTTATTTAAATAGTTTGAAAAACCTTGAGTTGCTTTTGCTACCGTATAAATATTCATTCGATTTGTTCCTGCTCCAATAATTCCCCGAAGACCACCAGTACCAAATTCTAAATAACGGTAAAAGCGGTCAAAAATCGCATTATCATTATTTGAAATAGACTCTAACTCTAAAATTATATCAGGGTCATCCACTGCCATTTTAGACCATTTGCTCCAAAGTAATTTTGTCTGATCATTCATAAATTAAAGCTCCCCTCATCATGATTTTTCAGTTAACTTATTTCTCCAAAATTCTAAAGTTTCCTGTATTGTATTTTCTAACGAAATTTGAGGTCTCCACCCAACATCAATTTGTATTTTATTTATGTCTGCTTCAATAATAGGAATATCTACAGGTCTCAATTTAGACTTTTCTATTTTAACATCAATTTGCATAGTAGCATACGATAAAATGCAAGCTAGTATTTGCTGAATTTCTATAGCATTACCTGATCCCACATTGTATGTCTCACCAGAAACTCCGTTTTCCATCAACATTACATAAGCTCTCACAACGTCTCGAACATCTGTAAAATCTCTTTTAGCACTTAAATTCCCCACATTCAGTACAGGTATCCTTTGCCCTTGTTCAATCTCTGCGACCTGATTACAAAAATCAGCCACTACAAAACGAACATCTTGATTGGGTCCAATATGATTAAAGGCTCTGACCATAACGATTTCCATATTGTATGCCTTGGCGTAAAGACTCCCAATCATATTCTGACAAGCCTTAGTTACTGCATAGATATTCCCTGGTCTTAATACATTTCCTTCTACTACTGGTGTCTCTTTTGGAGTAATCATTCCATATTCTTCGCCAGAACCAATCAATAAAATTCTAGGTTTTAACACCAATCCTCTAACTGCATCTAATACATTCAAGCTACCCTTGATATTAACATCAATCGTAAGCCTGGGGTTATTCCAAGACAACGCTACCGAACTTTGGGCTGCTAGATGAAATATATAGTCAGGTTGTAACTGACTTAATAAGTTTGAAACAGCTTCCTGGTTTAGTATATCTAGATCATATACTGAAACTCCATGTTTGCTTATTTTTTCATGAGGCATTTTCGTAACATCAATAGACCATATGCAGTTTTTCTGAATATGGTCTATCAGATAATTACCTACAAAGCCTGATGCACCTATAATTAATGCTTTCTTCATAGTATCATCCTTTATTATTTTATATTAGATATCTCTATTTCTTGTTTTACTAATATGAGATCATTTTCAACCATTCTTTGAACAAGCTCTACAAAAGAAATTTCTCTCTTCCATCCTAACTTGTCCTCAGCTTTCGACGGATCACCTAACAATACCTCTACTTCTGCAGGACGAAAAAACTTAGGGTTAACTTTAACAATTGTCTTTCCAGTTCCTTTTTTAATACCAACCTCATCAACACCAGTGCCTTTCCATTCAATCTCTATACCAACATAAGAAAATGCCGTCTCAACAAATTCACGAACCGTTCTAGTTTCATTAGTAGCAATTACATAATCATCAACTTCTTTTTGCTGTAGCATTAACCACATCGCCATGACATAATCCTTGGAATGACCCCAGTCACGTTTTGCATCCATACTTCCTAGTTCTAAATGATCTAATACACCTAACTTAATTCTGGCTACTGCATCAGTGATCTTTCTGGTAACAAACTCAAGTCCACGCCTTTCACTTTCGTGGTTAAATAAAATACCACTACAAGCAAACATATTGTAACTCTCACGATAATTTTTTGTTATCCAATGACCATACACTTTTGCTACACCATATGGGCTTCTAGGATAAAACGGAGTCTTTTCAGTTTGAGGCATTTCTTGTACTTTGCCAAACATCTCACTAGTAGATGCTTGATAAAAATACGCTTCGGGCTTAATAGTTCTAATAGCTTCTAACATATTAGTTACTCCAATAGCATCAATTTCTGCTGTAGCTATTGGTTGTTCCCAACTGGTTCCAACAAATGATTGGGCTGCAAGATTATAAACCTCATCTGCCTGAGAAATCTTCATTGCATTAATAAGGGAAACCACATCTGTCATATCCGCATAGATAAAGTTTATCTTTTCCTTAATATGTTCCACGTTGCCGTAGTCAACAACACTTTTTCTTCTCACAATTCCATACACATTGTAAGCTTTTTCTAATAGTAGTTCTGCTAAATAAGAACCATCCTGACCTGTAACTCCTGTGATTAACGCATTTTTCATCATAATTTTTTCTCCCTCGTATTATTAAAATTAGATATATTCATTTCTATTACAAATTTTCAAATTCTCAAGGACCTTTTTAATATCTCCAGCACTATCTTTTGCACATATTAACATTGCATCAGGAGCATCCACAATAATCAAATTCTCAAGTCCAACAGTCGCAATTAATTTGTTCTCACCTTGAATAATACAATTTTGTGTATTAACTGTAATAATATTGCCATTCACAACATTACCAAACTCATTGGATTTCTTAATACGTTCTACAGCCAGCCAGGATCCTACATCATCCCATCCAAATGTACCTGGTAAAATAAAAATATTTTCAGCTTTTTCCATAATTCCATAATCTATAGATTTAGAAGGCATATTTATAAATTCACTTTCTAAAATCTGAAGTTCATTTTCTGTTTGAATAGCATTCTGAATTCTAACTAATCCTTCATATGTTTCAGGCATGTATACTTGAATATTTTTTAAAATTGATGAAACCTTCCATACAAACATACCACTATTCCATAAATACTCTTCTGATGCCAGATATTCCTTTGCCACATCTATTGTAGGTTTTTCAACAAAACGATCAACTAGATAAGCTCTGCCTTTTACCTCATGCGAATTAAACTTTACATACCCATAACCTGTTTCTGGGTAATCTGGCGTTATACCAATTGTTACCAAATTAGTATTCGACTCTGCCACCTCACAGGCATCCTTCAAAGTATTTAAGAACATTCCTGTAAATTTTATAAGATGGTCAGATGGTAAAACTACCATTAATGCATCTTCATATTTCTTTTTTATATGTACTGCGCCAAGACCAATACAGGGTGCTGTATTTCTGCCTACTGGTTCACACAGAATATTACTAATAGGTAGTTTAGGAAGTTGCTCAATTACGAGATTCTTATATTCTAGATTAGTAACTATATAAATGTCTTCTATTTTTACTAAAGGCAGTATACGTTCTACAGTTAACTGAACCATTGTTTTTCCATCATCTGTTAAAGATAGAAACTGTTTAGGTAAATGTTTACGACTTTTAGGCCAAAAACGCTCTCCTCGTCCACCTGCCATTATCAATGCTGTAACTATCATAATTTAAATTCCTTTCTTTTGTATGTATTGATGATAAAATAACTACAAGATACTATATGCTAATGTACGTGATAACTCTATTGTTTCAGAGGATGTATATGTATTGCTTACATCCTCATTATTTTGAATTTTTTCTAAAATTCTTTCGCTTAGATTGTGACTAATATTACTTAAAATAAAATCTGCATATTCCTTTCCAATAGTTTTAATATTCAAAAATTTCTCTGCATATTTACGTGCATTAGATTCAATAAGTTTCCGTTTTTCACCATTTCCAATTATTTCATTGAAAGCTTGATAAATAGCACTTATTTCTTCATATTCTGTCATTTCAATTACAGATGGCAATTTAATGCAGCACTCATCTGGGATTTCATCAAAACTACCAACTCTATTAACTAGAACACACTTTCCCTTTGCCAAAGTCCTCATTAATGTACCACTTGTTTCTCCGTTATAAGGATATCGCAAGTTTACACAAACATCTACTAAATCCATATATTTAGTAAATTCTTCGAGTTCAATATAACCTGTAACCTTTATTTTATCCTTTAAGTTATACTTATTAACTAATTCATTAAAATCATCTTCCAAATTAGCATTTAGTTTGCCCACAAAAATATATGTTACATTATCATATTCTTTACTCAATTGAGCAAAAGCCTTCAAGGTTGGCAATATTCTCTTTGTCTCATGTATATGACCAAAAGACCCTATGACAATAGTATCTTCTTTTAATCCATAATTAAATTTTTCTTTTTCAATTGATACTATTTTTTCAATATTAGCATAATGTCTTATTGTTTTAATATTGCGACCAATATTTCTTTCTAATAATTTCTCCCTTGCTTCATCAGTATGAACAATAATTTTTTTAGAATAATTTGCTACATATCCATTTAATTCAAATTCATGAATGTTTACTTTTTTAGTTCCATTTTTTAAACCGTCAATATACTCTTTTGTTTCATCATAAGAAAAATCTTCTAAGAAATATTTAATATATTCATTTAAATTATTTGATTGTTTAAACAATGTAATATAATGAATTAATAAGTGTAAGTTATAATCATGTAGCACTAATATGCCTGAATAAGTATGGATATATTTTTGCATATATTCATGATATTCTGAATTCCCCATTTGATAAATTACATCAATATACAAATTTCTATTCTTTACAAATTTTTCATGATAGTATACGTTTATATTGCTTTTCAAGTTACAATTGTGGTTATAATTATCATCTATATACACATCTATATTAAAATAGTCACTTAATTCATTTAATATATCAACACTATAATCAGATATACCTGACTGAATTGGTGGCAAAGGTGAAAAAAATGCAACTGTTTTCTTCTCATTCACCTCATTCATTATATCAGTTGAAACCAAAGACTCAAAACATTCTATAGTTTTCTTTGCAACTACTTCCCATTGAAATTTTTTTAATTGTTCCCCCCCTTTCATTACTAGCTGCGATAAATCAGCCTCCGTTAGGGCATATATCAAACCACGTGTAATATCTTTAACGCTATAAGGATCCACAAGTACCGCTGCTCCCCCTGCAATTTCACCTAAACTCGAATTATTTGAAGTCAATACAGGAGTTCCGCAAGCCCATGCTTCCACTATTGGTAATCCAAATCCTTCGTATTGTGACGGGAATGCCATTAAAGTTGCTAAGTTGTAAAGCTGTAGTAACTCCTCTGTAGACACAAAATTAGTAAGTATAACGCGCCCATTAACATTATGTTTATTTATTATTCCATTATACATTTCTACTGCCTGTGGTGACAGCTTACATACAATTACTAATTGATAATCTTTAATGAGAATTTTTGGCATTTGAGAATATGCGATAATTAAGGCTTTAATGTTCTTTCGATCATCATCACCTCCTGTACACATAATATATTTACTATTAATTTGAAATTTGCAAAACAACTCTTTTTTTGAACTCATTGACACTTCGATTTGTTTATATGATTTACTAACTGCACCATATATAACATCAATACTATTACCATCAAAATTTAAATATTTAATTAAATCCTCCTTGACGCTATGTGAAATAACTAATAATTTATCAGCCCATCTAAGTATCTCTATTGATTTCATGTATCTTTGATTGAAGTAGTCATTGGCCAAATATTTTTCTTTAAAGATATAAGGTATAATATCATAAACTGTTATAACTACCTTGATATTTTCAAACCATTCTTTCTGATAATTGACATAATTCACTTCAAATGGAGATGTAAAATAAAAAATATCTATACTATTATTCTTTATATACCTCTTTACGATATCCCCAACAATGTCCTGATATTCTACATTGTTTATAAGAAAATTGTTTTTCCCACAGTAAAAATAAGTTTCCTGCAATTCACTTTCACTTGAAACATAATCTCTTAAATGAAAATCTTCGAATAAGTTAAAAAAGAAATAATTATTTTGAGTATCTGAATCAATCATAGTTATAAATTGATCCATAGTATAATTACCAATTCCACGATTTTTACTTCCCAATCCAAGTATAGCAGTAGCATCAAATGCAATATTCATTTTTAATAGCTCTCCTTATCTATTTGTTTTTTATCAATAAATATTGAATTAATTCCTGTAAACGCATACTCTATATAGTCAATGCTATCCATATATTCTAAAATTTCTTGATTTTTTTCTCCAAAAACCAAAAAAGGATAGTATTCAATCATTTCTATAATAATAATTAATGGACGATATTTGGTAAAATCAATGGAGTTTAGTATTTCTATCTCTTTTCCCTCAATATCAATGTTCAAAAGTGTAGGTACATTGCCCATATGCATTTCTATAATATCATTAACAGTAATTGACTGTACCTTAATAACATCTGTGATTTTTAGTGCTGGATTTCTAGTCACTGATTCCTCAGCAGACTTTTTGTCTAATGTTGACAATCCGTCGCCGCTGATTATATAAAAATCCAGATAATGTCCGCTTTGATCCGCTATACATTTATTTAAAATAATATCATCCGGTCTATAGTACTCCAACTCATCAATTAGTGTGGGATTAGCTTCCACTAAAACACCCCTTGCACCTTTTTCATACAATATATAAGTATTACTAATTTCTTTTGCATGATTAGCTCCTAAATCCAAATAAGTGCATGAATCATAGCGTCTTCCTAATGCTGTTAGAATAAATAATATTATTGAGTCCTCTCCTGCTTGAGAAGTTGTTAAATTTACTCCAAAGTTATCCCTAAATTTAATTATTTCATCTAAATGCATTATCTTATCATTTGAAAAACTAATTTTCTCTTTTAACAAGCCAACTTGCTTCTTCAAATGATTATTATTCACTTCAACTTGCATAATGATTTCATTAAGTTTATCAGTTTTATCTGCTCTAAGGATTTTTTCCTCAAGCTCTACTACTCGAGACATCAATGTATTTTTCAATGCCTCATTTTCATTAGTACTTTCTTCCAACTCTACAACCCTAGACATCAACATATTCTCTAACTCAGTTAATCTTCCGATTGTTGGAATTACTGATTTGTTAAACTCTGATTGTTGAGTGCAAAGGGGATCAATATACCAAAATATCAACTTTCTGATAACCTTTTTAATAAAAATAATAATTTTACCCAAAAACCCTGTTCGGCTTTTTATTGTTTTATATGAAACAATATCATTTGATCTACTCATGAGGTTAATATTTTGATTTATTTCTCTAAAATACTTAGAATATGCTTCATCTTGAGTACTGGAATTAACTTCTTCCTCAAATCTTATCCCTTTTCTTGATGATAGTAATTTATTAAAAATAACCTTTTCTTCTATGCTTTTACTATTTTTCTTATCTATCTTCATAAAACCTCCCACTTATGTTTGATGGAAAAAAATCCAACACTTCTATCTGTTGAAATCACATCAAAATAACAATAGCTTCTATAAAAATCCATTGGTGTATTATCTCGATCTACAATTGCAACATTCAAGCTATATCGGCCTTCAAGTAGTGTTACTTCCTCGATAATAAATTTGACGACTCCACTCATTTTTGTATGTGGTATTTTAATTTTATCGATTTTAGTGTTATTACCAATCAAACATACACCTTCTAATGAATAAATTCCCATACCAAAAATATATTCATCTAAAGGCTTATCAACTTCGTAATTTATTTCTATTGAAGCACTCTCCCCATTTTTGAGAATATTAGTCTTTTCTCCTAAACTATTTATTATACATGCCTTTTTTATAGTAATATACTTTAAACCAAAATGATTAGAGTTATAATCATCGGTTTCTACACTGTTAGCTTCTATAATACTAGATTTATTTTCATTTTCCTTTTTTGGTTTACCCTTAACATCAACAGATAATCCTTTTTGTGCTTCATTTTTTTTAATCTCACTTGTCAATTTTCTTTCTGCTTTCAAAATAGACTCGATTTTTTTCCCATTCATGAACTGTAAATATTTATCAATAACTACTGGTGCCTTGTCATTAGAAACAATCACCCCTTCGCTTATCCAAATAGCCCTATCACAAAATCTTTCTATTGTTCCAGTATCATGAGATACTATGACTATTGTTGTTCCCTTTGCCTTAATTTCACGTAATTTATTAAAACATTTTGCCTGAAAATTAGCATCTCCTACAGCTAATATCTCGTCGATTAATAAAATATCAGCATCTACATTTATTGCAACTGCAAATGCTAGTCTCATATACATACCTGAGGAATATGTTCTTACTGGATTATCTATGAATTCCTCTAATTCTGAAAAAGCGATAATATTATCTAATCTTGAGTCAATCTCTTTTCTAGCTAAACCAAATATTGATGCATTTATATAAATATTCTGGCGACCACTCATATCGGGATGAAAACCAGCACCCAATTCTAATAGACTTGATACTCGTCCTTTCATTTCTATTGTACCAGAATCTGGATAAATGATTTTTGTTAACAGCTTCAATGTGGTACTCTTCCCACATCCATTTTCTCCAATGAGACCTATGGCCTCTCCCTTATCCACGCTAAAATTGATGTTTTTTAATACTTCACGTTCCTCATGCCTACGCCTTTTACTAAAAAGAGTTAGTTCTTTCAATGTATGACCTTTATCATAATACACTTTAAACTTCTTTTTAATATTCCTAACTTCTATTACTTTTTCTGAATTCATTATAACCCCTCCACAAAACGACGCTTTAGTTTCGAAAATGTTAACATACCAATAACAAGTAATACCACACCCAGTATACTTGCTTGTAATAAAGTTTCCATCTTAGGCACTTGTTTATAATATAAAATATCTCTATAAGAAATAATTATTGGGGTCATTGGATTTAAATTAAAAACATATCTTAACTTCTCAGGCACTGCTTCTAAAGGATACATAATTGGGGTCAAAAACTGCCAAGCCATTACAATAATACCCAAAATATATTCCACATCTCTTAAATAAACAGTAATTGCTGATGATATGAATGCCACACCTAATGCCAATATATATTCTATAAGCATAATAATAGGTAAGTACAATAAAGCCATAAAATTTACGCCTCTTCCTGATACAAGTAAAACAAAAAAGATAACTACAAAACTAAGTAACATATTAACAAATTGAGTTGTAACAAATGCAATTGGTAGCACTTCCCTAGGGAAATATATTTTTTTAACCATATCCTGTTGAGCTAAAATACAACTCGCCCCTCCAGAAATAGATGTACTAAAAAATATCCAGGGAATCAGTGCAACAAACAAAAATAAATAAAAATCCTCAATATTACTACGCATAATCACAGAAAAAACCATTGTATAAACTCCAAGTTGTAACAGCGGATTAATAAATGTCCACAAAAAACCTAATGCCGACCCCTTATATCTTCCTTTTAAATCTCGCCTGACTAAGCTAAATATCATCTCTCTATACATGTAAATCTCTTTAATAGTAGTTATCATGTTTAAATTAAACCTCTCAAAGTATTTTTTCTTTTCATAATAGTCTCTACCTACTTTATTAGTTACTATTCCTTAAAGTTAGTTAGTTAGTTAGTTAGTTAATCCTTTACCTTAATTCCCCTATAAAGTTCTTCAAAAACTGTGTGAATGTTTCATTTATAATTTCACTAGAAAAATCTTTTAGTTTATGTTTTTGTTTGATGACAATGTTTTCTCGAACTTGGGGATTAGTAAGAATATAATTTATCATCTCTGCCACTACTTCTGGATCTTTTTTTTGTATAAGTATTCCACCCTCACCTAAGGTTTCTGCAATAGCCGAACTATTGTATGCAATAATAGGTATACTAAAATACATGGCTTCCACTAATGGTACACAGAATCCCTCATGTTCACTCATACACACAAAAATATCCGCCAGCCTATAATAAGCAAGTACCTCATCAAACTTTATATGTCCCGTAAAGTACACGTCCTTTAACCCCAAACCTTCTACATATGCAATCAGTTTAGTGTAATAATCTTCCATTCCCGAATAGGAACCCACAAGAAATAATCGAGATTTAGAATTTATATATTTCTTATAATAATAGAAACTTTCTATAATATCTTCTTGCTTTTTATTAGGTGTAATTCGCCCAGTAAAGAGGATGTTCACATAATCTGCATCTTGATATTGATTCATTATTTTTTGTCTTGGCTTTTGATCATAATCAGCAAATGGAATTAGAATGGGTAGAACATCAATTGGGCATTTGTAATTCATTTTGATTAGATTTTGTTTATTAAAATTAGAGTCGGTGAGACAATAATTCACCTTATCGGCTAAATAGTAAGCTCCTTTAACTCCTTCTTCACATAATGCCTTAACAACATTACTGTATTCCAAAAAAAAGTGAGGTGGTGTAATATTGTGGTAGAATATTATTTTTCTACATTCATATTCTACCACTGAATAATTTAATTCAGAACCTATTGCAAGATGGTAAATTATTATATCATCCATATTTACATTTTTCAACCTATTAATATGTCTAGCTGTACCCATTGGTAATCTTGAATCTATATTCTCTGCATAGATTGCAGTTTTATAGCCCATTTTTTTTATTGCTTTTTTTAATGCAATAGTATCATTGCCAATTGCATCACCATAAGAAATTGTGGGCAATAGTTGAATAATTCTCATTACTTATGCCCGCCTCCTTTTATTACTCTTTCTAATTTTTCACATCTTTTATTTGTTTTTTCCAACTCTTCTTCCAACAATTTAATTGCCTTACTAGCTGCTTCCAATTCTTTTTTTTCTTGTCCAACAAATATTCCCAACTGATTAACACATTTTATTATACTTTTATTAAATTCAGTCTGTCCCAATGACATGGGCACTAATAAAAAACTTATCGCCTTGTGTATTACTTTTTTGCTAAAAGCAATCATCCCCCCATTAGAAACAGGACGGTTAAATCGTACCTCGCAATTTCTATTGGCATGTTGCAAAGAGTGAACAAATTCCATATCGTTAAATAACTCATTAAATTTGCTAATTTTCAAAAAGTGGATTTGAATATCAGCAAACCTCAAATTATTTTTTGTATATCCTCTATCTTTAATATTGTTATGAATTTCCTGCATAATTTGATCTAGGTTAATCTCCCCCATTTGATCTGACATATTCTATCCTCCCTTCTTGCTCAATATAAAATATTATACTAAAACACAATATATCCTTAAACAATGGTGATTTTTCATTAAAATCAGTAAAGTACATAATCTTTTACTCCTCCAAAAGTATAATTAGAATTTTCGACCTTCTCTTCTGCAACCACTAAATTATTAAATCATAATCTATAGTTGTTGCTTTTATTTTCACCTCTGGAGTTATATGAAAACTGAAAATAAGTGTAAAATCTTCTTTCAGCCTAATAAAAGCGATTATGAGACAACAAATATCTTTTGTATTTTCCAACATAAATAGATATTTTTTAATATTTCTCCTTTTTAAATATCTAGTTCTAGTTTATAAAAAACCTCTTCTAAAACTTTAGACGAGCTTTCCCAAGTGAATTCGCTGGCTTGTTGTTTCCCTTTCCTTGATAAAGTAAGACATAACTCCGAATCCTTTAATAAAACAAATATAGCCTCACAAAGTTCCTCTACAGAATAAGGATCAACCAAAATCCCAGCATCTCCAACTACCTCAGGCATAGAAGCAGCATTAGAAGAAATCACTGGTGTACCACATGCCATCGCCTCAATCAATGGAGTCCCGAAGCCTTCATAAAGTGAAGGAAAAAGAAATGCCTTTGCTCCCGAAATTAACAAAGGAGAATCTGCCTCATCAATATAACCAGTAAATATGATGCTATCCCTCATTTCAAGCCTCTCTACACTCTCATATATAGAATCACATAACCACCCTCTGCCACCTGCCAGAACTAATTGCGGTACTTCTTTATATCTATTTTTTAATAATGCATACGCATCAATAATACGTTGAATGTTTTTTCTCGGTTCTATTGTTCCCAAGTACAAGAAATATTCATTTACAATCCCATATTTAGATTTTATTAAATCAACCTCGTCCTTAACATATCCAGAGTGAAATAAATTATGATCCACCCCATTATGCATAACAACAATCTTATCCTCCGCAACATGCAAATATTTTATTATCTCACGTTTACTAAATTCAGATACTGTAACAATAACATCTGCTCGCTTGCAAGATTTTTCCAACGTCAAATTAAGCCAATGCCTTGTCTTAGCTCGAACTGTTTCTGGACAAGCCAAATGAGCCATATCATGAACAACTACTATCTTTTTTCCTTTTACACCTGGGGGAACAATATAATTAAAAAACAATGTTATTTGACAATCCCTCCCAAAAAACCAATGATAAGGCAACGGAATAATAGGCCAGATAAGTTTATAAAGAACATCATGAAACCAGCTACAAGGCTTAAGCTTTGCTCCTAATTCCTGATATACATCCATAGCTGACAATTGATCCTGAGAGTAATGTGCTGAAAAATAGTTTAATTGATATTCAAATTCTTTCTTATTTGCCAAAGTCTTTATTAAATTATCAGCACACCAACCAATTCCTGTCTTATTTCCTTTCAAAAAGAGTTGAGCATCAAATCCTATCTTCTCCACATATCTCCTATCATCAACCTAAGATTTGAGTAAGTCTTCATAAACCAGCTTTAAATTATTGATTAGAATCTGCTGAGTATATTTTTCCTCTACTCTTTTCCTAGCATCTTTTCCCATTTTTTTTCTCTCATAAGGATGTGTTGCCATCCAGTCTAAAGCATTGCTTAAACTTCTGCTATCACCTGGTTCTACAGTCAAACCAGTTATATCATGTATACTTACTTCAGGAACACCACTCATAAGATTGGTATTGATTACTGGAATTCCATAAGCCATGGCCTCCAATTGTACCAATGCAAAAGCTTCACTGCGTTCAACAGAAGGCAAAACAAAAACATCTGTTGTCTCAAAATTTCCTCTAATTTCATTATTTGAAACTTGTCCCAAAAAAGAAACTTGATCTTCAATTCCCAACTCTAAACATTGTAATTTTAATTTTTTTTCTAAGGGTCCGTTTCCGATTATTGTCAGATGAACCTTTTCTGTCATACCTGCAATAGCATCCAATAAAACAGAACATCCTTTATAATACACCAGCCTACCAATAAATAAAACTTGTATGTGGGTAGTATTCTCTTTACTTACAATCTTTTGAATATATTTTTGTCCATCTTCCAAAATAGTATTATCAACTGCAAAAGGAACCACCTTACATTTCTTTAAATATGGTTTCAAGTATTTTGACCCTTTTGCAATGCCCTTTGCCCCAATAAGTATAAGATCAGCTCGTTTTAAAAAGAGACTCATAACTGGTTTATAAAACAGCATCCACTTTTTCTGTTTTACAACATCACTATGCCAAAACACAACAACTTTTCCACTATATCCAGATAAAAGACATGCCAAATCTGCCAATGGGAACGGCATATGAAGGTGTACAATATCAGCCTCTTTTGCCATCTTCCTAAATTTAAAAATAAATTCAAGAGAAATTGGAACAGAAGCAATTACCCCTAGACTTCCAGCCCTGTAAACCTCAACACCATTAACAAAATCCAAATACCCTTTTCCCTTTTTTTGACACACCAGAACTTTCACATCCATACTGTCATTTAAACCCTCGGAAATCTGCTGTAAAGTTTTTTCAATCCCTCCAACTTCAGGGTAATAAAGTTTGTTGACCTGCAATATCTTTATTTTTTCCATATATGTTCCTCTAAAGTGGCTGCAATCTGACCTTCTGGTACACCTTCTGTACTTTCTTTCATAAACAGTACTTTAATGGTCATAAAAATCAATTTAATATCCAACCAAAATGAGTAATTTTCAATATACATCAAATCCAGCTTAAGCTTATCATATGGTGTTGTATTATATTTGCCATAAATTTGAGCATAACCAGTTAAGCCGCCTTTTACTTTCAGTCTATAGTCAAATTCTGGCATATACTTTTTGTAATCCTCTGCAATTTGTGGTCTCTCAGGTCTTGGACCCACAAGGGACATATCACCCCTCAAAATATTAAAAAACTGTGGTAATTCATCCAGCCTTGTTCTACGTATCACCCTTCCTATAGGTGTTACACGTACATCACTTTCTGCAGCCAGTCTTGCCACTCCATCTTTTTCGGCATCTTTCACCATACTGCGAAATTTGTATACACAGAATTCTTTCCCTTCCATAGTTAAACGAATCTGTTTATGTATGATAGGATCACCATCATAAAGTTTTACCGCCAATGCAGTCAATACCATTATTGGAAATGTAATGATAATTCCAACTAATGATAGCACAATGTCAGTGGTTCTCTTTAACAATTTCTGTTCAAAAGTGAAACCATTATTTCTCATTAACAGTAAGGGGGAATCAAACAAATGAATATCATCTGCTCCTCTAAGTATAATATCCGACACCTTGGGAAGAGTATACGCTCGAATAGATTTACCAAAACAATATTTTAAGATCTGATTTCTATCCTGTGAAGGAATATCTCCAATAATAACTGCATCATATTGATCAATTTTAGAATATATCTGATTCAATCCCAAGGCAATATTTACCATTTCACATATTTTATATTTATCTCCTCTAGTACTGATTTTATCTTTCAGTCCAAATGCTGAACGTTCTCCAAATACCAATACCATTCTCTTAGGCGGAAACATTTTTGTATAAAACCAAGTAAAAGATACTGCCCAAACAACAATGATTACAATCTGTACAACAAACATAATTGCCAATGGCATAACATTAACAAAATGTCTGTCCAACAAACAAATTTGAAGATACGTAATGCCATTTACACATACTGCAGCTAATATCTGAGAATAAACCACATCGAGTTTTCTTAAATATCCAATTTTAAACCCTCCGTAAATTTTAGAGAAAAAACAAATTAATATTCCGTATAAAGCTACCATTAGCCAATTACCTTTTCTAAAAAAAGGAAGCTCAATATTATGATTATAATATTGTGTCCATATGACCCAGTAAATAGACATTTCAGCACCAATCATTATTAAAATATATAAAAATTTTATCATTCGCTTATATTGTTCGTATTTTTTCACTTTGCAACTTCCTATACTTATTTGTTATGGATTCTCAGCTTCTATTTTGTATATTATACTCCTATTCTCACAGAAAATAGCAACTCTAAAGTACACTTATAATAGATAAAATTATATCGCTCCAATTTATTTGCTATCCCCAAAAATTCAGTTTATTTATCAATTAATCGTTTCATTTCTGCAAAACCCAACCCCAACCATAATCAAAGTTATAACCATAGGTACAATAACAGGTGAACCTATATTTACAACAGCCTGTACCGAATATGAAAGTACCGCAAATACAATAGCAAACACATGTGGTGAATTTTCAGCTTTCTTAATCATAAAGAGAAGAGAACTCCCCACAAAAGACAAATAACACAATACTCCCATAATACCAGTAGTGATTAAATATTGCAAGTATTCATTATGAGCATTTTCAAACCTCACCCCATATGTCTCTTTCATTATTCCACTATAATTTTTCGACATCAAGATTCCAAAGGTATCCGGACCAGAACCAAAAATCTTTCTTGGAATAGAAAATTCTTTAAAGAGTTCAACTGCGCTTTTCCAAATGAATCCTCGGTTAGTTCCCCAACTATCATTAAATACTAGATACTCAGACAAAGCTCCCCCTTCCCATCTTGTATCGAAGTTTGCTTTATAGATCAAATAACCAATTCCTATCATTGTTGCCACTATTACTAATGCCCAAAATACCCTTAACCATATAGTAACGGATTCTTCTATTTTATGCTTGAATATTTTAGTACAAAAATATAACAAAACTATTAATAATAATGTTCCAATTAAAATCAACGTAAAATACTTTGATTCAGATACATAATTAAAAATACTTTGAATCCCTATGACACGATCTCCATATAAGTCATTAATAAATTTAATAATCTTTATGGTAGCTAAAAAAGAAAATACCAAAACAAAATAACGTTTCACTCCTGTCCAACTTTTAAACAAATAAAGAGGTGCAAAGCCAAACAGGGTCAATAAACTCAAAAAAGTATTATCACTGTTCCCCATGGTAATAGAAGCGAATCCAACCATTACAACAACATAATAATATATAATTTTTTTCAAATCCTTAGCAGTAGCAAACAAAATAAATGCCACACTAATGACTAGTCCAACATAAGCAGTATAAAAATTAATATTTCCAATAGTAGATGTAAAAATCGGTTTTTGATTAACAGAAAGATTCGCCTTAAAGCCCAACAAGTCCAACTGAAAATAATCAGTGATACCAAATAAGCAAACTAATAATCCTGTAAATAGGAAAGCATTAAGAAAATTCTCTTTATATTTAAGATTTCTAGAAATAATAAAGTATGAGGCTCCATAAAACAATAATAATAATAATCCAATATTCCTTCCAGCACTTCCTAAGAAAGCCTTCAGAATATAATCTGACTGTAAGGTTGAAATAGTTGCAACAATTAAAAATACAACCATACAAATGTCTGGCACCAATAAAGAACGAAACCACTCACTAAATTTTGTATTTTTCATGTAATGAATTGTAGTCTGTCTTCGATTCAGTACTATATACAAACACGCGAGAGTAACTAATATACCCACTGCAAAACAATAAAAATTATATTTAGCCTTTTCTATATCAAAATAATAATTATGATAATAAAGTGGGAAAACACATAAAATAGCATAAGCAAATAAGGCGGAAATTTTATTTAAAAATTTAGATTCTTGCACATATTTAGATTTATCAGATATCATATTTTCACATAAGTACTAATCATGTACTCTTTGTCCTTCCTCAAGTATTAAATTATCTAAAAATATCTGTTCTTTTTTTGAGAGAATAGCTTCTTCTAACAAATCGGGGCGTCTCTCTAAAGTCCTGACAATAGACTGCTCCCTACGCCATTTTTCAATATTGGCATGATGCCCAGACAACAAAACATCTGGAACTTTCATCTCCATAAAGGTCTCTGGTCTAGTATATTGAGGGTATTCTAATAAGTTATCATGAAAAGATTCAAACTCTCCAGAAACTTTATTGCTTAAAACCCCTGGCACCAACCTGGAGATACAGTCAATCATAACCATAGAAGGAAGTTCGCCTCCTGTCAACACATAATCTCCGATAGAAATATAATCAGTAACCACCAGTTCAAGCACTCTCTCATCAATTCCTTCATAATGTCCACATAAAAACACCAATTCTTCTTCACATGAAAGTTCTCTGGCAATATCCTGATTAAATACCTTACCCTGAGGTGTCAAATAGATCACCCTAGGTTTTTTCGTCATATGTTTTACAACCTCTGTATAAGCATCATAAATTGGTGCTGGCTGCATCACCATGCCAGCTCCCCCACCATAGGGATAATCATCAATATGTTTGTGTTTATTGTCCGAGTAGTCTCTTATATTAATAGCATCAATGGATAACAACCCTTTTTCTACAGCCCTGCCTATTATACTAGTTTTTAATCCATCTAGAACCATATCTGGAAATAAAGTCAGAATGTGAAAATTCATCAATCAAACAATCCCTCCATAATATGAACCAAAATCTTGTTCTGTTCCATATCTATATCTAATACACATTCTTTTATTGCCGGTAATAAAAATTCTGTACCATGATTATCTTTTACTATATAAACATCATTGGCACCAGTTTGTAGAATATCGTCCAGTACACCTAAGGTATTACCTTCATCCGTAATTACTTGGAAACCAATAAGATCGGCAATAAAATACTCATCCTTTTCCAGTTTTACTGCATGTTCTCTGGTTATTAACAAATCTTTGCCCTTATATTTTTCAATATCATTAATATCATCAAATCCCTTAAACTTTATAATAGCCATTTTTTTAAAGAATTTTACTCCTTCAATCTCTAGAGTGATCTGGGTTTCTCCAAGATCTAATATTACTTCCTTTAACTTCTTAAATCTATTTACATCATCTGTAGTGGGAAATACTTTTACTTCTCCATGAATACCATGGGTAGAAGCAATCACACCTACTCGAAAAATATCTATCATATGTCATTCTCCTCGTTATGAAACGATTGTTTTTACACAAAACCGCCTTCCCTGGTGAGTTGGCGGTCTTTTACAAAATTCAGGTAAAACCCAAATTCTATTGTTGTATTTCTAAATTAACTTTAATATCTTCTATGGAAGCTGCTGCTTTTACAAGGGTACGTATTGCTTTTGCAATACGACCTTGCTTACCAATTACTTTTCCCATATCTGATGAAGCAACTTTAAGCTCAATAACAGTGGTGTTATCTTTGATAGCTTCAGTTACTACCACTTCATCAGGGAATTCAACCAATGATTTGACAATTACTTCAACTAATTCTTTCATAATTAATCACCTTCTTATTTTTCGATACCAGCAATCTTTAAAAGTTTGCCCACAGTATCTGTTGGTTGAGCGCCTGTTGAAAGCCATTTTTTTGCTGATTCTTCATTGATCTTAATTACACTTGGATTAGGATTAGGATCATAATAGCCGATTTCTTCAATAAATTTGCCATCTCTAGGAGATCTGGAATCTGCAACTACTATTCTATAGAAAGGAGCTTTCTTCTGTCCCATTCTCTTTAATCTTATTTTTACTGCCATGTCAATTTCACCTCCTTGAATTTTTTCATAACTTCATTATATATTAAAAAGGAAGTTTAAACTTACCCTTTTTACCTTGTTTACCACCCATCATTCCGGGTAGTTGTTTCATCATCTTTTTCATCTGATCAAACTGTTTGACGATTCGGTTTACTTCACTGATATCAACACCTGCACCTCTGGCAATTCTGTGTTTTCTAGAAAGATTGATAAGATCTGGATTGGCTCGTTCCTTAGCAGTCATAGAGTATATAATTGCCTCAACACGGTCCATTGCCTTATCATCTACTGCATCAGCTGCACCTTTCATATTCCCCATACCTGGCATCATTCCTAAGATACTGGCCATTCCGCCCATATTCTTAATCTGTTTTAACTGGTCTAGGAAATCGTTGTAATCAAATTCCGCTTTGCGAATTTTTTTCTCTAATTCTTTGGCTTTTTCATCATCTACTTCTAATTGGGCTTTCTCAATTAAGGATAAAATATCACCCATTCCAAGGATTCTTGATGCCATTCTATCTGGATAAAACTGTTCCAAATCCGAAAGTTTCTCTCCCATACCTATGTATAAAATAGGTCTCCCTGTTACAGAACGTATGGAGAGTGCTGCACCACCTCTGGTATCACCATCTAACTTAGTTAAAATAACTCCATCAATACCGATTTTGTCATGAAACATTCCAGCAACATTAACAGCATCCTGTCCTGTCATGGCATCCACCACTAAAATTGTCTGATCTACAGTAACTGCTGCTTTGATTGCCACCAATTCATCCATCATGGTTTCATCTATGTGCAGACGACCTGCTGTATCCAAAATCACAACATTATTGCCATTCTTAGATGCGTGTTCCATTGCTGCTTTTGCAATGTCTACAGGGCTATTCTTATCCCCCATAGAAAACACCGGAACACCTTGCTTTTCTCCATTAATTTGGAGTTGTTGAATTGCTGCAGGGCGGTAAATATCACAAGCAACTAAGAGGGGCTTTCTGCCTTTGGTCTTAAGTTTACCTGCTATCTTAGCTGTAGTTGTTGTCTTACCTGCACCTTGAAGACCAGCCATTAAAATTACAGTAATTTCATTTCCAGGCTTTAAGGCTATCTCGGTGGTTTCAGAACCCATAAGGGTGACTAGCTCTTCATTTACAATCTTTATAACCATCTGGCCAGGTGTCAAGCTATTCATTACATCTTGTCCAACTGCTCTCTCCTGTACAGCACTAATAAATTGTTTTACAACTTTGAAGCTTACATCCGCTTCTAAAAGCGCCATCTTAACTTCCTTCAGTGCTGTTTTCACATCAGCTTCTGATAGACGACCTTTTCCTCTTAAGTTTTTAAAAACATTTTGCAGTTTTTCTGATAAGCTCTCAAAAGCCATTAAAAACCCCTCCTAAACAATCTCAAAGTGTACTTATTTCGCTGGATATGAGTTCTACCTGATGGAGAAACTCCATATTACCAGTATCCATGTATTTTTTAGTTAAAGAGTGGATTTCAACCACCATTTGTTTTGTTTTCAAAAATTTATCCACCAGTTGAAGTTTTTCTTCATAGTCATATAAAAGCTTGTTGCACCGTTTAATCAAATCATGTACGCCTTGTCGGCTGATTCCTTGTTCTTGTGCGACTTCACTTAAAGATAAATCATGAAAGACTACATCTTCATAAATCTTCTTCTGATGGTCTGTTAACAATTCGCCATAGAAGTCATACAATAACGTCTGTTCCACTATCTTTTCCATTGTTATCACCTAGGCTATCATACACTAGCAAGCAGATGCTGTCAAGTGTTTTTTCTTGACGGCATCTGCATTTAAACACATATTTGAAAAGACCATGTACATCTGGGTTATTGAATAAGTTGTTTTTTGTCTCACATACTATAAGTAGCTTTTGAATGCACCAGTTTCGGGCGATATCCATTACTTTCTAGTGCATCTACAATAGATGCCTTATGTTCAGTCCCATAAGCTTCAATTGTAATCCGAAGTTCCACTGTAGCACTACGATTAATACTTACAAACTGATTGTGATCCAATTTGATAATATTTCCATTTTCATTGGCTATGGTTGTGGAAACCCTTACCAATTCTCCCGGCTTATCTGGCAAAAGCACAGAAACGGTAAAAATACGATCTCTTTGGATGAGACCATGTTGCACAATAGAGGACATGGTAATAACATCCATATTTCCACCACTTAATATAGATACAATCTTTTTATTTTTTACAGGCAGGTGCTTTAGAGCAGCTACTGTAAGAAGACCTGAATTTTCAACTATCATCTTATGGTTTTCCACCATATCCAAAAAGGCTACAATGAGTTCTTCATCTTCTACACTAATCACTTCATCCACATTCTCCATGATATAGGGGAATAACTTAGATCCTGGAGTTTTTACTGCGGTTCCATCTGCAATGGTACTGACTTCTGAAAGGGTGACGATTTTCCCTTGTTTGAGAGATTCCTGCATACAATTTGCACCAGCAGGTTCTACTCCAATTATTTTAATCTTAGGATTCAATAATTTAGCTAATGTAGAAACCCCTGCGCAGAGTCCACCACCACCAATAGGCACTAAAATATAATCTACAGTTGGAAGTTCTTTTACGATTTCCATAGCTATGGTTCCTTGTCCCACTGCAACATCTAAATCATCAAATGGATGAATAAAAGTATAACCGTACTCTTGTGCCAATTCATAAGCATGGGCACAAGCTTCATCAAATACATCACCATAAAGCACTACATTTGCGCCATAACTTTTTGTTCGATTCACTTTCATCAATGGGGTTGAGGTAGGCATAACAATAGTAGCCTTAGCTCCAGCCAGTTTTGCTGCATATGCCACTCCCTGAGCATGGTTGCCTGCAGATGCGGCAATTAAACCTTTTGATCTTTCCTCATCGGTTAAGGTACTAATCTTGTAGAATGCACCCCTAACTTTATAAGCACCAGTATATTGCATATTTTCAGGCTTAAAATATATCTTATTTTCAGTTTGTGCAGAAAAATACTCGCTGTAAACTAGTTTGGTTTCCAATGTTACTTTTTGTACAAGTTCTGAGGCTTCTTCAAATTTCTCTAATGTCATCATGTTTATGCTTCCTTCCTATCCTCTACTTTAAACAATGCATTTACAAACTCATCTGCATCAAATTTGTGTAAGTCATCTATTTTTTCGCCAATTCCAATGTATTTTACAGGTATCCCTAATTCTGATTGGATTGCCACAGCAATGCCTCCCTTTGCGGTACCATCCAGCTTCGTTAAGATAATGCCTGTAATATCTGCTACTTCCATAAATTGTTTAGCCTGAGCCAGTGCATTCTGTCCAGTTGTACCATCCAAAACGACTAAAGTCTCCCTATAAGCGTCTGGATATTCTTTATCAATAATACGATTGATTTTCTTTAGTTCTTCCATTAAATTCTTTTTGTTATGAAGCCTGCCTGCTGTATCACATATGAGGATATCTGCTCGTCTGGATTTAGCAGCTGATATTGCATCAAAGATAACTGCTGCGGGATCAGAACCTTCTTGCTGAGAAATAATTTCTACTCCAGCCCGATTACCCCACTCAGTAAGTTGCTCTATGGCCGCAGCCCGGAAGGTATCTGCCGCGGCTAAAATCACCTTTTTCCCACTGTCTTTTAGCTGCCCTGCTAATTTCCCAACAGAAGTTGTTTTTCCTACGCCATTAACTCCAATAATAAGCACCACTGACTTTTGATTTTCAAAATTATAAGCATTTTCACCCAAATCCATTTGCTCCTTGATACTTTTAATTAAAATATCTTTGCAATCAATGGGATCTTTAATCTTTAACTCTTTTACTTTTTTTCGCAAATCATCTACAATAGCCATGGTAGTGTTGATACCTAAATCTCCCATGATTAAAGTTTCTTCTATTTCTTCATAAAAATCTTCGTCGATAGAAGAAAAACCGCTGAAAATGGAATCTACACCAGCCACAATATTGTCTCTTGTCTTACTAAGCCCTTGAACTAACTTGCTAAAAAATCCTTTTTTTTCGCCCATGTTTAGGTCCCCTTATTTATCTAATTCATTTTCTATTAAACTTACAGATACCAGTGTTGAAATTCCTTTTTCCTGCATAGTAATACCATATAACCGATCTGATGCAACCATGGTGCCACGACGATGAGTGATGATAATAAACTGGGTTTTTTTTGTAAGCTTGTGTAAATACCCTGCAAATCTACCCACATTAGAATCATCCAAAGCTGCCTCAATTTCATCTAAAAGACAAAATGGTGAAGGTTTTAAATTCTGAATGGCAAATAATAATGCAATAGCTGTCAATGCTTTTTCTCCGCCAGAAAGCTGCATCATATTTTGAAGTTTTTTACCTGGTGGCTGAGAAATAATCTGAATGCCCGCTTCTAGTATATCTTCATCTTCCATAAGTTCCAAGGTACCCCTGCCACCACCAAAGAGTTCTTTAAATACTGTATCAAATTCAATTTTAATCTCACTAAATTTCTCTTCAAATTGTTTACGCATTCCTGTATCCAATTCTTCAATAATACCTTGCAGAATTTTTTCTGAATCTACCAAATCATCATATTGAGTCTTTAAGAAGATATAACGTTCTGATACTTCTTTATAATCTTCAATGGCATTCACATTCACATTGCCTATACTTTTAATTTGAGTTTTCTTTTGTTCAATTTGTTTATTAATATCTACCAAATCAATAAGTTCTTCTTTTTTTAGTTCATTGGCTGTATTTAAGGTAATCTCATATTCAGACCACATATAGTTAATCTGACCTTCCAGCTTTTCTTCATACTTTTCCTTTTGATTTTGTAGACGGAATAAATCTTTATCTAGCTGAGCGATTCTTTTAGAAAGCTCATCCCTCTTTTCAAAAAAGTTTTTCTGCTCTTTTGTTTTTTGATCTCTGTTTAAGGTTAAATCTTCAATGGATGATTTGAGCTCCTGCTTTTTTATCACATGACTGGCAATTTCCTCTTTTAATTTCAAAATATCGTGGTTTTTATAGGATACAATGAGTTTGCTTTCACCACTTTGCATCTGAAGAGTTGTGTATTCTTCAGAAAATTTTTGAACTTCTGAAGAAATACGTTTTATATTCTCCATAATGAAACTGTCTTTTTGAGATAGATTAGAACATTCCAATTGTATCACAGATAATTTTTTCACCCATGTTTCCCGATAAATCTTTTCCTGATCCATCTGTTTGGACATTGATTCTACAGAAAAACTAAAGTCTCCTCGCTTTTGATCTAAATTATTTGCATCTAGCTTTAAATGTTCCTGACTTTCTTTAATGTCTGCTATTTGTTGTTCCAACAGACCATTCTCTAAGGTTACATCCTGATAACTTTCCGCAATCTCTTTCTTTTTACCAATTGCCTGACTCACATTCATTTTAACCGTATTTTCAGTTAAAAATTCCTTTTGAAGTTGAAGTTTTGTGGTTTCTAACAGTTTTTTTATAGCAGACAGACTGAGTTCTTCTTGTTCTAGAGATTTAGTAAGACTTGCTGATTGTGTTTGGATTTTCTTACACGATTCTTCTAGTTCTTCTATTTCTCTTTTTCGACCAAGCAAGTTACTGGAATTTTTGAAAGCCCCTCCTGTCATAGAACCACCTGCATTAAGAAGCTCACCCTCTAGAGTTACAATTCGAAGAGAATAATGATACTTTTTTGCAAGTGCTAATGCATGATCAATATGGTCTACTACTACTATTCTCCCAAGAATATATTTTGCCAAACCTTCATATTCTTTGGATGTTTGTACCAAATCATTGGCCAGACCTAATACTCCTTGCTCTTTTAAAACACTATCCTGGGAAAATGAACCTTTACTGCCTATACTAGTAAGAGGTAAAAAGGTAGCTCTTCCAAATTTATTCTTTTTTAAGTATTCAATTAACTGCTTTGCTGTGTGATCTGTATCTGTGACAATATTTTGAATGGTTCCACCTAATGCAGTCTCAATGGCCACTTCATACTTCTTTTCAACGGTAATTAAGTCTGCCACAACTCCGTGAATGCCTTGAATCCGATCTTTTACTTCCATAATCTTTCGGATACTGTTTCCATACCCATCATATCGCTCAGCGATATTTTTTAGGGATTCCAATTTTGTGAGTGTCATGTGATATTCTTGCTGTTTTCCATTTACCATCATAGATAATTGTCTGGAGTTTTGTTCTTTTTCTACAATGTTTTTTTGCTGTAATTCCTGATCTTTTTCCAGTAGATTTATGTGGTCTGTGATTGCCTGAAGATCATCCTCAAAACTTTTGATACATTCATCTTGTACTGATTCGTCAGATTTATATTTGATGATTTTCTGGCAAACTTCCGATTTGCGCACTAAAACTTGTTCCAACATAGTTTCATAACGTTGTTGTTTGGCATTAAGAGATACTTTTTCATTTAATGCATCTATAATACTACTATTGGCTAACTCTAACTGATTTTCTATGGATCTAATTTTATCTTCCGCCTCATCTAGAGATGATTGTGTGGAGGTTTCTTTTACTTTCAATTCAGCCATCTGTTGATTCATAGATTTTTTTTCCTGTTGATAGCTTTCTTGTTCCTGCTTTTTTTGAAGAATATCATTGTCAATGGTAGTTATACGCCTAGCAATGTGTTCTTCATTCATCTGTTCTGTATGTATCTGCTCATTTAATACGTTGATTTGCCCTTCCATGGAACCCTCGGCAACTTCTAATTGGTTTAGTTCTTGTTTGCCTATTTCTATTTTCTCATTAAGGTCATGAAGTAATTGTTCTAGATGTTCATAATCAGTCTTTAAGGCTTCTGAGTTTGCAGAAGATTCCTCTAAATCAGCTTCTACTATATGTATGTTTTCCTCCACCTTTTTGAGCAGTTCTTTTATAGAACCTGATTCCAATAAAAACATATTGGCATCCAGAATTTTTAACTCTTCTTTAAATTTTAAATATACTTTGGCTGCTTCTGCCTGCTTTTCCAAAGGTCCTATTTGTTTTTCTAATTCTGCTAAGATATCACAAACACGAACAAGGTTTTGTTTTTCATCTTCTAAGCTTTTCTGAGCAATGTTTTTTCTTCGTTTAAACTTAACAATACCTGCGGCTTCATCAAATAGTTCTCTTCGTTCCTCGGGTTTTCCGTTAAGAATCTTGTCAATTTGACCTTGACCTATAATGGAGTATCCCTCTTTACCAATACCAGTATCATAAAAGATCTCATTAATGTCTTTTAAGCGACAGTTACCTCCATTAATCATGTATTCACTTTCTCCCGAACGATAGAGCCTTCTAGATACTGTTACTTCCTCAAAATCAACGGGTAACTGATGATCTGAATTATCTAATGTAATGGCTACATAGGCAAATCCTTGGGGTTTACGGCTTTCGGTACCTGAAAATATAACATCCTGCATATTAGCACCACGAAGTTGTTTGATTCGTTGTTCTCCAAGCACCCAGCGGACTGCATCTGCAACATTACTTTTCCCACTGCCATTTGGGCCTACAATACCTGTAATACCATTATGAAAATCAAATACAATCTTATTTGCAAAGGACTTAAATCCCTGAACTTCAATACTTTTCAAATACATGGGGGCACCTACTTTACAGATTTGTTTGTAATATCTAATTGATCTTTCAATAGTAAAATCCCTTTATATGCTGCCAATTGTTCAGCAGCTTTTTTTGTCCGTCCTGTACCTTGTCCAATGATTCGATCCCCAATTTTAGCACAAATCTCAAAACTCTTATTGTGGTCTGGTCCATCTTCATTTATAACCTCGTAGGTTAACTGCTCATCAAAATTCCCTTGAACAATCTCCTGCAAGATAGTCTTGCTATCATAAAAGAGTTGTTTATTCCCTATGTCTGCAAGAATAAAAGTCACAACAAACTCTTTTGCACTAGCAAAACCACCATCTAAATATATGGCTCCTATTAATGCTTCTATAGCATCGGATACAATTGAATTCCGATCTCTTCCTCCAGTACACTCTTCTCCTTTCCCTAATAATAAATATTGTCCTAACAAAATATCACTGGCACAATAAGCAAGAGTGGATTCACAAACAATACTGGCACGCATTTTAGTTAAATCACCTTCGGGTAAATCGGGATATTTTTGAAATAAAAACTCACTAGATGCCAATTCCAAAACTGCATCCCCTAAAAATTCTAATCTTTCATTGTTCTGAAGCTTACTAATACGTTGTTCATTGGTATATGAGCTATGACTCATAGCCTGCTTTAAAAGGTCTTTCTTTGTAAATGTATAATGAATCTTTTTTTCTAATTCTTCTAATTGTAACATCATTTCCCTCCTGTTTCTATTAAAATCATCTACCTACTATTCATTTGTTCGTAGGTAGATGAAAATGAAGAGACCATTCATAACAGCCTCTTCACCATTCCCCTAGTTTAAAGCATTTTTAATCTGCTCTACTGCATCACCAACTGTAATAATTGATTCCGCTGATTCTGCTGGAATCTCAATATCAAATTCCTCTTCAATTCCCATGATAATCTGGAAAATATCCAAAGAATCTGCTCCTAAATCATCTACAAATGTTGATGTTATGGTAATATCATCCTCCTCAACATTTAATACCTCACCAATAATTTTTTTTATTTTTTCGAATTCCATATGACCCATCCTCTCTAAAAATTTATTTTTCGTTTTTTTGCTCTTGTAATTTTAAAAGACTTTCTTTTATTTTTTCGTTAATGTTTTGTTCTTTGAAAGACACACATTGTATAATTGCGGTACTTATTTCTTTTGCTTTTGAATTCCCATGGGCTTTTACTACCAAACCATTTAAACCAAGTAAGGGAGCACCTCCATATTCACTGGTATCAAAAGTACTTAATGCTTGCTTTAAAGCTGGTTTTATAAGTAAAGCACCTATCTTAGTACGCAAGTTGGTGAGAAGGCTTTCTTTTACCATCCCAATTAAAGTTCCACCAACCCCCTCATATAACTTAAGAATTACATTTCCCACAAAAGCTTCACAAACAACAACATCTGCTGCACCATTAGGTATTTCTCTTGCTTCAATGCTCCCCGTAAAGTTAATGTCGCTACATTCTTTAAGCAAGGGAAATGTTTCCTTTACCAATGCATTTCCTTTTTCTTCTTCAGCTCCTATATTAACAATTGCAACTTTTGGTTGCTTAATTCCTATGACATTTTCCATATAAATAGAACCAATTCTTGCAAATTGTACTAAATGGGATGACCTTGCATCCACATTGGCGCCACAATCAATTAATAAAGTTACTCCTTTTTTTGTAGGAATCAAAGGTGCTAATGGTGGTCTCTCCACCCCCTTAATCCTTCCTACAATAAGCTGACCACCAGCTAATATGGCTCCAGAACTTCCAGCTGAAACAAATGCATCTGCTTCACCTTTCTTCACCAAATTCATGCCTATAACAATGGAAGAGTCCTTCTTCTTGCGAATTGCCAAAACAGGAGGTTCTTCTGTACTAATTACTTCAGTTGCTGGAACTACCTGAATTTGTTTGCTATTGTAAGTGTAACGCTTAAGTTCATTGGTTACTATATCTTCCTGGCCTACAAGTAATATCTGAATATCCTCTCTTTTCTTAGCCGCCTCAATAGCACCTAAAACAATCTCACTTGGAGCATTATCTCCACCCATAGCATCAATGGCCACTTTTATCATATATACGATGCTCCTTCCAAAGATTTTCCTCTTTCTGTGAATCTCACTTCATAATATACTAGATATCATTCTATAAATCAATAACATTTTGCCTTTTTTTCTAGCACAAGGTTGGAATCTGAAAAATTAAAAATAGGATTGTTTTATATTAAGTATCTAAGGTAACATAATCCCAATCCTGATTCTTATAATTTAGCAGCCAATTAAACGCTCTATGCCTTTCAGATACAACACTTTTGTTCAGATCTGCAGGCATAAGTGCATTCTTAATTCTTGCATCAACACATGCCCAATCATACATAAATGTTAAATCAGCTTGATCTAGGATTTCAGTTATATTTTTTGGTTTTGACTTGGAAATAATTTCTTCAACATTTTTGCAACTCAAAACCATATCAATTGCAAAGTTACAATCACATAATTCTTTTGGGTAGCTGAGTACATCAACAAATCCCAGAGTCCATAGGAATACCCAGTATGCTTCATATTGCCAAGTAAGATTTATTGCTTGTTGTTGATCAAATTCTTCCCTGTTCATAAATGCTAGTTCTTCATTTGTTAAATCTGCAAATACTCCAAAATCCTGAAGTTTCTCTTTTACCACCTTTTTAGATTCAGTGATATCCGCATTTTGGGCCACATCGCAAGCTAGTTGAATCAAAATTAATAGGGCTGATGCACGCCTTGCTATATCCTCAATACTGCGCAGACAAACCCTGTCTACAGATGGTTGTAATGTTATATTTTCAACATATGGGATTTGTTTTTCTGATAATAGTTGTATAGTTCTTTTTCTCCTACTGCTATTATCTTCTGTCTCAGCCATTTTAGCGCCTAAATCAACTTCTTTTTTAGCTACTTGTACACGAAATTCTGAATCCCCCGTTTTTCCATCTGGATAAATAAGGACTTGTCCGTAAGAATCCAACAATAATCCATTTGGCAAGTAGACCAGACCACCCAACTTCTGGGATATATTAAATAACAGGTCCATACTTTCTTCACTAATGTCAGCTACACTAGAAAAACTTATGAGAGTGTTAGTATGTGCTATTTGAACAGTGACAAGATGTTTTTTAGTTTCATCTGTGACATCCATGTTTGAATAGTAGCTTAACATGCTATTGGTAAAATAATCAGGATCTTCTTGGTCTACTTTGTGTTTTATTTTAACTTCTAACAATTTTTTGTTAAATATGGATCTCTTACTAATCACATAAGCTTCACCAGTATTACTTATTTTATAGTTAGAAAATACTTCAGTTATTACTTCCAATGCAGTATGATTCTCCTGCAATGATGAATAAATTGTGAAAAAATTCATATATACCCTCCTTCTAAATTAATTTTTTTGCAAGTATTCTTTTTATCCATCAAACATATAATAGTTTACCCTATTTATTTTAAAATGTCTATGTTTCTATACCAACATATTTCCATCTATCTAGTATTTAAGCAATTAAAAAAGACCACTATGCGCTTTATGCGTATAATGATCTCATCCATTGATTTCATGTAATTGGTTGCAATATTTATCTATTTTACAGAGCCTGTAATACCTTCTGTAAAACTCTTTTGTAGGAGGAAAAAAATTACAATGGTTGGTATTGTACAAAGTAATACCCCTAACATCAGCATACCATAATCTGTCACATAACCCGCTACTAAGTTGGCAACCAGCATGGGCATGGTGATACTGGAATCGGTCATCATAATTACCTTTGGCCATAAATAGTTATTCCAGGCATTCATAAATGTAATGGTCATTGCTGCTGCATAGGTAGATCGCATGGTAGGAAAGAACATACGAAAGAAAATTTGAATTTCATTTAATCCATCAATTCTTGCCGCTTCGATGATATCATGAGGAAACGACCTAGCATTTTGCCTAAATAACATAATTAAAAATGGTGTGGATATGGTTGGCAATATAAAACCAATGGTAGAATTTAATAAATTTGCTTTAGAAAACATACGAAATAGTGGTATCAAAGTAGCAGCAAATGGTACCATCATTGCTAATAACATCACTGACATTACGCAATCCTTTAATTTATCATGGTAAATTTCAAATCCATAACCTGCTAAAGAACAAATAAGCAGTGACACCAAAGTAAGTACAATAGCATACTTAAATGAGTTAATCATTGCCCCGCTTACATTTTGAGAAAGGATTAGTTTCTTAAAGTTTTGTACCAGATATTTTCCAGGAAGTAAGGTTCCACTGCTGACATCCACACTCTTATTGGTTGCCGAAACAACCATCCAATAGATAGGGAAAACAGATATAATAGAAACAATTGTCAAAAATACATATTGAATCACATTCTTTGGTTTACTCACGCTTATCACCTACTTTCATTTGAACAAATGCAAGAATAGCAACCAGAATTAAAATTAAATAAGACATGGCTGCCGCATAACCGAAATTAGGGGTGTATTTAAAAGATGTATTGTAAATATAGTGAGACATCGTGATAGTTGCATTGGCTGGTCCTCCTTTTGTTAAGTTAAAGGATTCATCAAACAGCTGCAGGGTTCCATTGGTAGACATTATGGTGGTCAATAATATGGTAGGTTTTAATAAGGGTATGGTAATCCTACGCAAGGACTGAAGGGGAGAAGCACCATCCATACGAGCTGCTTCGTATATGGAATATTCAATATTCTGTAAGCCAGCCAAATAAAAAACCATGTTATATCCAGTCCAACGCCAAATCAACGCCAGAATAATAACTATTCTCGCACTGGTTGGATGCCCCAGAAAATTATAACCACTATTTAAAATTCCAACATTGATTAAAATGGTATTGATAAATCCATCCACCGCAAACATAGAACGAAATATTATAGAATATGACACCAAGGATGTAGCACAAGGTAGAAATATTGTAGTACGAAATAAACCTTTAAATCTCAATTTTTTATTATTTAACATAGAAGCTAGTATCAATGCCAAAATTAACATAATTGGTACTTGAACTGCCAAATAAATAAAACCGTTAAGCAAAGACTGCATAAAAACCTTATCTGAAAACATACGTGTAAAATTATATAACCCCGCAAATGTAGTCTTATTCCCTGTGCCTTTTTGAAATGATAACAGTAAGGATTGAAACATAGGGATGAAATTCATAGCTACAAGCAAAACAACTGCTGGTGCCAAAAATGCCCAGCCCGTCAGACTTTGCCTCTGATTTAATGTTATTTTCCTCTTGGACTGTTTCAAATGCAAACCCCCTTTTTTAGATATACCAGCTAACCAAAGTACAATTTATACTCCGATTAACTGGTATTTAAAAATTATTGACCCATCTGAAATAGTACCTGATCCTGTGCTGCCTTAATTTCGGAATCTACATCTGCACCTCCAACAATATTTGTTAAGGCTGTTCCAAGAGCATCACGTGCTTCATAAAAATATACTCCTGTATTTACACTAGGCACTTTACTGGCATACTCAGTAATATCTGCATAAACTGCCTGACCTAAAAAGAATGGCTGTGACTCTAAGTAGGCAGCACTGGCACCTGCTGGCAGATAGGATGCAATGGCACCAGAAGAAGGTAGAATCTTGTCATATAATTCAACACTTCCTGCAAATGTTTTCTGCATAAAATCAATTGCTAAATCAACATTGGAACAATTGGAGGTAATAGCCCAACTTGACCCCCCTTGATTTGAGTAATTTGTTGACTTAGTACTTTGATCCAAAGCAGGAATGTTGGTAACCGCCCAATTTCCGGCCTTATCTTCCATTGTCTGAACAGATGCAAGAATCCAGCAGCCATTCATAGCTGCTGCTACTGTACTATTCGTAATAGCACCAACATATTGATCCCAGTCATTCACCTCAACCAATACGCCAGTTTTCACCAATTTTGCATAAACTTCCATAGATTGTTTTAAAGTAACATTACCAGACATGGTTGGATTGCCATCAGCGTCGAAGAAACTTCCACCTGCGGACTGCATAATAATCGTAAGTAAATCTGGAGAAGATGCTTGGGCTGCAAGTAATGGTTTGCCTGTTTTAGCCAGTATATCCTCTCCCATTTCAATAAATTCAGCCCAGGTAGTATCTGTAAAATCCGCTATGGTATAACCTGCTTCTTCTAAAATATCAGTTCTCAGAGCTGTTACACAGGTTCCATTATCAAAAGGTATTCCATAATTTTTACCCTCCACCATAGATGATCCAGTCTTTGCCTCTGCAAATTGTGTAAAGTCAATTCCTGAATCCGTCAAATCCACAAATGCTTCCGGATAATTAATGATGTTTTTTTGAAATGCACTATCCTGCATCAATAAAATATCAGGTAAAACTTTAAGATTTCCAGATGTTACTGCTGTAGTCACTTTAGATTGTAAATCATCCCATGGAGTTTCTACAATATTTAACTTAAAGTCTTTATTTGATTGTTTGTAGATTTCTTCTGCTTGCTTCATGGCTGCAATATTAAATGCTGGATCCCAACACCAAACAGTTAATGTGTTACCATCTGTTTTTGTTCCTAAATCAGATGTATCTTGTGATGTACTTGTAGTGCTAGAACTACAAGCTACTAAAGAAAATACCATTGTTGTTGCCATCATTACTGTTATAATTTTTTTGATTTTCATTTACTCTTCCTCCTTTATTTTTAATAGTTGATGCTGATTACTTAGCTTTTTAATCAATTACTCTTTTGTAAATTGACTATTATAACAATCTTATGCGCAACTATATACAAGTAGTACAAAGAGAGTAGAAAGCAGGTATTATTCACCTGCCTTCTACTCTCTTTTTTACCCTCCTATTATTAATTTTCATGATTTTTAGTTGCTATATTTTTAGTTTTATAATAATAAATGATCATCGAGAAGGAAATGTTTCTTACACCATACCAAATCCATAATGGGAGAACATAAAAAAAGCATTCCCAATTTGGAAATGCTTTTTTTATTAGCTTTTTGAACTCATTTTCCTGACTTTTAATAATTAGTCAACAGCAATGATTTCTTTTTTGTTATATGAGCCACAAGCCTTACAAACTCTATGAGGCATCATTAGCTCTCCACATTTACTACATTTTACAAGGTTTGGAGCGCTCATTTTCCAATTAGCTCTACGGCTATCTCTTCTAGCTTTAGAAGATTTATTCTTTGGACAAATCGACATGGTTACACCTCCTTAATTTAGGCATTTTTAAAGATATCACGAATAATTGACATTCTCGGATCAAGTTCAGTGATATCGCAGTGGCAAGTCCCTAGATTGAGATTTGCCCCACATCTATTACAAATCCCTTTGCAATTTTCATCGCACAGGACTTTCATAGGCAGGTCCACATATAGCTCATTGTGAATCAATTGATCCACATCAAGATTGTATCCTAGTATATAGGATTGCTCATCCAGATTTTCTACTCGTTCTGCATCAGACTGTTTCATATCCACAGCCCTTGAAATATCAAGGAAAAATTCAGTGGGAACAACCTTTAGGCAACGACCACAAGGAATGTCCAAGGTAAGATTTGCAGTTCCTTCTATTAATAACTTACGATCTCCTAAATTATTAATGGATAAAACTACCGATTTATCACCTATAATAGCATAAGAACCCATATCGAATTCATATACATCTGTCTCAATATCTACCGAATATTCTCTTGGCTTGCCTTCACTTGTAAAAACTTCTGATAAATTAATTAGCATTTTACTCTCCTATTACATACCTATAATATTATACATATGCATTATTTGTTTGTCAACAACATTTTGTACTATTGGGTGAATTCTATTGCAGTTATCTTTGTTTTAAACCAGCCAAGGTGCTACAGGTTCTTTATTTGTTTTTCCCTTAGTTATGAAAAATACATAAATAAGCACAATTTGAACTAATAAAACGAAAGTACACACCAAACTAGCTTCAAGACCATATAACCCACCATTGATTAAGACAGAAGATGATGGTGAAGAAATCAAAATTCCTTTTGTATCTATCCCACTTATTGGCACTCCTAAGACACTTCCCATAATAAAATTCCAAAATGTGTGATATCCAATAGCTACCCATAAATCACCACTAATCCAAGTAAGCATCGAAAAAACAATGGCCACTAAAAACGTATTTAACATAGATAAAATGTTATAAGAAGGGTTGAATAAATGCATTATGGAAAAGATAATTGCCACAGTTGCTGCATTAAATAATTTACTATTTTTTGCCCCGACAAATGTCAACAATCCCCTTGATAATACCTCTTCATAATATCCTACCATTAACATTGTTATAAAATTAATAAATATACTAATAAAAACTGCTTGACTTAAATCATTTATTTGTATCTTATAACCGCCTAAAACAGTGGATAATATCCAAACTGTTAGTATAGTTAAAGTTCCAACACCAATTCCTATTCCATAGTTGCTTAACCAGTGTTTAGTAAACAACATTCCTAATTCCTTTATTTTTATTTTGTATATTTTAGTGATAACAAAACAAACTAATAAAATTGTTATTATGGATGCAACACCATTAATAAGTAATGACATTGACATTTGTTGATTTAAAGATGTGGCAGAAACTCCTGAAATCAATCCAAACACGATACCAACAACAATTGATATGATAACCATAGAAATCAAAAATGAAAATAAAACAACAAACATTTTTAATATTCCCAAACCTTTTTCTTTTACTTGCACATCAATTCACCCCTTTCAAAATATTAAGAGGAAGCAGATGAAATTTCTACTTCCTCTTTTTATCCTATAAACTATCAAATAGCAAACTTAACCTATTACTATTTTACGAAAGCCAATGTCTCTCTTGCAATTGCAAGTTCTTCATTTGTAGGTACGATCATAGCAACTACTTTAGAATCTGCTGTGGAAATAATTGTTTCTTTTCCTCTAACATTATTTGCTGCTTCATCCAGTTGTATGCCTAAATATCCTAAATTAGCACAAACAGCTGCTCTAACTCTTGCATCATTTTCCCCTAAGCCTGCAGTAAATACCACTGCATCTACACCATTCATAGCTGCTGCATAAGCACCAACATACTTAATAACTCTATAAGCAAATACTGCTTCTGCTCTTTTTGCGTTTAGATCTCCAGCTTTAGAAGCATCCTCTAAATCTCTAAAATCACTGGAAAGTTTAGAAATTCCGTAAACACCAGACTCTTTATTTAGCACATTCATCATTCCAGCAAGATCTAAATTCTCTTTCTTACCAATAAACTCCATTATGGCTGGATCAATGTCACCAGAGCGTGTTCCCATAACCAAACCTTCTAGTGGAGTAAATCCCATGCTGGTATCTACAGATTTTCCGTTCTTTACCGCACAAACACTTGCTCCATTGCCCAAATGGCAAACAATAATTTTCATAGAATCATAAGATTTTCCTAAAATTTCTGCTGCTCTTTGGGATACAAAACTGTGGCTGGTTCCGTGGAAACCATAACGTCTTACTTTGTACTTCTCATAATATTCATAAGGGAGACCATAAATATAAGCTTCTTCTGGCATTGTTTGATGAAATGCTGTATCAAACACACCTACCATAGGAATACCTGGCATTAATTCCTGACATGCAGTAATTCCAATTAAATTTGCTGGATTGTGAAGGGGAGCTAAATCATTACATTCTTCAATGGCTTTCATAGCTTCTTCTGTTAATAATGTAGATGATGTGAATTTTTCACCACCATGTACCACACGATGTCCTACTGCATTTACTTCATCTAAAGACTTAATTACACCAGTGCTTTCATTGGTTAAAGCTTCTAATACCAGTTTAATTGCCTGATTGTGAGTTGGCATAGGTGATTCCTTGACTTCTTTCCCACTACCTTCTGGCTGATAAGTAATTTTACTTCCATCAATCCCAATTCTTTCACAAAGTCCTTTTGCTAAAACTGCCTCTGTCTCAGAGTTTATTAACTGATATTTTAAAGATGAACTACCACAATTTATTACTAATATATTCATTTTTTTCTCCTTAAATCGTATTTTATTTTGTTTGAGCTTGTACTGCGGTAATGGCTACAACACCTACAATGTCATCTGCGCTGCATCCCCGTGAAAGATCATTCACTGGTTTTGCAATTCCCTGGGTAATTGGACCATAAGCTTCTGCTTTTGCAAGTCTTTGTACTAATTTATATCCAATATTGCCTGCATCTAAGTTCGGGAAAACAAGTACATTGGCTTTTCCAGCTACAATACTGTTTGGTGCCTTTGATTTTGCGATTTCTGGTACAATTGCTGCATCCAATTGAAGTTCTCCATCAATCTTATATTGAGGGTATTGTTCCTTAGCAAGGGCTGTAGCCTGAGATACTTTGGTAACATCATCATGTTTAGCACTTCCATGGGAGGAGTATGATAGTAATGCCACTTCTGGTTCTTTACCCACTAGTTGTAAAAAGCTTTCTGCTGACGAACCTGTAATTGCTGCCAATTCTTCTGCATTTGGGTTTTGATTTAATGCGCAATCTGCAAAAATAAAGGTTCCATTATAACCTAATTCACAATCTGGAACTTCCACCAAAAAGAAAGCTGAAACTAACTTTGTACCAGGCTTGGTCTTTATAATTTGTAAACAAGGTCTTAATGTATCTGCGGTAGAATGGCAAGCACCGGACACCAATCCATCAGCATGTCCAGCTTTAATCATCAAACAACCATAATAAGCATATTCTGTCAAAAGGATTTCTTTTGCTTTTTCTTTTGTCATACCTTTGGCTTTTCTTAGTTCCACAAACAAATCAACATACTCCTCTGTTTTAGAATATGTAGCTGGATCAATAATGGTCGCTTTGGAAATATCCAGACCTTCGCTATATTTAGCAACTTCTTCTGGTCCACCTATAATTATTAGGTTGGCAATGTCTTCTCTTAGAATTTTTTCTGCTGCTTCAAAAGTTCTTCTGTCCATTGACTCGGGTAAGACTATTGTTTTCCTGTCCAGTCTTGCTTTCTCTTTGATTATTTCGATGAATCCCATGGTTTAATACCCCTTTCATTTCATACATATTTACTCATTATATAACACTTGTTTATTGTATACAAGCGGATTTTACCATTTTCCCATTAAATATTTTTTTAACAATCTTTTTAACCCTTTTGCTCTCTTCCCCTTGAAATTCCTTGTTAAAAATGTTACCCTTTTTACATAAGATTATACTTTTTTCCTAAAGATTGGAGCAATCATATGCATGTAACTGGATTAATAACAGAATATAATCCATTTCACAATGGACACCTCTATCATATACAAAAAGCCAAAGAACTCACTGGTGCTGATTATGTAATTGTAATTATGAGTGGAAATTATGTGCAGCGAGGAATGCCTGCAATTGTAGATAAATATAGCCGTACAAATATGGCTTTAAAAGGAGGTGCCGATTTAGTCATTGAGCTTCCTGCTTTTTTTGCAACCAGCAGCGCTGAGGATTTTGCTGCTTCTAGCGTTGCCATATTACATGGGTTAGGGGTTGTGGACTCCATCTGCTTTGGAAGTGAATGTGGTGATATTTGTGCTTTAGAAACAGTGGCCAAGCTGCTGATTCAAGAACCACCTGCCCTTTCTAATTCTATTAAAGCTTATCTAAAAAATGGACATACCTATCCAAAAGCCAGAGCCAAAGGAATCCTTTCATATTTAGGGGATGAAAATTCTAAAGAACTCACGCAGCTATTGGAATCACCCAATAATATCTTGGGAATTGAATATATAAAGGCTGTGCTCAAAAGTTTTAGTTCTATGAAGTATTATACCATAAAACGTCAGGAGACTGGATATCATGATACATCTTTAGTTCATAACATCAGCTCTGCTACAGCAATCCGATTAGCACTGCAAAATCCTAATGACATTCATCACATCAAAAAACAAGTACCTGATTTTGTCTACTGGGAATTAGAACATTCTCCACTGATTCGTAGCAATGATTTTACTTGTGTGCTAAATTATTGCCTGCTTTCTTCTTCTGAAAAAGACTTGTCCTCTTATGTGGATGTATCCAAGGAGTTAGCTTCCAGAATTTATAAAAACAGACTTCAATTTGCCCATATGGATGACCTTATGCAACTCTTGAAGACCAAACAATATACCTACACACGGATCAGCCGAAGCCTTTTGCATATTTTACTTCATATCACAAAAACGGATATGGAACAATATAAAGACCATGGTTATAGTAATTATGCCCGTATCCTTGGATTTCGTTCCAGTTCTAAAGAGCTGCTAACTGCACTTAAAAAGCAAAGCTTTCTGCCCCTTGTAACAAAGGTAGCAGATGCAAGCTATCCTTTATTAGAGCATGAAATTTTTGCTTCTCATTTATATAACTCTATTGTTTTTTCTAAATACGGTATCCATAAGAAAAATGAATACACCAGAGGAATTATTATCCTATAGCTTTATTGTTTATAGGATAATAATTTAGATCCTTGTAATAGCTTTACTATATTTCCGGCTAGTAAAGCTGATAGGATTCCAAATACAATTGCTGCTGCTACATCTGTTGGAAAATGAACATATAAATACATTCTGGAAAATCCCATAAGTCCGGCAAAAATCAACGCAGGAATCCCCCACTTTTTATTGTATAAAAAAATGGATACTGCTGCTGCTACAGAAGAGGAAGTATGGCCCGATGGGAAGGAAGCATCACTTGGTATCCTAATTAGCAATGCCAAATCCGGTTGATAGTTAAATGGTCGTATTCTTCCAATCCAAGGTTTTAGCCCAATATTGACAATTAACATACTCATCAATAATGCCAATAACATATGAATTCCGCACCATCGAACTTCTTTTTTCTTAATGGTTATTAAAATTAGTGCTATAAAAATCCATATTTGACCATTGTTCCCTAGTCTTGAAATTACCACCATAATATAATCCATTACATCACTACGTAATGTTTGAATAAAATCAAGTATTTGTAATTCCAATCTACCACTCCTCTAACATGTTTTATACCAAAAGTTTAGTCCCAATTTTTTCGTAATAATTCAGGAGTTTGCTCTAAATGGCTGTAGTCATTAAAACTATCCATATAAAATCTTTTCTTCTCTTTATTATAATTCACTTTAGTAATACTTGAATTCTCTAATGATTTGGCCAATAGTAGTTTATGTTCAAATCCCATACCCAAAATACTACAAAGAAAGGAACGAATGACTCCTCCATGTGTGACTATAGCTACATTTTTGTAGTCTAATTGAACGATTTCTTCAATCACTGGCATCATACGACTATAAACATCTTTGCCACATTCACCATCAGGGTAGGGAATATCCGCAAGTAATTTATCTTGCTCTAATTTGAAATCTCCATAATCTCTGGCGATATCTTCATCAGACATACCTTCAAGCCTACCAAAGTTGATTTCCCTGAGTTCAGGACGAATGATATGTTCCACCTGCCAATAAAGATTCCCCATTTGGGCAGTTTGGATCGCTCGTATCATATCACTTGAGTATAATGCATCAATTTGGCTATAAGCTAAACGTCTGCCTAACAAGTCTGCTTGACGAAAACCTTCCGGAGAAAGCTCCACATCTACATTGCATAAACGGCTATTTTGTCTTCCATGTCTAATAAAATATAGTTCCATTCTTCCTCCTATGTGCACATTTCAATTTGTGGTAAATATTTTTATTCATCCTGTTATAAATTCTTTTTTATGACCTTAACCTCAGATTTTATGACTACCCAATTTTGTGGGAATGAGCGCATTAAATTCCAATATCCAGCTCCCAAAAGTTCGTATTCTTTCATTAACTGCAATTTCTCCTGAATGCTTCTGGCATCCTCAAACCATACAACATGGTTATTACCTGCACTATCTGTATAATAATAGAAGGGAGTCTGGGATACTTCATCATATAAAATTTCTGCACCCACAATGGCAGCTAATTGTACTGCTTGAAGGTTTCCAAGTACCATAGCTTCTGACTCCCCCTTTACATAGGGAAGTTTCCAATCATATCCATAATTAGGGATTCCCATGATGATTTTTTCCTTTGGTATAACGGAAATTGCATAATCTAGAACTCCCCTAACTTTGTTAATGGGGGCAACTGCCATTGGTGGTCCATAGGTATATCCCCACTCATAGGTCATGACAAATACAGTATCTACTACTTCACCAATGGCTTTATAGTCATGGGCTTCATATAAAACTCCCACTTCATTTCCTGTAGTTTTGGGAGCTACATCCACATTTACGCTAAATCCGTATGTGTGCATTTTTGCTGTAAGTTTCTTGAGAAAATCAATATATGCATTACGATTTGAAGGAGCAATATATTCAAAATCTACGTCAATCCCTACATATCCTTTTTCCAACATCTTATTAAGCACATTTTCGATATATATATCTTGTATCGCTGGATTACTTAATAAAAAATTAATTAACTCACTATTGAAGCCATCATATTCATCCAAAGCGGCTATGAGCATAATAGGTGCAACTCCATAAACAAAAGCAGCTTCTAGCAATCGATCATCATTGATGGGTTCGATCAATTCTCCTGTTATAGTAAATCCATATCCAAATATAGTGATGGAAGTCAAAGAGGGTAATACCCCAAGTAAAACACCCTCATCAATATAGGTGTATGCATAACCATTAATTAAAGCATAAGGATTACCAGAAGTATCTACTGCACCCTCTGGGATTACTAGGGCCTGACCTACCACTAATGGATAGGCTGGTATAATCCCATTGTCTCTCATAAGCACTCTTACAGGAACACCAAAACTATCTGCTATTTGTGTTAAGGTATCGTTAGGTTTTACTAAGTATATAATCATATTCTACTCCATGGCAGGCATAAGCCAATCTTTTAAAATAGTATATGAATTAATTTTTAAAACTATGAATAGGAGCTGGGATTCGACCAGTACGATTAATAAATGCCTCACATGAAAATTTATTCACTGACATAATAGGAGCATAACCCAAAAGACCACCAAATTCCACAATTTCCCCTACCCCTTTACCAATAACCGGAATCAAACGAACAGCTGTGGTCTTTTGATTGATCATACCTATAGCTGCCTCATCAGCAATAATACCAGAAATGGTGGTAGCAGTAGTGTCTCCAGGAATAGCAATCATATCAAGACCTACAGAACAAACACAGGTCATAGCTTCTAATTTTTCTAAGGTAAGTGCACCTTCCCTAACTGCATCAATCATTCCTTGATCTTCACTAATAGGAATAAAAGCTCCACTTAACCCACCAACATATGAGGATGCCATAACACCACCCTTCTTCACTTGATCATTTAACAATGCCAGTGCAGCTGTGGTTCCAGGCGCTCCCACTCGTTCCAATCCAATTTCTTCTAAAATTTCTGCCACACTATCTCCCACAGCAGGGGTTGGAGCCAGAGATAAATCAATAATACCAAAAGGTATGCCAAGTCTTTTTGAAGCTTCCTGGGCAACTAATTGACCTACTCTCGTAATTTTAAATGCTGTTTTCTTAATGGTCTCACATAGTACTTCAAAGTTTTCTCCACGAACCTTTTCAAGAGCCATTTTTACAACTCCTGGGCCACTGACACCTACATTAATAACAGCATCCGCTTCTGTAACACCATGGAAAGCTCCTGCCATAAATGGGTTATCATCTGGTGCATTACAAAAAATAACTAATTTTGCACAACCTAAGGAATCTGCCTCTTTAGTTTTGGTTGCTGTTTCTAAAATAATTTCACCCAAAAGTCTTACAGCATCCATGTTAATACCAGTTCTGGTTGCCCCTATATTCACAGAACCACAAACACGCTCTGTAGAAGCTAATGCCAAAGGAATGGAACGAATGAGCAATTCATCCGCTCTGGTCATACCTTTATCTACTAAAGCAGAATAACCACCAATAAAATTGACACCAACCGCTTTTGCCGCTCGATCAAGAGTTTGAGCAATGGTTACAAAATCTTCTATGGTTTTACAAGCAGCCTGGCCCACAAGAGCGATTGGAGTCACAGATATTCTTTTGTTGACAATAGGAATACTAAATTCTTTCTCTATGGATTGACCAGTGGACACTAAATCTTTTGCAATTGTTGTAATCTTATTGTATATATTCTCGTTTACTTTATCCAAATTGGAATCACAGCAATCCAGTAGGCTAATACCAAGAGTAATGGTTCTTACATCCAGATTTTCATGTTCAATCATATTATTGGTTTCATTTACCTCAAAAATGTTTATCATCTTAAGCCTCCTTAAATTCGATGCATAATGGTGAAAATGTCTTCTCTTTGACATTTTACCACTACACCGATCTCTTTCCCAAGATCTTCTAATTCATTAGAAATTTCAAGGCTTGTTTTTATTGAATTGTTGGTATCTACAATCATCATCATATTAAAATAGTCTTGAACAATGGTTTGTGAAATATCCATAATATTGATTCTATTTTCTGATAAATAGGTACATATTTTTGCGATGATTCCTACCGTGTCTTTTCCAATGACAGTAATAATTGTTTTGTTCATAGTTTAAGTCCTCCGTTTTTAAATTGTAATTAATTCAGATGGTTTATCTCTTTTTGCAACAACTAATGAGAAATCGGTACCTTTGTATGGATTATCTCCTGAGTCGATTTCTAGTTTTACGGTCTCATAGGCTAGTTGCTCATAGTTATTCTCCTTACTTAAATGTCCAAGAAGAATACTTTTAAGATTATCATGTAATATATAATTTAGCAAGTGCCCAGCCGTTTCATTGGATAAATGACCATGGTCTCCTAAAATTCTTCGTTTTAAGTAGTAGGGATAACCTCCCACCTGAAGCATTCTAACATCATGGTTGGATTCCAGCAAAATTGCATCAAGTCCTTGTAAACGATCCGTTATGTATGGAGTAAATGTACCTAAGTCTGTGACCACCGCCACAGACTTCTTTCCATGGGAAACGCGATAAGCAACCGGATTTGCTGCATCATGATTAATTGAAAATGGTTGAATGGCAAGGTTTTTAATATTAAAATCTCCATCTGGCAAAATGGGAATAAATACATCATCAGGCATTTCTCCAAGAGAGTTGTTGCTTCTAATCTGCTCTAAGGTCTCTTTGGTTGCGTAAATGGGAATGTGATGTTTTCGTGAAAGCACTCCTAAACCTTTGATATGATCGGAATGTTCATGGGTTATCAAAATACCATCCAATTCACTACCTTTTACTCCAAATTCATTTAGTCCACTTTCAATTCTTTTATTACTAATTCCTGCATCCACTAAAATATGAGTGTTTTCTGATTCTACATAAATGCAGTTACCACTACTACCACTGGCAATACTGACAAATCTCATTCTTCTCTTCCTTATCCTAAATCTTCTATTTTATTTCTATATACTTCTTTATTTCTTCTAATAAATCCTCTGGATCTCCACTATTATGGATTACCCTTTTGCAATGATTCCTATATTCTTTGTCTGAAAGCTGGCTTGCCATAATCGTAAGACATTTTTCCTTGGTATAACCTCTAGTTGTCATAAGTCTGGCAATTCTTTCTTCCTTAGAAGCATAGATATACCACAATTCATTGCAGATTTTATCATACTGATCTTCAATTAATAGCGCTGCTTCCACAACAACAATCTTCTTTTTTGATTGAGAAATTTCAATTTTAATTTTTTCTTTTACCAGAGGATGAACTATTTTATTCATCTCTAAACGTTTTTTTTCATCCCCAAATATAATGTCTGAAAGAATTTTTTTGTCTATTTCACCAGAAACATCCAGAATACCAATACCAAATTCTTCTAAAATACTTAGAAAACAGTTCTCCCCTGGTTTCATAAGATGGTGGGCAATCTGGTCTGCCACAATAATATGAGCATCAAAATATTGCTTCAACAAAGATAAAATCAGCGTTTTACCTGCGCCCACGCCACCTGTAACTCCAATTACCTTCAAAGTATCATCTCCTATTTTGTTTCAAACCAGGTATTCCCCACTTTGGTGTCAATATCCAATTGAACTGCTAAATCAGCTGCTCCTACCATTTCTTTTTCTAAAATTTCCTGTACCAATTCCACTTCATCTTTGTGGGCTTCAATTAACAATTCATCATGAACCTGCAAAATTAATCTGGATTTCATATTTTTTTCTCTAAGAGTATTATCGACTTGAATCATTGCAATTTTTATAATATCTGCTGCGGTTCCCTGAATTGGTGAATTCATGGCGATTCGTTCTCCGAAGGAACGTTGCATAAAATTGGCTGATTTTAATTCAGCTACAGGTCTTTTTCTGCCAAATAAGGTAGTAACATAACCATCCTCTTTGGCTTTGCTTACAAGTTCGTCTAAGAAGGCTTTGACTCTTGGATAGGTTTCAAAATATTTCTGAATGTAATCCATCGCCTCCCCTCTAGAGATACTCAAATCCTCACTTAAACCAAATGCACTAATTCCGTATACAATTCCAAAATTAACTGCTTTTGCATTGCTTCTTTGTAGGGATGTCACTTCATCAAGGGGAATATGAAACACCTCAGATGCTGTTATTTTATGAATATCATCCGCTTGTTTATAGGCCTGAATCAATCTCTCATCCCCTGACATATGAGCCAAAACACGAAGTTCGATTTGGGAATAATCAGCATCTATAAATACATATCCTTCTTTTGGTACAAATACCTTACGGATTTCTCTCCCTAATTCCATACGAATAGGAATATTTTGAAGATTAGGATCTGTGCTGCTAATACGCCCAGTTGCTGCTATAGTCTGATTAAAGGTACTGTGAATTCGCTGATCTTCACCAATACAATTTGCCAGACCGTCTGCATAAGTTGACTTTAATTTGGTTAATTGTCGATATTCTAAAATGGTAGTAACCACTGGATAATCTACTTTTAATTTATCCAGCACATCAGCTGATGTAGAATAACCGGTTTTAGTCTTCTTTGCAAAAGGAAGTTTCATTTTATCAAACAGGATTTCTCCTAATTGTTTGGGAGAGTTGATATTAAAGGTTTCACCTGTTGACTCATAAATTTCTTTTTCTAAACGATCTATTTGTACTGTTAGTTTTTCTCCATATTCTAAAAGAGCATCGCGTTTTACTTCAATACCCATAGTTTCCATGTTGTAAAGAGTATAGATAATAGGCATTTCTATATCTGAATATAGTTTGTCCATGCCATTTTGCTTAAGTTCTTCCATCATCTTTGGATACGCTTCTAAACACACACTAGAGGTATAACAGCAATATTTTAAAAATTCTTCTAGTTTATCCTCCTTGGCTTTTATTAAGGATAACTTGCCAAGCAAATCTTCTCTAGAGGGAACTGTTTTTCCAAGATAATCCCTTGCCAAATCATCAAAATGATAGGTATCCTTTAGGGGATTTAGTAAATAGGCAGCAATTCCTAAATCCCCAACAGAAGTTTTATCCTTAATGTTGATGAAAGGTAATTGTTTTTTTAGAAATACGGTTGCTTTTATGGTATCTAGTTGAAAAAGAGCTTCTGCCTTATCAAGCAAATAAGCTTCTGTTATAAAACCTGATACAGAAATAAAATAATCTTTTTCTTTTTCATAAGAAATAGCAATGCCTAAAAGCAACTGATTTTCAGCTACCAACTGTATTCCTATCTGTGCAATTTTACTGTTTTTCAAAAGCAGTGTAGAAAATAGAGCTTCTGCCTCTCCAAAATCCTCTATAAGTTTAAAATTTTCTTTTACTTCACTGTTACTTAAAATACTATTATTAAATCTTGTAAGAATAGACTTAAACTCTAATCTCTTCATATACTCATAAGCTTCTGGTGTATAAAGATTACCAAGTCTAGCATTATCTATATCATAATCAATCTCACAGTCAATACAAATTGTAGCTAATGTCTTACTCATTTGTGCCATATCATAGTGTTCTCTTAAGGCAGTTTGAGCTCTTTTTGGCAATACATCGTCAATATTTGCATAGGCATTTTCAATACTTTTATAGGTTACAATTAAACTTGTAGCAGTTTTTTCACCAATGCTTGGTACTCCTGGAATATTATCCGAAGCATCTCCCATTAATGCTTTCACATCAATAAATTCTGTAGGTGTCACTTGATAAGTTTCTAGTACATCTTTGGCGTAATAGTCCTCAATTTCAGTAGTTCCTCGTTTTGTTTTTGGAATACGGATTTTAATATGTTCTTCTGCTAGCTGTAATAAATCCCGATCTCCCGATACAACAGAAACTTCCAAACCTTTGGCTGCACTTCTTTTAGCAATGGTTCCTAAGATATCGTCCGCCTCATAACCAGCTTTTTCTATGGTGGTTACTCCCATGGCAGTTAATACTTCTTTTATGAGGGGTACCTGCTCTCTTAATTCTTCGGGCATAGCTTTTCGTGTGCCTTTATATTCTGCAAACATATCATGTCGGAATGTAGGGGCATGTACATCAAAGGCAACTGTAAAATATTCTGGTTTTTCTTCCTCTAAAATTCTAAATATGATATTTAAAAATCCATACACACCATTGGTATGAAGACCTTCTGAATTGGTCAAGTCTGGAACACCATAAAATGCTCTGTTTAAAATACTATGTCCATCAATTAATACTATTTTTTCCCTCATATTTCCCTCTTTCTTGTTATTCATTTATGACCAAATACGAAGCTGCAAAAGAATCATTAAAAACACACAAAGAGTAACTAAGGTAGTTACTGCATATTTTGTAATTAAAATAAAATGCTTATTCTTTATTCTTTGTTCTGAAGTTATTAAATCCAGTTCCAAAGCTTCTGTCAAATTATAATTTCCAAATTCTCCATCTAGCTGCTTCATTCCAACTTCAACTATATAGTTAATCTCTAGCTCTTCCTGGCATTCCTTACAGGTTTTAATATGTTTTAGAAATACTTCCAGTTGATTATTATCTAGATTATCCTTGATATAAGGGACTACCATTGCTTGAATCTGTCTGCAATCCACATCTTAACCTCCCTGCATCAAAATTCCACTTCTACTATCATACAATATCTATAAATATTTGTGAACCCTAATCTGTACCTAATATTATAATTTATATAGAAGCAAATTATTCAATTTTATGAAAAAGTAGTTGCATGATTTGAAAACATATGATAAAATGATTCTCGTAGTGTTGAAAAACACATCTGAGCGGGCGTGGCGGAATGGCAGACGCACAAGACTCAAAATCTTGCGGTAGTAATATCGTGTGGGTTCAAGTCCCACCGCCCGCATTCAGTTAAAAGCGAGAATGTATCATTAAGCTATTGATTTAGCTGAAGGTACATTCTCGTTTTAGTTATATCGTAATACTAAATTGATATGATTATTTTGGTTTATTTAGAAAGGACAACAAACATGATTCGTGACTTTTCACATGAGGATAGATCCATCTTTTTATCCATGGTAAAGAATTTTTATTCATCCGCCGCAGTGGTCTATCATGTGGACCCTGAACATTTTGAAACCACCTTTGATACCACAATCAATAAAAGTCCATTTATGCGAGGTCTTATGATACAAGATGAAGGGGGTCCGGCAGGTTATGGACTTTTGTCATTTACCTATTCAAACGAAGCAGGTGGTATGGTGGTATTAATAGAAGAACTTTATATAAATGAGGTATCTAGAGGCAAAGGACTTGCAAACAAATTCTTTGAATTTTTAAGCAATGAATATCCATTAGCCAAACGCTTTCGCCTTGAAGCTACTAAAGATAACAAAATAGCAATTGCGCTTTATGCTAAACTAGGTTACACAGTTCTTGATTATGTGCAAATGGTAAAAGATAGATAGATGATATGGGTTGCATTCGTATTCATTACTTAATCATCCACCAAAGATAGATATTCACTGTATCCTTCCTCGCACATGTTTTCTTTTGGAATAAATTTTAATGATGCACTATTAATGCAATACCTTATGCCACCAAGCTCTTTGGGACCATCATAAAATACATGTCCAAGATGTGATTTTGTTTGTTTACTATGAACCTCTGTACGCAACATACCATGACTTTTATCTGTCTGTTCTATAAGTAAGTCATCCTTAATTGGTTTGGCAAATGCTGGCCAACCACAACCAGATTCAAACTTATGTGAAGATGAAAATAATGGCTCGCCAGATATAATGTCTACATATATACCAGCTGAAAAGGAGTTAAAATATTCATTACGAAAAGGAGGCTCAGTTACTGAATTTTGTGTAACAGCAAATTGTAATGGAGTCAGGCTTTCTCTTAATTCTTTTGTTGTTTTTGGTTTGAACTTTTCAATCATAAAATGGTGCCTCCTTTTTCCTATCTATTATTAGGTTAAAACCCAACTCTAAAAAAATCTCAAATCTCCTAAACTAGTAAGTTCAGCAGCGGTATCCCATTGATGTGTTTTTACTTGAATGCCCTTACGCCTATAAATAAATACATTATTATATGCCCCTATAGTAAGTACATATCTTGTAATTCCATATTTTTTCATGATAACATCAATATGCTGTTTATAATAATCTTCAAATTCTTTCATAAGCTCAGGATATTTAAAAAATTCTAAAAAATCATTTCCTTCCTTATCGGTCATAAATTTATATAATGTAATTTCAACTTCCTTCACTAAACTTCCATTAAAAAACCCATCAAATGTAATTTCGGTATGATTGAATTTATATTTTGATAAGCAACTCATGGTTTCAAGATAAAGATTGGACTCTTTTTTGTTTATTAAATCAAGGAGATAATTGACAGAAATTGCAAGATTTAGATTTTGCCCATTGTCAAATCCTGCAGAAGTAATACCAATTAATTCTCCAAATAAGTTAAAAAGAGCACCTCCTGAACTTCCAGAAGATATAGGAGCAGATATTTGAATCATATTTAAGTTAGTATAACTTCTAAATCCTGAAATCATACCATCTGAAAAAGTATTCATTAGTCCAAGGGGACTCCCAATTGCAACTATGGATTGACCTCTTTTTATATCATCTGTTTGATCAATAATAACTGGCTCAACTTCCAAGGGGATTTTTATGAGAGCCAAATCATGAGGAGTATTCATCTTAATCACAGTAAATGTTCGATACTTTACAAGTGTAACCGAATTTTCAAAAAATACTTCATAATAAAAACCATCTGCTATAACGTGTACATTTGTTACAATTAAACCATTGGTTCCAATTACTACACCAGACCCTGTACATATTGGATTATTATCCTGATCGAATACACGTATCATCACCACACAAGCAGAGAGTAATGCCAAATCTTCATAACTTTTCTTTAATCTGTCACTGTTTTTACTTTTTAAATACACATTACTTGAGTAAGCTACATCCATAATTTCCAATGGTTTTTCAACAGGTACTGAATTCTTCTTTTCATCTATCTGGTTTGTGTATTCTTTTATTGGAGATTTCAAAGGAAATACATGACTATATGAGAAACACTTTAAGTTTGCGCTTTCAAAGAGCTTATGATCACTTTGAGAATTGACATAGATAACATCTGATCCTAACTTTGATAAAAGTATCAAAAAATAAACCTCATGTTCCGTAATATTTCCATAGAAAAAAAATTTGGGGTTATAATCTTTTGATGACAGATGAAAAATATCAAATTTTTGAAAAAGAGGATATATAATAGAGTGTACCCATTCCAATAGCTTAAGTGAAAAATTCTTAAGAATCGTTAGTGAACAAGTATTCTTTTTTGAAAACAGTCCAAGTACTTCTTGAAATGAGTCCATTAATAATTCCAAGAATATGTTATCATCATAATATGGAAAGTACTCTTTTTTATGGAATAAACCTATATAATCCTGTATGCAATCTATGTTCGAGTTTGAAGTAACCAGTGACAATATTTTGTGTGAAGGTATTTTAGGAAGTGGCTCAGTGATTTTCAAAGATGATATGCCCAAACTATCTAGCTTTTGTGCAATATCCTGCCATTTTTTATCATAGTAATCCATATTCTCATCCACTCCAATATATCTATAAAAAAAGACAGGAATCTTCCTAACATGGCTTCCATAAAGAAACCCTGATCTTTCAAATACTGGAATAAACATATCCTCTAATACTTGATTGGTAGTAAGTATGGTTGTACTGTAATTCATAAGACTATTCTCATCTCCTGACTAAAATTTATTTCTAATTAATAGATGTACCTGATTTTATTACATAAGGGTAAATACCAACTCTAAATCCGCAAATAAATCAGCAACTGCTGCCTCATAATCTTGAAATTTCTCCGCTTTTTTAATTCTTTTATGATATTTAGAAGAATTAGAGAATAAATTTGACATATAGAACCATATTTCCTTCATTTTAAATAGCACATTACGATCTCCATAAAGAATCACCTGATAATTATTATAAATTTGGTTATGAAACTCCTTTAGCTTTTTTTTCGTTAACTCTGATTGCCCCAAAATGGTACTAATCAGGGCTGGATTTGTAATCATGCCTCTGCCAAACATCAGTGTTTCTACATTTGGAACTCTATTGCAAAAAGATTCATAATCTGAAGCTGTAAATATATCACCATTATAGCATATAGGGTTTTTACTTTGTTTTGTTGCATATTGAAATATCTCATAATTAGGCTTGTTTCTATAAAAATCCTTCTGGATTCTAGGATGAATAATAAGTTCCTCAAGTGGATACTTATTAAAAATCTCCATGAGCTCATAAAATTCATCAGGACTGTCTTTTCCTATTCTTGTTTTAACCGATATTCTTAAATCCAATTGAGAAAAAACAGAATCAAAAAACTGATCCAGCACTTTCGTCTTTGCCAAAAATCCAGATCCCTTATTTTTTGCTACAGCTGTACCAGAGGGACAACCTAAATTCAAATTAACCTCCTGATAACCAAATTCTTTTAACATTTTAGCCATACGAACAAAATCCTCTGGGGAATTTGTCAATATTTGTGGAACTACCATAAGACCCTGATTGTGTTCTGGTAAAATATCATTTAATTCCTTTGACTTAAAACTCTTATTCTGATTTGGTACCAGAAAAGGTGTAAAATATTTATCCATAGGATGAAATAGCTGATGATAAGCATTTCGGTAAATATAACTTGTAATCCCTTCCATTGGGGCAAAATAGTATTTCATGTTCAGATACTCCCTTCTACTGATTCTGCTATCATTGGAAATCTCTTAGAATATCCCATTTTAGAGTATATTCTATTTTTCAAAAAAAATCTACTTATATCAGTGAATGCATACAAGCAGATTTTAGAATATGTTCTATTTTATTACATAATATATTTTGAAATTGTCAGTATATTTTTCTGATCCACATAATTGTAAACCATTGAATCTACTAATTGTTCCACAAGAAAAAGTCCCAGTCCTCCAATACTTCTTTCTGTAATTGGTAAAGAAATATTAGGTTTTTTTACAGTTGTAGGATCAAAAGGTATTCCATTATCAATAAATGTAATAGAAATTTTAGACATATCTCTTTCTATTACATGTTGAACAGTTACCCTTTGGTTTTTCATTTCATATGCATAAGAAACAATATTTATAAAAATCTCTTCCACTGCCAACTGGATATCAAAAGATAAAAGTAAATTATGCTTATCAAGTTCCTGCTTAATAAATGACAACACCATATCCAAATTAGCTCGTTCTGCAAACACAGTTATTTTATGGCAAGATTCATTATTCATTATTTCACCTATTTATAATAGTCAAAAAATTAGAAAAACCAGTCATTTTAAAAATCTTCATAACTTCTTCTTGTACATTAATTAATATAATTTCATTTTTTTGAATATTTGCACGTTTTTGAGCACTGAGTAATGCACGAAGCCCCTCACTAGAAATATAGGTAACACCTTGAAAGTCCAGATTTAAATGGATGGTCTCTTTCAACGTATTTAGTAATTCCTTTTCTACCTCTTCATAAGCAAATGTATCCAATCTGCCCTCTAATCTAATGGTCACTTCGTGTTCTGTTGAATCTTTATAAATTTTAATGCTCATTATAAACCCTCCAAAGTTGCATTCGTATTTGTAGTTGTATTAACAGTACCATTATATTCAAAAATCAACATGGTAATATCGTCCATTTGTTTTGTACTGCCAACAAATTCATCAACTGCCTTATCAATTGTACATAAAATATCCCTTAATTCCTGATCCTTAATGAAGTTTAATGTTTTAAGTAATTGATCTTCACCAAAAGCAATTCCATTTTGATTTTCGGCCTCAGTAATACCATCTGTGTATAGGAATAGGCGTTCTCCTGGTTGCATGTGAATTTTATTCATAGTAAACGTTGTTCCATTTACACCTGCAAGAACAAAACCTGGGTTGACATTTAAATATTGAAATTCTTCATTTTTTTTCATAAATGCGGGAGGATTATGACCAGCATTGGTATACACAAATTCACCAATAGTAGTATTTAAAATTCCCATAAATGCTGTGACAAATAGTCCTATTTCATTAATTCCAATTAGTCGATTATTTACTTCTTCAAAAATGCGAGCTGGATCCAGGTTCTGAAGAGCAAAATTTTCAATCATCGTTTTTGTAACTACCATAAAGAGGGCTGCTGGGACACCTTTTCCAGATACATCAGCTGCTACAATCCCTATGTGTGTATCATCAATCATAAAATAATCAAAGAAGTCGCCTCCTACTTCTTTTGCTGGCTTCATCTTAGCCTGAACCTGAAAAGATGGCAGATAAGATGGCAAGGTGTCAATGCTTGGTAGCATACTTGCTTGAATTTTAGCTGCAACATCTAATTCTGCACTAATGTATTCCTGTTTCGCTGTAACAACCTTTAGGTTTTCAATATAGGTAATGGTATCTTCCTCCATGGTAATAATTGAGGTGGCCAATTCTTCAATCTCATCATTGGTGTGGATTTCCAGCATTGAAACATTTAGATTCTGATTTTGAAGATCTACACTGGTATTTTGAACAAATTCTTTCGCAGCTTTAGATAATTGATTGATGGGTGTCACAATTGTTTTGCGGACAATCCAAACGTAAATACGTATGAATATTAGTGTAATTGCTGTTAATAATATGAGCAAGATCCAGAGAAAATGTTGGCGGTTAACTACCACTTGATCCATATCAATATCAGCACCTACATATCCTGCCATATTTCCTGAGCTATCCAAAACTGGCACATAAACTGATAACAACCATCCATAAGCACTGTCAGGTGGTGACATGAGTGGCGCAATTGGCAACCCTGCTAAAAATTCATCTTCCTGTTTGGCAAAGTTTTCGTCAGCATCAATGTATTCCCCAAGAAAACAACCTCCGCCAGCTTCATAACCTTCTGCCCCCTCATCCGTATCAAAAAGGAAATAGAACCCCCCTGGTACAGGTCTTACTACATATAAATATAAAACATCATTATTTTCTTTTAAATCTTTTAAGAAATCTAAGGTTACATCATACTCCACATTTTCATCCAATGTATTATAATAGTAATTCAGCTTATCTCCATCTAGCTGACTGGCTGCTGTTTTCACTAAATTCATACCTGTTTTGATATAATAATCATTCATTGTATTTTTATAAGTAACATAACTTACGTATGATGCAACACCAGTCAATATGACCGCCATTATGATAATCATAAATGTAACTTTCTGTTTTAATGAAATTTTTCTACTTCTCATTTACCTTCTCCATATATTCATTATTAATTGCATTCACTTTTTGCACAATATCTTCTTTTGGTAAAGGTCTGCTATAATAATATCCTTGCAGATAGGATGCATCTTTTCTTTTTAGAAATTCTACTTGTCTATAACTCTCAACGCCTTCACATATGGTCTTCATTCCATACTCTTTTGCTAAATTTATAATCAGACCAATTAATGCCTCCTTCTCTTTACTTTTACCAATTTCACCAATAAAACATTTATCAATTTTAATGGTATCCAAAGGGATAGATCTAATATAATTGAGAGAACTATACCCTGTTCCAAAATCATCCAGCTCGATTTTAATTCCCATCTCTTTCATTTTTAAAAATAATAGGGATTTCATTTCTATATCAGCTAATAAGATTCCTTCTGTAACTTCTATATGTAGTCGTACTGGTGGAAATTTAGTTTCATACAAAATTTTTTGTAGATTTTCCAGAAAATCCCGTTCTCTTAGTTGTATTTCGGAAACATTTACAGCAATCCAATCAAAATCCAAACCCTCTTGCCTTAATTCTATATCACATGCAATTGCGTATCTTATTGCCCAGTAACCTAACTGAATAATAGTGCCAGTTTCTTCTGCAATGGGAATAAACTCTTCAGGTGAAATGTTACCTAACTGGTTATCCTTCATTCGCATCAATGCCTCAAATCCCAGAACTCGCTTGGTTTCTATATCATATTGAGGCTGAAATTCCATATACATCAAATTGTTCTCAAGTGCTGTTCTAAGTTTGCTACCAATGTGATTCTTCCTATTAATCACTTGAGAGATAAATATATCGTAAAATGTATAGTTATTCCTTCCATTTCCTTTGCTGTTATACATAGCTGAATCAGAATTCTTTACAATATCCACCACATTATCACCATCTTTTGGAAATATAGAAATACCAATACTAACAGTGGTATAAAAATCCTTAGTATCCAGACAAATAGGCTCACTTAAACTTTTCATTATACTCTCTGCTCTGGTTCTTACTTGAAAAACATCTGAAATATTTGTCATCAGCATCATAAATTCATCCCCACCAAAACGAGCAATGGTATCTCCAATTTCACAGATTAATCTAAGGCGGTCAGCTATCTCTACAAGCAATCGATCCCCTAAAATATGACCATGAAGGTCATTTACCACTTTGAAATTGTCTATATCTATAAAAAGCATAGCTCCTTGTGTGTTATTTTCTATGGCCTCTCCAATAGCAGATTCAAGAAGATCCACATAATAAGTGCGATTAGGCAATAGGGTCAGCGAATCGTGATATGCAACAAATTCTAGATAGGCATCAGATTTTTTTTGTTGCGTAATATTTGATATGGTTCCAGAAATACGATATGGTGCACAGGATTCCTCTTCCAGCCACTTTCCGCTAATTGCCAGCCAACGATCCTGTCTGTCAGAAGTTTTTATTCTAAACTGCTCATAAAAGCTACCGCGCCTCTTAGCAACAAGCTTTTGAAGACTAGCAATATCTTCTTTATGTACATATGAATTTATGAAGTCCCAAGTAATATTTTCTACAATAGGATAGGTAGTAATTTCTTGCCATTTATGAAAACAGAAGATCTCACCTGTATCTACATTAAAATCAAAAATGGAATCACTCACCACCTCAAGATAACCTAAAAGAATTTTTTGTTTATTCTCTAGATACTCTATTTCTTTTAGTATGACTTCAGATGTTTTTATCAATCGCTTATAACTGTTTATCAAAATGTATGAAGTGGTAATAATCCCAATAATAGTTAAAAATAGGAGTCCAATGATTGTTTTTTGATTGAAAAATGATCCTCTTATAAGGAGTAGCAAAAGGAAAACCAATTTACCAAACAGAAACAAACATGTTATAGGTATAAACTTTATTGTCTTGTTATTAAATTTTATTGAGTTGTTAAAATTATGTTTCAATTTTCCCCCTAAAGAATAATTCATGCTATCTCAAAAAGTTCATTCTTATGCTTTATTTTTAAACGGAGAATCAGCAGGATAACCACCTGCAATTTTTTGCATAGTTCTAGGAACTGCATCCTTTGAGTTTTTCCAATCCGCATCTTTATTTCTATAATCATATTTTTCAATCAACCAACAGATATCTTTTTCCACCCGTTCCATATTCTCGCAAATGAGCTCAAAAAATATAGGTGCATACTTCTCTTTTTCTGTTTGTGATAATTTAATCTCAAATTCTTCCATAAAGTCTGCAAAATGATGAAAGCAAAATCCTTTTGATTCCAATACTAATTGTAGAAATTCTGTATCATTTTTTAATAAATAAAAGAATGTGTCCATATATCTTGCATAGGTATTTGTGATATGGTCACAAACATAACAATGGCTCTCTTCTTTACGAATCCAATTGGTTATGGAGTTCCCATTTTCTACTGCCTTTTCTTTTTTAATTTTATCAAAAAATGAAGTTTTTTTAGGCTCATACTCCTTTACGGCAGTAAATAGATCTTTATTAATTCTTTTAAGATAACTGCTTAATATCCAGGCATTGCCTAAATGATTGCCATAATCATACATTTTTTTAAAATGAGGTCTGCAAAAACCTCTTTGACTGGTTTGCTCTCGTACATCACTTTCCATATAGGATTCACCCAATATAAATTCAATTGCATCTTGTTCAAGACGGCGTTCTATACAGCAAAAAGGGCATTCATCTTGAACCTTTAATGCATCCACCAAAGGTATTGTGTAAAGTTTTTCTTTCATTGGTTCCTCCTGTAATCATTTCCACTTATATCCATATTGTATCAGTTGTGTAAATGTAATGCAACAATTACTTGACATTTTTCAAAAAAAAGATTGCTTTTCAATGAAAAAACAATCTTTTTTAATGACTTTCTATGATTATAATATAAATCAAATGTTCAATTTTATCGATTAGATAAAATATAAGGTTTATCTCTAATAAATACAGTTTATCACATAATTATGACATGTAAATAAAATTATTTGGCAAGGAATGTGACTTTTGTTTGCATAATTAGATAAAAATCTTAATGTTCTTTTTAGCCGTTCCTCATCATACTGCATAAGTGAATCATCCAATAGAATTGGCACCCTTTTGTTTTTATTGGATATTAACTGGGAAATGGCTAGTCTAAGTGATAAATAGGCTTGATCTATGGTACCACTACTTAAATATTTCCACTCCCTAAGATGGATGCCTGATTGTATCTTTACATTAAAATCTTTTGATACCAATACCTTTTCGTAGGTTCCATTGGTTAGTTCCTTAAATATATTTTCTGTAATCAGATTTAATTCCGGTGCAAAATTTTGTCTCATTTCATCCCCGGACTCTTCCATTACTTCTTTTGCTAAACGAAGACACTCAAAATAGTTACTTTTCTCTTCTAAATCCAATGTGCATAAATTAATTTCTTGTTCTATGGTAGCAATATCTCGTTTCGGAGATTTGATGCTTTTGTTTATTTCTATAAGCTGATGATTTAAATCCAGTGAATTTAATTGTGCTAATTGTTCTTTGACCTCTTCTTCTGTTATCTGCCATAAATGTTGATTCGTCTGTTTGGATGTTAGTTTTTCTTTTAAATGTTCCATTTCATTACACAATCTAGTAAGAGAAATACTTTGGATGCCACTGCCCTGTGCAATTTTTTGAATGCTAATCTTTTGATTCTCAATACTATTTATTTCCTGATTTAGGTTATCTACTAATTCTTTGGCTGTTCTATAATTCTCAGTAAATTGATAATGAATTACTTCATTCACAAATAATTCCTTTAAATGAATGATTTGATCTTCTATATTTCCAATGCTCATTTGATTTTTTTTATCACTAGAGAAGGTCATATAGTTTTTTTCATATTCATCTTCATTCTGGCAACCTTTTTTATTCATTTCTTCTTGAATATTTATGGTTAGCAAATGAACCATCTGCTGTACTTCTATGATAAATTGGTCTAATTTCTCAGAAGGCTGTCTAAAAATATCAGTAAAAAATGAGGATTGATCTAAAAATTCTCTATAGTTACTTTGTACCCTATAAAATTGATTTTCTAAGTTTTGCTTTTGTGCATGACAATATATCTCAAGCCGATTGACTTCTACAAGAATCTCATTTTGAAGAGATAATTGCAATTCTGAGTATTTTTTACAAGAAAGGTCCAACTCTCTTAAATCCTTTTTACAAGATGACACCTGCTCATTCAAGGAATATAATTCCTCATTAAATTTAAGTTTCTCTGCATCTTCTTTAAGTACCAATTCATTCCTATCTTGTTTTGCCTTCTTAAGATTCCTAATTGCAGAACTGTTATCTGTATTGGATTTTGGCGTTATACGGTTCTCTTTTTTGTTTGCAAATGCTAAAACCACTAAAATTCCTGATCCAATGAATAAAAGACCAAATAGTGGGTGAATTAATATTGCTAATATGACGGATAACATTCCAATCATGCCTGACAGAATCAATAAAGAAAGCTTGGGGGATGTTTTATCTTGTGATGCAGTTTCACCATAATTCTCTTTGGTATAAAACTCTGCTTGTGTTTTGGCAATAGTTACATTTGCAATTGCTGCCTCCTTTTTTACATCCCAGACTTCTTTTTTATTTGCATATGCCAGAGTTCTTTGTTTTATTTTCTCATTCAAATCAATTAATAATTGTTTTGTCTCTTGATATCTATTATAATCTGGACCTAACTGTTGTAGTTGCGCCTCTCTTACCCGCTTCTTCTCTATTACAATCAACAACTGTTTATGGTATTGCACATAAGAATCATAAGCTGGCTTAAAGTCGCTGACTAAAGTATGGAATAAATTATCTTTCTCCTGCTTTTCTATGATCAAATCCTTAAAATTAAGATATTCTTCTTCTGAAACTGGCACTACAAATTTATTATTTCCATTAGAATCCTGTCCACTGGCTTTTATTGCTGATAATCCACCAATTTCTCTTTCAATCGCATAAACCTCATTCATTCGTTGTTTTGTAAAAGAGATAATCCTTTCATAGGAAAACCCCTCTGTTATAAGCTTTTGTTTACTATTGATATAGTTTTTCATTTCATCTGTTAATCTCTGAAGTTTATCTATTTCATTGGTAATCTGATACATTTCTTTTTGCAATTCCAAACTCTTTTTCTTTTCTAAAAGTGTCTCCACCTGCCTGAGTTTTTCTTGTATTTCTTTCTGCTGATCGTATAATCTTTCTACTTCAGCTTTTTCCACCTTCAATTCTTCAAGATTTTTTTGCGTTTCAATTAAGACACCTTTGTGTTTGCTTTTGGACTCCATATCCTCAATAGCCAAATTCAGATGACTTAGTATCACTGTTTGGGAAATGGATTCATCTCCAGATGCAATAACATTTGCCAGAATTTTTTCACTTAATTCTTCTGTGTCCGTGTTGGAGGAAAAACCACCTATTTGCCCTATATAACCACTTCGCTCAAATTCATTGAGATTTAACCCAAATAGATACAATCCTACTTCTTCACTTTTACTTAAGGAAATGGTTTCTCCCTTTGATTGATTAATTAAATCTATCTTGTCTTTTGTTGGAGTTGAACCAAATGTCTTTTGCAGACGATAATCTATGCCATTACTATAAAATTCAATGGCACCTTCCATGGTGGAACCATCCCAGGGCAAATACTTTAATCGTAAATTTTTATCAATATCTTTTCCATGTCCCACTTTACTGTAAAACATCATCTTAATGAAAGCCATAATTGTGGATTTCCCAAATTCATTTTGGCCATAGATGATTTGGAAGCCTTCTTTTAAAGTGAGTTGATAATTTTTTAATTTTCCAAAGCTTCCAATTTCAATCCGATCAATTCTCATGGTAGTTTACCTCATTGGAAAATGCTTTTAAACCTAGTTTCATTGCCATTTTAATTTTATGAACTTCCCACTCTTTTCCTTTGGCAAGTTCTAAACGTTCCAGCATTTTTCTAACAAAAACTCCCCGTAGAGTTGTTTCATTTGCAACATAGTCAAAATCAAGCTCCACTTCTGTATCATCTTTTACTTTAACAAAATATAAATCATCTAATTTAGCTATAATATCTTGAGGTCTTACAAAAATTCCATCAGGAATACTACCCTTTAATAATATTTTATATAAATGCTCCCTATAAGAGATCCCATACTTTTTTTGCAATTTATGTTTAATGAATACAACAATATCCTGAGTATTTTGCGCCTCAGAAATATCCACTTCCAGTTCAAGGTTCATCCTTTTACACATGTTTATAAATTCCAGTTCTATGCTGCCTTTGAAAATAGTTCCTATGTAGATTCCTTTTTCCCCTAGTTCATCAAACCCTCTTCCTTCCAGACAACCGGAATAAGCAAAATAGGTAACACCAGCCTTTTTAGGTTCTGTTCTTTCATGTATGTGCCCCAGAGCAATATAGTCCATTTGACTATTTCTAATATCAGCCTCTGAAATAGGGTTATAATTTGCTTTTTGACCTGTAGTCACTACCATACCATGTAACACACAAATATTAATATAGTCATCCTTTGGGGGGGTTATATTTTGCAAAAAAGATTCTGTCTCATAGGTTTTCGTAAATCCACCGCCCCAAAGCCGAACATTAAGAGATGGAAATTCAAAATATTCCATCTCTTTCTTAAAAATTATTACATTTTTTGGCCAAAAATTTGTTTTATTGTAGGGTGAATCTAATGTATAAGGATCATGATTGCCAGGTGCAATGGCAATGATCACATCAGGAATTTGTTCCATACCTTGACGAATTTCTTCTAAAATATCCAATGAAATATGAACACTGTCAAATATATCACCAGCCATTAATAGTAATTGCACTTGAGCCGTTTCACATAGTTTAAACACTTTCAGAAAGGTATCTTTGATTTCTGCTTTTCTTTCACTGGATTTTCTCCCAATGGTCTTTAAATTAGAGCCAATATGCACATCTGCACAATGGAGTATCTTTACACCTTTCACTATTATTCCCCTTCTTTTGATTCTATTTTAATAAAGGAAGCAGATTAGTAACTTCTCCTTTTGCACATTCCTCTAAAAAGGAACGATAACTAAAGAAACAATAACCACTTACCATATTGCTAAGACGACCAGCCTCCACCTGTCGTTTTAAAATATCATTGCAGCGAACCCACTCTGATATGGTGTTATGGTCTCCTACATCTGTTCCTGCTCTTGACATTGCAAGACCCAAATAGAGTTTTACATTACCTGTCTGCTTTAGATCGACCCATGTTTTAAGATTTGGTTCAAAGGCATAGGGTGCTGGTAAAAGCTCTTTTGTTTTGGCTTCAAATCCCCAATAAAGTTGAGGCATTATGTAATCAATATAACCTGGGGTTTTCATCCATGTATCAATATCTACAAAAAGTTTATTATCACTTCTTAAATTATCTACAAACCCAGCAGGACTAATACCAAATTCTACATTAGGTTTGATTTCTTTTATAGCACTATATACACCAGAAACCAGCTGATTAATCTGGTTACGTCTCCATACTGTAATCGACTCTTCTCTTGTAACAGAATCATATTCAGGTTTATCAAACCAAAGAGTTTGCTGATTGTTATCTAGTGATGGATAAAAATAGTCATCAAAATGAATTCCATCTACCTGATAATTGGTTACAATTTCCTTCACCCCATTGGTAATCAATTCTCTTACCTGTGGTATGGAAGGATTAAAATAATATGCCCCATTATGTAATAAAACCCAACGATCATTGGAAGGATCTGTATCTGTTAACCATATTTTCGCTAAATTATTATCTGAAAGCTCACTGTAATCCATTAAGTATCCAGTAATACGGTAGGGATTGATCCAAGCATGAAACTTGAGTCCCCTTGCATGTGCGGACTCTATCATATACGCTAGTGGGTCATACCCAGGATTTACCCCTTGAGTGCCTGATGCAAATTTAGACCAGGGATAATAGTTAGAGGGATACATGGCATCACTGTCTGACCTAACATGAACAAACACTGCGTTCATGCCCATAGAAACACACTTATCAAACATCTGATCCACTGCTTGAACAAAATCAGCCTGACCCTTTGGTAATTGATTCCATTCTAGATACGAAATCCATACTCCTCGTAATTCTTTACTTGGAAATAAGGATGTTGAGATACCCTTTGGAAAATCCACATCAATAATCGTAACTGGACCATATTCTGGTTTTACCTCTAACGCTTGGGTGATGTTAAAAAGTGCAAAAATGTTTATAAATAACCATGCCATACCAATGGTTATATGTATCAATGTTTTTTTTCTTGACATAAACTACTCCAATCTTTGAATCATTACTTAGTATCGTTAAAATCAAATAGTAATTTCTCTTAATTTCTGTTACAATAAACTCAAATTCTTATATCTCTAGGAGGTTAATCAATGACTACTTCTAACTACCTTCGTAAGGTACGTCTAAATTCTCACTTATCACTTGTGGATGCTTCCATGAAATTAAATATGTCAAAATCTAGGTTGCACCGTTATGAATTTTCTCCTATCTCCAAGATTCCTAGTTCTACCCTAAATAAGCTAGCTACTTTTTATCAAACAACACCTTCTCAACTTTTGAATTATGAAGGAGATTGTAGTTTTGCATCGGATGATTTATCTCTGAATCCAGTTAGCACTAAACCATTTCAAAAATCCTATCGTCATCTCCTTTCCTACCATGAACGTTATTGCACTCTTTCTGTTGACAATCTCAGAAAACAATATGAAGCTTTGGATAATCGAGGTAAGCAGATCATATCATTGATGATTCGTACAGAATATAACCGTATACAAAAGCTTAATCATGAATGACCAATTCCTTTTAATAAAAGTTCTTATCTTTATTATATCAATATTATTTAAAAAATCCACTAAAATATGAAGATTCTAAAGATTCACGCATTTCATAAAATATAACTGCTATTTTTAGTAGTCAATGTTTTTTCTTGAAATTTGATTAACCTACTATTTTCCATGTATACCTATCTTCTATTTACAGATACTAATCTTAGAAAGGAGATGAAATTATGGAAAAGAAAGATGATTATTCAACATCAAGAAAACAACCTTATCGTAAAACTCAGCCTGAATATGAACCAGCCAATCAATTTGACTATGGAGATGACGATGTTCCACAAATTGATCTAAAAAATAATGCACCTACAGATGATGACCGCCCTCGTAGAGATGGTTCTGGAGGAAATTGAGATTTGGAAAGTCTTTAAGACTTTCCTTTTTTTGAGAAAAAATATATAATTACCATTATTTTCTTTGAGTTGTCATATATTATAATAAAAACATGGAGTACATAATTATGAATCCTTGTGAACTAGCTACAACCATAACAGCCATTGCATGTGCAATATCAAAAGATAAAGACTCTCAGGAAATAACATTATTAGGTAGTTCTTTTACCCAACTTGGTGATACACTTTTAACGATTGCCGCCCAAATGGATGCCAATCAAAACAAATGTGACTAATAATAAAAGATTTTTTAAAATATGCGTGACCCATAACAGGACACGCATATTTTAAATTCTTCTCCACTCCTTTCTGCTTTAAAAAATTACTTTATTAGGATTACTCTTTCTCCTTTTCACCCTTTTTTATTTTTAATATGTCAATAGCATTTGTAAGTGTTCTTCCGATGGGAATGCCCATAAGACCGGCATTTTCGATTATGCTTACTGTTTCATTTGTAATAAAACCAATAATAACTCCGTCAGAAATGAATGTCGATTCAAGAGTCATATCTAACCTCTTCGCTGTTATAATTATCAAAAGTGTCATTCCTTTTTTGCAGAGACCTTTCCATCCTGCTTTACTATCCAATGCTCCATTAGCTGACTTTGTAGATTTCTTAAATACACCTGCAAGTAACATACCAGATATATAATCAATCGCCATAAACATAATTAATGTTTGTAATCCCATACTCCATCCTCCGAATTGGGATACAATAAAGCCTCCAATAGTACCAATTCCTGTCATTATAATTAATTTTAAATATTCAATATTTTCCAAATTAACCTCCTTCTATTCGCTTTCGCAAATACTTTTATCAGTATTGTTATAAACATCCATCATCCTTTTGATTTACCTTTGTTTTTAATTAAGTAACTCAATAAAATTTAGTTAAGAAAAACGCCTTTTATTGTGTAGTAATCGTGAAGACGTTCTCCTTATATTCTAATCTATTCGTTGGCCATGAACTTGGCTACATTTTTATGACAAAACTTCATTAGATTAAATTTGTAACAAGATTATAAAGATTTTTTTGATCCTATATAACCCTATCAGTGATTATTTCATGAAGTATATGTCAGTATATATTGAGTATTTCATCCATATTTACCATATATTTAAAGTAGTAATTGGGACAAAAAGGTGTTACATTAGAACAAAGGAATGGAGGTATCATATGAAAAGACCAAAATATATCTTAATAATGTTACTTGCAATGGCGCTAATTGGCATTCTTTCAGTTGGTATTTATTTTTCCAATCCAAAAACTGAACATATGCCTTACAATACCTTTCTTGAATATATAAAGGAAGAAAAAGTGGAAAAGGTAGTTTTTCATCAAAATGAAAATACTTTGTTAGTAGGACTAAAAAACGAAGCAACATCCTATCTTGTACCCAATCCTAAAACGAATAATTTTACAGAATTCTTACTACTACATGACATAAAAATAACCTATTCGGATGCACAGGAAACTCAAAAATTTATTTACATAATATTAGGGGGAATTTGTATTGCTGCTATCGTTTGGTATAGCAGATATCGTAAGAATTCTCAGTTAATTACTGATGTAAATAAGAAAAAAGAAAATAGGGCATCACTCACATTAAAAGATATTGCTGGTAACGTTGAAGCTAAATCCATGGTATCAGATATTATCGAATTTATCAGGCATCCAGAGAAGTACACCGATGTAGGCGCAAAAATGCCCAGAGGTATCCTCTTTTATGGACCACCAGGAACAGGAAAAACCCTTATGGCAAAAGCTATTGCCACAGAAGCAGATGTTCCATTTTATTCCATGAATGGTTCTGATTTTATGCAAATGTATGTTGGTGTAGGTGCTAGCCGTGTTCGTGACCTATTTAAAAGAGCAAAAAAGAGTGAAAAAGCGGTTATATTTATTGACGAAATTGATAGCATTGGAAAAAAACGTGGCAACAGTGCTTTTAGTAGCAATGATGAACGAGAACAAACCTTAAATGCTTTACTATCAGAAATGTCAGGATTCCAAGAAAGAGATGGTATTATTGTTATTGCTGCTACCAATCGGGTGGATATTTTGGATGAAGCACTAACCAGACCTGGTAGGTTTGACAGACAAGTGGAAATTGGTCTTCCTGATATTAATGCAAGACAACAAATCCTAGAATTACACTGCAAAAATAAAAGATTGTCAGAACAAGTAAATCTCCATGATCTGGCTAGATCTACGGTTTCCTTTAGTGGTGCTATGTTGGAAAACTTGGTAAATGAAGCTGCTATACTAGCTGCCAATGATAATAAAAAAGCTATTTTTCAGATCCATATAGACAAAGCATTCTATACAGTAATAGCAGGGGCAGAAAAAACGGATACAAGCTACATAGATAAAAAAGACAGGGAACTTACTGCCTATCATGAAGCAGGACATGCTTTAATGACAAAGTTAGTGCTTCCCAGCCATTTTATATCTAAGGTTACTATTATCCCTAGTGTAAGAGGCGCTGGAGGTTTTTCTTTAAGCATCCCAAAGGATAGCCTTTATCTTACAAAAAAGCAGATAGAAGCTAATATAAAGGTACTTTATGCTGGACGTGTAGCTGAAGAAATTATTTATGGAAAAAACAATGTCACTACAGGTGCCAGCAGCGATATTAGTAAGGCTTCTTCTCTGATTTTTGATTATATTAATACCTATGGAATGGATGAAGAACTTGGATTATTTCAATTACAGCCCTCCAATGAGATACAAAATACTCAGCTAATTAATAGATGCAGAAAGAAATCAAATGAGTTGTATTTGGAAACTAAAGAAGAACTGGATAAATATTTGGATGTGCTAAAAGTGATTGCAAATGAATTATTAGAAAAAGAAACGTTACAAGATGGTGATATTGTAAATGCCTTAAAGATGGTGAGTTAAAATTATTTAATTCTTCAAAATCATTATTATAATCGAGTAGGAGGCTAATCATTAATTGACTAGCCGACCTCTCACACCACCGCGCGTACCGTTCGGTACACGGCGGTTACAGAAATTTAATATGTGCATTTGAGTATATCTTTATTGGGTTTATAAGCCCTAATTTACCGATATAATCATTTGTTAATGTTCTTTGCAAGATAGGGCTTTTGGATATTCTCCAGAGTCCTTTTCTTGTATTTGCCCACTCCCACGCCTTTTGTTTGTCTATTCCTAACTTTTGCAAGTTTGTTAGGCGTGTTTTGACTTTCTTCCATTGTTTCCATACATAAACCCTTATTTTACGCCTTATCCATGAGGTTATATCATCTACAAATGCTTTCATTTCGGCAATTGCATAATAATTTATCCAGCCTGTTAAAAATAGATTTAATCGTGATATTACAAAACCTATATTTTGACCTTTATTTCGTTTTAATAATTCACAACCTTGTCTTTAAATTTCTTTCTACTCTTTGGATGTGGCGTTATCATAACGTTTCCTTTGGTTTTCGTGTAAAATGTGAACCCTAGAAACTTCGATTTTGTGCAATATCTTACTGCACTTTTAACCTCGTTTACTTTGAGTTGCATTTTTACTTCCAATTCCTTTGTTAGGCTTTTCATTACTCTTTCGCCTGCTCGTTTACTTTTTACGTAAATTTGCATGTCATCTGCGTATCGGCAAAATTTGTGTCCCCTCTTTTCAAGTTCTTTATCTATTTCATGCAGATAAATATTCGCAAGTATTGGACTTAACGGCGACCCCTGTGGTACTCCAACAGTCGTTGGTTCAAGTGTCCCATTCTTTACAATTCCGCCTTTTAGAAATTTTCTTATGAGTTTTAGAACTCTACTATCCTTGATTTCTTTTGTGAGTAGATACATAAGTTTATCGTGATTTACCGTGTCGAAATACTTTGATAAATCTATATCAACTACATATTTATAACCCTCATTTATATAAGTTTTAGCCTGTTTCATGGCGTTATGAGCACTTTTGTTAGGACGAAAACCATAACTACTTTCGCTAAATGTTTTGTCAAATATTTTTGTCAAAACTTGGTTAATAGCTTGTTGTATCAATCTATCAACAACAACTGGTATGCCTAACATTCGCTTACTTCCGTCATCTTTTGGTATTTCTACCATTAAAACTGGCTTTGGTTTATATACTTCTCCTAAAAGTTCTTGAAGTAGTATTTCCTTATTGACTTTAAGATAACTTTTCAAATCGTCTACTGACATTTTGTCAATTCCATAACTGCCTTTATTTCTGTAGACTTGTAAATATGCTTGATTTAAGTTGTCTTTAGCAAGGATTTCTTCCATTAATTTACACATACAGTTCCTACCTCTCATTTCATTCATCAGACGCTATACGCTTCTTGTTACCCTTTGATTTCCAATCATACTATCACAAGTTAGCTTTACCACTTCTTGTTTTCTGTATTATCACGTCTTTTGCTTTCATGGTTTCAAAACTTTATTCTGTTTCAGTCCTTCGTTGAAAAAAAAAACTCAACTACTATGACCTCTGCTGACTTCTTATGGTTTAGTTACATGTCACCATGCAGTTTCAACTTTGGTTGCCCCATAAGACCTCACGGGGTAAGTTCTACCACTTTCCTCTCATCTACTCGCCACATTTACTAATGCACCTTTTGGGAATGTTTTGGATTTTGACTTGTAATGCAGTCTTGTCCAGTTGCACTAGCCTGATATGATTTCTGTTCGTCAAGCCAAGCTTTTGCATTAGACTTCCTTCAGATTCCGCCTCACGGCGGACACCCTTGTCCTCTGCTAGTAGTTCGCACACTCCAACGCCTACAGCGAACTTTCATCGCCTAGTTGTAGAACATGCCCGTCGCACACTAAAATAACTCCGGAGATTACTCTCCGGAGTTATTTCTATTGCCCTAATTCAGTAATACTTTTAAACTCAAATCCCATTGCCTTATATTCAGTTATAAGATCTTTTAATATTTTGGCATTGGTCTCTGATGTGCTGTGAAGTAAGAGTACAGCACCTGAATGAATTCTTGGTATTAACTTGTTAAAAGCCTGTTCTTTGGTAGGTTGATCATTTACGTTCCAATCCACATAAGCTAGACTCCAAAATATAGTGGTATATCCCAACTCAGAAGCCATTTTTAGATTTTCTTCACTATACTTACCTTGTGGAGGACGATAGTATGGGAGCATTTTGTCCCCCGTTACTTCCAGATATTGTGTTTCTGTATCAGCCAACTCTTTTATAAAAGATTCTTTATTGGATATAGCTGACATATCTGGGTGATTCATGGTGTGATTACCGACAATGTGACCTTCGCTTACCATACGGCGTATGATTTCAGGATTGCTCTTAATATAGGTTCCCACTAGAAAAAAGGCTGCTGGAACTTCTGTTTCTTTAAGAACATCTAAAATTTGCTCCGTATAACCATTTTCAAATCCAGCATCAAAGGTTAAATAAATCACCTTTTCTTCTCCCTCACCTACAAAATAAGCATTGTTCTTTTGTAGCTCTTCTGCTGAAACGTTACCAACTGGCTTGCTTCCTGGTATGGGAAAACCCAGACCCCAGTTTCCATCAGCTGCTGTTACTGAAAGTACTGGTATCATACATGAGAAGATCATTAAAAATGTGATAATTTTTTTTGCAAAGTTTTTCATGGTTTTTTTTCACCTCCAATCATCAATAGTTTATGTGAAATCATAATATTTAAACATGTATTGATTGGAAGTTTTTTGATGCTTATTTCTGAGTATATCATACCAGTGTTTGCAAATATTAAAATTATATTTTATACTGATGATTCGTTCCCCACAGATGGAAGCAAAATGCTAATAAATGCCAGCAATATGGTAATAATCCCAGATATAAAAAACCATTTTTCTATTCCTACAATTTCGGCAAAAGCTCCAGCTAACAATAAACCAATTGGCATGGTTAAATTTTGTAAACTTGTAGATAAGGAAAGTACCCTACCTAAGTATTCATTACTTATTTTTGATTGAAAAATCGATAACTTAACACCTCTATAAAAAGGGATTGAAATTCCCATAAATAACGAAATAGCTGCAAATACATACAATCCTGTTGGTGGCAACAAACCAGTTATGATCAGTCCCACACCATAAAGACCAATAGAACATGTAATGGCCAGCATTTTGTTAATTTTGTTCCCTATGATTCCAAGCAATATGGAACCGACTAACATTCCGATAGCAAATACTGTTTCCACAATCCCAGAAGCCGCGAAATCTCCCTCAAAATAACCCATAGTGATTAATGGAAATAATGTACCAATAGGAAAATAAATAATTCCGTATAGAGAACTAATAAGTAAAATACCCATTAATCCTTTCTCTTTTCGGATTACTGCTGCCCCTTCTTTCGCTTCTTTTAATACATCTACCTTTGAATTATCTTTTGGTTTATTTTCACTTGGTAATTTTACAAGAAGTAAAATAGTAATAAATAATAAAGCTCCACCTATATCAAATAACATAATAAAGTTCAGTGGCATAATTCTATAAAGAAGAGTCGCTGCAACTGGGCTCAATAACATAGATACTGATTCAATGCCTTGGGTAAAACCAGCATACCTTGTAAGCTCTTCCTTTGGTACTAGTAGGGGTGTTATTGATTGGAGAGATGGATTATGAAATCCTGCTCCAATTGATCTTGCAAATAAGACACACATAATAATCCAAACAGGTATTTCACCATTTACACCATAAAAAACGATTATCAAACTTACCGCAGCAATAAATCCATCTGATAACATCATAATTAACTTTCGGTGATAACGATCAATAACAACTCCTATAAATGGTCCTAAAAGAGCCTGTGGCAAAAAGCCGATGAGTGTAGCAAATGTTAATATTGCAGCAGATTTTGTTTTATCTGTCAGATACCAAACAAGAGCTATTTGAATTACGGAGCTGGTGAATATAGAAACCCCCAGCCCTATCCAAATACTAACAAATGTTTTTTTCCAATGTATAATTTTCATGTAATTTCCATTCTAGAAGCCTTATTAAACCATTTTTTTGTGTAAATATCCTTGTAGGTGCCAATATCAACCAATGATATCAAACACTTTTGATGGTCGCTCTTATGAACTATTAGCAGGAAGTGATTTGTATTGTGGCTTACAATTACTTTTTTTGCTGATAAATTGAGTTTCATAATATTATAACCTATGTTGTTAGCTTTGTATACAAGACAACAGATCTATTCGTTTCAACGAGATTGCATAATATCAAAAATTTGGAACAAACTTAACTATTAATGTTTCATTTATTTCACAAACACAAGGAGGTAACAAATGTTAACAGATAAACGTTTGACACAAGCCTACGAAAATGCCAAAATAAAATACTTTGATCAGGATTCAAAATATGTATTTTTCAGTGACCTGCACAGGGGCGACGATAGTGTCTCTGATGAATTTACCAGAAACCAAATTATCTTATTATATGCACTGGATTATTATTATAGACAAGGTTACACCTATGTTGAAGTGGGTGATGGAGATGAACTTTGGGAATATACGGATTTTAAACACATAAGGTTGGCTCATAGTGATATTTTTATAGCCCTTAAAAGATTTTATGAAAAGAAGACTTATTATACTCTATGGAAATCACAATATATATCTAAAAAATAAACATTATGTAAAAAATAATTTTTTTAACTATTATGATGAATATAGTCAGGATTTTTTTCGCCTATTTCCTGGAATCACCCCAATTGAATCCCTAATACTAAAAGATAAAAACTCTGGTCAAGAGATTTTTATCGTACATGGTCATCAGGGAGATTTACTAAATGACCAACTTTGGTTTATCTCTATGATTATGTTACGTTATTTTTGGAGATATCTCCATGTAGTAGGATTTCGTAATCCTGCAAGTCCCGCCAAAAATCTTTATAAAAGACACAAAATCGAAATAAACTATAAAAAATGGATACGTAAACACAAGAAAATTCTAATTTGTGGACACACCCATAGACCTCGCTTTCCTAAAAGCAAGGAGCTTCCTTACTTTAATACTGGATGCTGTATTCATACAAAAGGTATTACCGGCATAGAAATCATTAATGGTAACATTATTATGGTGGATTGGAGAATGAAGGCGAATAAGGAAGGAACTATGCAAATAGTAAGAACTGTAGTAAGAGGACCTGAACCACTTAAAAGGTATCATAAAATTTAAATTATGATACCTTTATTTTATTTAGATTTATGATTTCATAATATAACACCCTTAACAATCATTAACTTTCCATATGGCTGCTCTTCTTTTTACCACTCAGCAACTTATCAAGATAAATAGACTTAAGCTGTTTACTTGCTAGTGCTTGTTTTATTGGAGGCAAATTTAATATCACATGAAAGACAGCAGCCATTGCTCTATGATTTGCGAATGCCTGATTATCAAAAATCAAATTTTGCAACGTACCTTTTTCAATGGCCTGCAAGACAAAACGATGAGTGCTGTTTACTGGAGTAATGATCCAAACAGGACGACGCTGTAGTTCAATTGCTTTTGGATTACAATTTCTTGCACAGATTCCACAACCAAGACAGATTTCTTCATTAACAATTGCCTTCTTTCTCCCATCCCTATCTTCCTCCATGGCAATTGCCAATATGGGGCAGACCTTGGCGCATTTCCCACATCCAATGCATTTATCCATAGATATTTTGGGGATATAATTGGTTGTGGCTACAGGCTGCATGGGGCTAAATTTTCGTGCAGCTTGCATTGCTTCGCAACAACAGCCACAACAATTGCAAATAAATGCAGGATGTTCCCTAACATTTTCTCCAATCTGAACTAGATTATGAGCATAAGAACGCTCTATTACATCCTTTGCCTCTTCCTTTGATATAAGCCTTGCATAATCGCCATTCTGTGCTAAAGAACGAGCCACATTATCAAATGTCAAGCACACATCCAGTGGTGCATCAATTTCGCAAGGATGACCTGCGTGCATCATCTTATGCCTACAGTAACAAAGGCCAAGACCAATATATTCTGCTTCTTCTACAATATGTGTTGCTCTTTCATAATCTAGAATAAAGTTTGTATTTTCATTGGTCAGCACAGGTTCCTGAACATAAACTCGTCCAAGTCGTGTTTCTGTTGCAAAAAAGAGATCCTTTACAAAATCTTCTTCCACATTCATATATTGATAATATAGTTCACTTAAATATTTCTGATCAATATCACCTCTAGTACGCATAAGAGCAAACTCAATAAATCCTGCCATTGGAGGAGGCATCACAAATCTTCTCTCCCCATTATGATACGAATCTACTAAAAGAGCTTTCCCACAAAGGTAGTTTAATAATTTTTCAGCTTTCGCTTCA